>CM042421.1:24862100-24964600 GCA_023634145.1 Thymallus thymallus | reverse complement strand
GGCACCGGTGGAGTAAACGGCTCCGGCCATGGAGCAGTGCCCAGTCCGGGTAATCATATTTCTTTTTTTAAAACAAGCAAAAAACCCTGTGTAATGAAGACGCTTGACGGGCTAACCGAGTCTTGTAAACCTGTCGAACCAGCTGAGGCATCCCTGGTTGCTCCAAACCCGGACAGCGCTGGGCCAATTGTGCGCCGCCCTATGGGACTCCCGATCACGGCCGGATGTGATACAGTCTGGATAATAATACGAGTAGCGTACAGACATGAAACACTGAAACAGAATCAATAATGTCTAGGGAAAGACCCAAAGGGAGTGACAGATATAGGGAAGGTAATCAGGAAGGTGAAGGAGTCCAGGTGAGTCTGATGAGGCTCTGCTGCACGTAACAATAAGCAGACTGGTGACCTCGAGCGCCGGAGAGGAAGTATTCATGACACCCTGTTGTTTTGTCAAGTGGCAATGAATCACCAAACACGATTAGGGGGTTGTTGTAACTAACACAAAAAAAAAAACACATGGAAACGGGAGACTTTTTGTTTTGGGGTCACCAAAACAACAAGTGAAACACAACACTTAATTGTCAATTACTCATATTGACATCATGTTGAAATCAAATGCTTGAGAGGTGGATGATTTGATTGCACATCCTGTTCAAACTAACAGAGCTCGAAAACCTCACGGAATCTGGGAATAATGCGTACATCAATGATTAGAGGACAACTTGTAGGAGAAAGCCAGCTACATTTTGGAGCATTTAGATTAAAGTTGGCAGCCAACACGATAAGTGTAACACTTTTTTTGTTAATCACATATCATGCTGAAATCAGCGCAAACTGCCTAGCAACCATCAAGAGCATTAGAGAATAGTACGTGCCAATTCTCCTTCAGCATTACGGCTACGTTTCATACTAAGCCGAAGGCAGAACTTAACAGCCTTCATGACTACCTCGGTTGGCGGAAGTTACCGGTAATGCATTGGTACCAATGGTGCCTTTCAGATATAAATGGCAGCAAAACATTGGGCGGCATGGTAAAGTTGGCGACAAAAAGTGTTGGTATGTAAGGAGTATAAGGTGGAGAATTGAACAACATTTCCATAATAAAGAATGTGGGAAATGCAGCTGAAAACGTACGTAGCCTAGGATGAGAATACGGACAACCACGGAAGCATCTTATCTAACAGATCAACTCTAAGAACTACAGGTTATGTCGAGGTATCCATTTTCACCACCACTACGACCAGAAACTCCACAAAGGACAATGGCGATCTCTACTGGACAAACCAGTCTTACCTCCTCAACCCAACCATCGAAGCCAGCTACACGTAAATACATTGCATTCCTTTTTCAGAATGAGCGGTTATTAGTGTGTTTAGGATTTGTATTTCCGTGAGCGTAGCTTCCCATTGTCCGATAGAGAAATTCCTTTGTCTCATCTCCCCCCCCACCCTCTCTGAATCCGCCACCGTGTTATAACCAAACTGTCCTGTTCTGTTAGTCCTCTAGAGATTGTATAATGTTAGTATTTTTTGTGTATTCTGTAATTGTTTAATTAGTTTGTAAATAAATAATTCAGTCAATTTGTGTAATGCTGATTCATCAGTAAAGTTAGGGTTCATGCAGATACAAGGAATTACGACGTTCAAAATGAGACTGAAGAGGTAATAATCCATTAATAAGTGACGTTATCTGTGATATTAAAAGATCTTATGTGAGTTTAATTGGGGAGATAGTAACTCTTTAAACACATTCTCCCGTGGTGCCCCATCTTACTGAAGAGTTAATTGTTACATGATTCATTTAATCACATAATCGATTAAACATTGATTTGATAAAATAACCGTTGTCACATTAATGATGTCACGTCACGACAGAGGGACGAACAGGAAAGGGAAGGCGAGGAAGTTGGATCAGGAGTGATGTGAGGACACCCTTATCACACCATCCACATGAAAAAATACTACAGTTTACTATAGAAAACTACAGTACTTACTATAGAATTATGTGGTAAACTGTAGTATACTGTAGAATACTATACTACACACTGTAATATCCCTTGATCATGTGTAGTACTTACTATATAATATTGTAGTATACTGTAGAATACAATAGTAAATAATACAGTATTATCTACAAAAAACAAAACTTTTTCTACTATAGTAAATACTACAGTATTTCATTTGCTTATAATTTGCCCATTTCCCTCCCCCATATCCCAATGTGTGCCACCCATAAGTGAGAAACCTACAGTATATGCAAGTATAGACCATATACTGTGTTCCCTACAAGTTACAGGTTCCCTCTGTTAATGGGCGTCCCTTTGTCCATGCTGGAAAAAAGATATAGAGATTGAGAAATTGGCCAATCTGTGTCGAGTCAAGCTCTACCCCCTGAAGACCCAGTACATACATTACCTTTCAGGACTGAGAACAGTAGAGCAGAGGGGGCTGTTCTGGGGAGGGACACTGCAATACAAGTTTACATTTTAAGAACCTAAACGTCAGTTTTATTGCACTGTAAGTTGGTTTCACAGAACTCTGACATGATATACAATTTTACTATCCAAACTATTTTCAAACCACCGATGCTGCCAACTTTTAAGAACAATAATAATAATCACATAATCTTTCTTTTAAAATACATGTACTTACCTGGAGTGGCCTTTTAACATGCATTACTTACTTACCTGAGATCCAGACCGATGTGTAGACGGTGTGCGTAATCCTCTGTGCTGCTCCTGTTGAACAATGGTAACACAAACAGCAAATCACAAGACACCACCTCCCAGTATCCTGAAGAACAACCATTCCCCTTAAACCTAAACCCTTAACCTAAACCGGGTTCGTATCTTATTCCCAACCATTCCCCTTAAACCTAAACCCTTAACCTAAACCGGGTTCGTATCTTATTCCCAACCATTCCCCTTAAACCTAAACCCTTAACCTAAACCGGGTTCGTATCTTATTCCCAACCATTCCCCTTAAACCTAAACCCTTAACCTAAACCGGGTTCGTATCTTATTCCCAACCATTCCCCTTAAACCTAAACCCTTAACCTAAACCGGGTTCGTATCTTATTCCCAACCATTCCCCTTAAACCTAAACCCTTAACCTAAACCGGGTTCGTATCTTATTCCCAACCATTCCCCTTAAACCTAAACCCTTAACCTAAACCGGGTTCGTATCTTATTCCCAACCATTCCCCTTAAACCTAAACCCTTAACCTAAACCGGGTTCGTATCTTATTCCCAACCATTCCCCTTAAACCTAAACCCTTAACCTAAACCGGGTTCGTATCTTATTCCCAACCATTCCCCTTAAACCTAAACCCTTAACCTAAACCGGGTTCGTATCTTATTCCCAACCATTCCCCTTAAACCTAAACCCTTAACCTAAACCGGGTTCGTATCCTCTACCCAAACCCTCCTCCACTATTTTATAATTTTTTACTTTAGTTCTTTACATTTTGAATCCATTAAAGATTGTTTTAGTCAAATCAAGCTGAGGAAGAAAAAAGGAGATCTCCACCACCCCCTCCCCCTTGTACCTTGCCAAACCTGACCTTCACCAGACAGATATATGCAGAAGAGGGATAGAAGAGGACATGAAGCCCTGAGCTGTCCCTACCAATCCCAAAGTTTGTCGTCACGCTACAGGTTACAGAAAAGAGCAGAACTATCCATTCAGACCACAGTCCTTCCTACAGGTTATGGAAAATGTGCTGGTTTAGAATTTCTCCAGTAGGTTTCCTCACGGAGAAAATCTATACTTCTATGTCAATAATAATAATAAACAATAAACAATAATAAAACATTATAGTAAATACTGCAGTATACTACAATCTGCAAAAAAACTACAGCAAATACTACAGAATACTGCAGTCCGCAAAAACACTACAATATACTACAATACTCAAAAACACCAGGCAGTGTGTGTGGGTACGATGTCACAGAGCATAGAGGAGAGAAGAGGAGGGTCCCTGGCCTGGATAATGGCACTCTTCTCCCTCTTTCGCGAACATACTATATATACAAAGTATGTGGACACCCCTTCAAATTCGTAGATTTGTCTTTTTCAGCCATACCCATTGCTGACAGGTGTATAAAATCAAGCACACAGCCATGCAATCTCCATAGAGAAACATTGGCAATAGAATGGTCTTTCTGAAGAGCTCAGTGACTTTCAACGTGGCACCGTCATAGGATGCCACCTTTCCAACAAGTCAGTTCGTCAAATTTCTGCCCTCTAGAGCTGCCCCAGTCAACTATGAGGGCTGTTATTGTGAAGTGGAAACGTCTAGGAGCAACAACGGCTCAGACGGGAAGTGTTAGGACACACAAGCTCACAAGTGGAGCCAACATGGCCAAGATACTGCATCTCAGTGATAGAGGCGTCACTACGGACAACTGTCCTTGTAAATAAGAATTTGTTCTTAACTGACTTGCCTAGTTTAATAAAAAAAAATAATAATAATACATGAAGTGTACTTTCTCTCTCTCCCTACCTCTTTGTTTTACACCCACACTCCTTTTTTCCTCTACTCCCTCTCTTTGTGACACTCTTCCTGTCTCATGCCCCTCTCTCTCTTTTTCTTTTACTCCTACACTCTCCTTCCCTTCCCCTTCCCCTTCCCCCTCCCCCTCCCTCTCCCTCTCCCTCTCCCTCTCCTTTTCCCTTATCATCACTTGATGGCCAATCGTCAAGCCATGGAGAAGTGCTCCTTAAAGTAAAACATGTCTGTAAAAGCCTCCTCTGGGACAGGAGTCTCACAAACAGTCACACACAGGCAGAGCAAACACATGTTGCTCTGGTGGTTAAATGTTAAATGTGAAATATGTCTCCAAGCTCCCTCACACACTGAGGAGGGGCGGCAGGATTGTTGGTTCAAATCCCCAAGCCAACATGGTGAAAAATAGCGCATGCTAAAATGTTTCCAGATCTTTAGTAAAGTTAATACAACTACCATGGAGATTAAGTCTTCAGACAAAAAAGGTGATTGTTACTTCTGTTCACGTCTGGAGTCTGATATAGACATTATAATTTATTATTTTTCGCTTTGAGGCTGGGGGTTTCCACAATGGAGCAAGTCAGGCAGTTCCAACATGTCATATCACACTCCACTACATGACGTTGCCACATGATGTCTGCGACTCTGCTTTATTTCTAATGCTGTGGGTATGATGATGTGTGTGATGCTGTGCAGACCTGTGTGTGTGTGTGTTGCCATTTGGTCTCCAGTATGGCTCAGTTCCTCCGGGGAAAGTGTCAATGTACGTGTGTGTGTGGGTTTGCCATTGTGTGTGGGTGTGTATGTGTGTGTGTGGGTCTGCCATTGTGTGTGGGTGTGTATGTGTGTGTGTGGGTCTGCCATTGTGTGTGAATGTGTACGTGTGTGTGTGTGGGTCTGCCATTGTGTGTGGGTGTGTACGTGTGTGTGTGGGTCTGCCATTGTGTGTGGGTGTGTTCGTGTGTGTGTGGGTCTGCCATTGTGTGTGGGTGTGTACGTGTGTGTGTGGGTCTGCCATTGTGTGTGGGTGTGTATGTGTGTGTGTGTGTCTGCCATTGTGTGTGGGTGTGTACGTGTGTGTGTGGGTCTGCCATTGTGTGTGGGTGTGTACGTGTGTGTGTGGGTCTGCGATTGTGTGTGGGTGTGTACGTGTGTGTGTGGGTCTGCCATTGTGTGACTCTCTCTTGGTGTATGTTTGTGTGTGTGTATGCGTATGTGTGTCTCGTTGTGCGTATGTGTCTATGTGTATGAGATGCGAGTCTCCCGCCATGCTCTTGGGGGAGAGGGAAGGAGACGGTAGAGGGAAGGAGACGGTAGAGGGAAGGAGACGGTATAGGGAAGGAGACGGTATAGGGAAGTAGACGGTAGAGGGAAGGAGACGGTAGAACGAAGGAGACGGTAGAGGGAAGGAGACGGTATAGGGAAGGAGACGGTATAGGGAAGGAGACGGAGAGGGAAGGAGACGGTAGAGGGAAGGAGACGGAGAGGGAAGGAGACGGTATAGGGAAGGAGACGGAGAGGGAAGGAGACGGTAGAGGGAAGGAGACGGTAGAGGGAAGGAGACGGTACAGGGAAGGAGACGGTAGAGGGAAGGAGACGGTAGAGGGAAGGAGACGGTATAGGGAAGGAGACGGTATAGGGAAGGAGACGGTAGAGGGAAGGAGACGGTAGAGGGAAGGAGACGGTAGAGGGAAGGAGACGGTATAGGGAAGGAGACGGTAGAGGGAAGGAGACGGTATAGGGAAGGAGACGGTATAGGGAAGTAGACGGTAGAGGGAAGAAGACGGTAGAGGGAAGGAGACGGTAGAGGGAAGGAGACGGTAGAGGGAAGGAGACGGTAGCGGGAAGGAGACGGTATAGGGAAGGAGACGGTATAGGGAAGGAGACGGTATAGGGAAGGAGACGGTAGAGGGAAGGAGACGGTAGAGGGAAGGAGACGGAGAGGGAAGGAGACGGTAGAGGGAAGGAGACGGTAGAGGGAAGGAGACGGTAGAGGGAAGGAGACGGTATAGGGAAGGAGACGGTATAGGGAAGTAGACGGTAGAGGGAAGAAGACGGTAGAGGGAAGGAGACGGTAGAGGGAAGGAGACGGTAGAGGGAAGGAGACGGTAGAGGGAAGGAGACGGTATAGGGAAGGAGACGGAGAGGGAAGGAGACGGGAGTGGGAAGGAGACGGTAGAGGGAAGGAGACGGTAGAGAGAAGGAGACGGTAGAGGGAAGGAGACGGTATAGGGAAGTAGACGGTAGAGGGAAGAAGACGGTAGAGGGAAGGAGACGGTAGAGGGAAGGAGACGGTAGAGGGAAGGAGACGGTATAGGGAAGGAGACGGTATAGGGAAGGAGACGGAGAGGGAAGGAGACGGTAGAGGGAAGGAGACGGTAGAGGGAAGGAGACGGTAGAGGGAAGGAGACAGTATAGGGAAGGAGACGGTATAGGGAAGGAGACGGAGAGGGAAGGAGACGGTAGAGGGAAGGAGACGGTATAGGGAAGGAGATGGAGAGGGAAGGAGATGGTAGAGGGAAGGAGACGGTAGAGGGAAGGAGACTGTAGAGGGAAGGAGACGGTAGAGGGAAGGAGACGGTATAGGGAAGGAGACGGTATAGGGAAGGAGACGGAGAGGTAAGGAGACGGTAGAGGGAAGGAGACGGTAAAGGGAAGGAGACGGTAGAGGGAAGGAGACGGTATAGGGAAGGAGACGGTAGAGGGAAGGAGACGGTGTGAACGTGATGAGAGTCGGGGACAGTTCAGACTGCTGCTGTCTCTCTCTCTAGCTCTGTCTCTCTCTCTCTCTCTCTCTCTCTCTCTGTCTGCTGCAGTATCTCACTCTGTCTTCACCTCCTTCAATCTCTTTCTGTCTGACTGCTGCTGCTCTCTCTCTCTCTCTCTCTCTCTCTCTCTCTCTCTCTCTCTCTCTCTCTCTCTCTCTGCCTCTCTCTCTCTCTCTCCCTCTCTCTCTCTCTCTCTCTCTCTCTCTCTCTCTCTCTCTCTCTCTCTCTCTGCCTCTCTCTCTCTCTCTCTCTCCCTCTGGCTCTCTCTCTCTCTCTCTCTTTGAGGCTCCATACTCAGACACCTATTAATTATTCACAGTGTTGCACTGCAGGTTTCCCATTCTCCAGCCAGCACCTCTACTCTCCTCTCTGCCTCCATCCGTTCTGCTGCTCACCATTCCTCTACTCTCCTCTCTGCCTCCATCCGTTCTGCTGCTCACCATTCCTCTACTCTCCTCTCTGCCTCCATCCGTTCTGCTGCTCACCATTCCTCTTTCTTTCATTTCTTCCTTCCTCTGTCTTTAATATTTTATTCTTAGTTCAGTTTTACTGGTGTGTGTGTGTGTGTGTGTGTGTGTGTGTGTGTGTGTGTGTGTGTGTGTGTGGGTGGGTGTCCCCTTCTGCTTAGTATTCACCGTGTCTGCAGGGTGCTTCTGGGCGTGTGGTGTCTCCTCACACGCAAGTCAGCAGCAGGGCTTTCCCGCTCTCCTTCCAGCCCCACCTACACACACCCCCGCCATAATCATCAGGTCCGCCCCACCCCCGCACCTCCCGCTCTCCTTCCAGCCCCACCTACACACACCCCCGCCATAATCATCACGTCCGCCCCACCCCCGCTCCTCCCGCTCTCCTTCCAGCCCCACCTACACACACCCCCGCCATAATCATCAGGTCCGCCCCACCCCCGCACCTCCTGCTCTCCTTCCAGCCCCACCTACACACACCCCCGCCATAATCATCACGTCCGCCCCACCCCCGCTCCTCCCGCTCTCCTTCCAGCCCCACCTACACACACCCCCCCCATAATCATCACGTCCGCCCCACCCCCGCACCTCCTTTCCACGGCTGCTTTGCTTCTTCTCTCCTGCTCTCTCTATCCTTCTGCAAGTCCTGGAATCCATCCTTTGCCAACCCGGATGCAACCACAATCCCAAACAGCTATTCATGCACCAGAGCCGGCAGGCAGGCAGGCAGGCACGATCGATAGCAGGGGAGGTTATACTATTGTAGAGGAGGGATGGGAGGGGCAGTACCATTACCATGACAACTGTGGTGTAACATTTCACTGTACTCACTGGGATACTGGCAAAGGCGAGGTGGTGGAAACCAGTAGAAGTGAGTCATATATATTTCAGGGTCAGCCAAGCATCGTGATTTCCACACATATCTGGTAAACGGCAACATCATCACCTTCATAATCTTCATCATTTCACAGATTAAGGATCCATCCTTTTGCTTTTCCTGGAAGAGGAAAGAGCGATGGGAAGCTATCAACCAATCAGATTTGAGCAGATTTTTATCGTTTCTGACCAACATTGTTGTAACTGTCATGACATTTTGTCAGCAGGTGATTTGCAAGCAAACTTTTTCAGTTAAGAACAAATTCTTATTGACAATGACGGCCTACAACGGCCAAACTCGGACAACACTGGGCCAACTGTGCGCTGGCCTATGGGACTCCCAATCACGGCCGGTTGAGATACAGCCTGGAATTGAACCAGGGTGTCTGTAGTGACGCCTCTAGCACTAGAGTGCCTTAGACCGCTGCGCCACTCAGGAGCCCCAAAAACTGCTGGTCTCGCTGTAAGTTACCGTTAATTAACAGAAACACATTTATTATCTCCTGGCTTCCACTCATAACCTACAAACCAATGATGCAGACCTTTGAAACGTCTACATTTTAAAAAGTCTAATAAATCCATGTAATATAGCCTACACCTTCACAATAAATCCATTATTTATTTTAGACAGGTCTAAAGAAAATGTAGTCCATTTCAGAAGAACTGAATAGCATACTCCGAGTTGTCCTTATGTTAGGCCCAGTGCTCTGGCTGTGTCATGTGGCTGTGGGCTACGCTAGTTCATTTAGCACACAACATTAGCTTAGGATTCCGTGGCATTATTTTATAGTATGAAGAATACAATTGAACAAAGCTGAATAAAATAGAAAGGATATTTTCTCCAAATGATTTGAGGAAGTGTTAACATGCTGCTATTCTGTGATGAGGTTAACAAAGAAACAGCTCCTCCTATATGCTTCATTTAGAGTTATTTATGCATCTTTAGTTGTGATACAAACGTTGGGCTTTGATTTGATTTGTAACACATTCTAAAGCTGCATGATGGGACTCTTAATGATGATTTGAAAAAAATCACATGAAAGGCATGAGCTCTGAAGCACCTCTCACTCTCATTGGCTCTCTCAGATAGCTCAATTCTTATTAGCCAATGCCCGTCACGTGATCAGGTCTTTCTCAGAGGCTACAAGGCGCATATTGAAGATATTGGAAGAACTGTCCGCAATTACGTTTCGTTAGCCAACAAAATGAGTAGGCCTAACGAACCGGAAAAGCACTAGCCTGGTACTATGGGGGATTGTAGATTGACATAGTACAAAGTGTAGGAGCCATTTATGACAAGCACCTCAGTTATTGTTTCCAGTAAAAAAATAATTGTGTTATTGTTTATGCTAATGCTTAGGCTTATGTGAATAATATTTATATATTGGTCACTTACCTGAAATGCCATTGACGCCCGTGTGAACGTGACGCAGGGATTTGTACAGATAAAGGATGGGACTACGTGGGCGGGGATGGGACCAGGGAAGTGACACAGTTTTCCACCGTAATTGGCAAGTCGTATATTGTAATTAGTGATTGGCATTGAACTTATTTGATGTTTAATGTATCGGAAAATAAACGTAAAGAACCCAGAGTCATTCGTTGTGAATGTTGGTTAATTGGAATATACTTGAATACGCGTGGTGAGCCATGTCCCTGGTCAGAAGTGACTAAAACTAAACGAAGTCCAAAGAAGTCACTATACAAAGGTTTACCTATTCTATTCTGTGTGAGAAAGTTGTGGGATGCGATAGATCCCAAATGAATACAACCACTGGCATAAAAATGAGGTTGACTCAACAGATCAATAGACCTAAACAGGTGGTGAAGTTTAAAATGTTTATAAGGCTATTTCTTCACATTATAAGCGCAGCAATGCACACGGCAGTAGGCTTTAAGCTGGAATGTTACAAAAACGCAATCAATTAGCGGAAAATACCATTCAAAAATGTGACCACAAATGTGACTAGTTGTGACTACACCTCCCTTAGTGAGTAATACAGTATTATAGATGACCTACCGGTATAGAAATCTTAAAGGATTCAACATTAAAGAGGAGAAGACCTTGAGATTTGACACCCAGAAAGCACTCCCTAAAGTAGCTTAAGATATTTTTTTATACCTTTATTTCAACCAGGAAGTCCAATTGAGATTAAAATACCTATTTTTCAAAGGAGAACAATAAAGCAGCTATAAAAGTATAAATGCATACAGCACATGGACACAGAGCATATATGAAACAGACAAATATAAGTGCGTATAAACAGCTATATATACGTAGAATGAAATATCGTAGAATAGCTATTCTGTTAGACAGGTCTAGTCTATAGAGGTATCCTCGAGACCAGACAGGTGGTTCCCAGTATAGAGTGTGGGAGGAGAGGAGAGGAGAGGAGAGGAGAGGAGAGGAGAGGAGAGGAGAGGAGAGGAGAGGAGAGGAGAGGAGAGGAGAGGAGAGGAGAGGAGAGGAGAGGAGGAGGAGGAGGAGGGAAGGAAGGAAGGAGAGAGGAGTGGAGCTCTTGCTGGAGTCGGAACACTGTGGTGGCTCAGAGGCGGATGGAGCAGCAGTTTCCATGGTGATCCCTCCAAAGCATCTAAGTATCCCTGGTTAGGGAGGAGAGGGGTTCCGAAGGGGGAGTGCTCCACGAGAGCCAATCAGAATGCTTGTTTTTTAGCTCACAGAAGCAGAGCCAAAACAATGGCATTTACGAGGCTACACAACATGTTCCTAAAAACCTTTCCAAAGCACTACACACACATATCAAATTCCACACAAACACACACACACACACACCCACACACGCACACACACACACACACACACACACACACACACACACACACACACACACACACACACACACACTTGAGACAAGAGCAACCCTTACTTCACACATTACATAATGCCAGTGGCTGAATGCAGAGTAGAGAGGCATCTCTTGATGTTGGGTACAGAGTACCGGAATGTTCCCTCACGGTCACTGCACTGTTACCACACAGGTCTTAAAACACATAGCCCTTGTCCCAAATAACACCCTAATATGTATTTAGTGCAGTACTTTGTCAAAAGTAGAGCATTATATTGGGAATATGGTGCTGTGTGGGACACAGACATTTCCTCATGTGATAGGCACTGAAGTGCTTTCCTCAAGAGTGTTTTCGTAGAATTGCAGCACGTATCATTAAAGATACAGCTTTATCTTTATTTAGCTTTATCTAACTTAGATCCTGAAACAAGGTTTTGAAGTGTTTGTCTTTTATCTAGGAGATATAAGAAAGCTCCGGAAATATATACAGTGGGGAGAACAAGTATTTGATACACTGCCGATTTTGCAGGTTTTCCCACTTGTAGAAGCATGTAGAAGTCTGTAATTTTTATCATAGGTACTCTTCAACTGTGAGTGACGGAATCTAAAACAAAAATCCAGAAAATCACATTGTATGATTTTTAAGAAATTAATTTGCATTTTATTGCATGACATAAGTATTTGATACATCAGAAAAGCAGAACTTAATATTTGGTAGAGAAACCTTTGTTTGCAATTACAGAGATCATACGTTTCCTGTAGTTCTTGACCAGGTTTGCACACACTGCAGCAGGGATTTTGGCCCACTCCTCCATCCAGATCCTTCAGGTTTCGGGGCTGTCGCTGGGAAATACGGACTTTCAGCTCCCTCCAAAGATTTTCTATTGGGTTCAGGTCTGGAGACTGGCTAGACCACTCCAGGACTTTGAGATGCTTCTTACGGAGCCACTCCTTAGTTGCCCTGGCTGTGTGTTTCGGGTCGTTGTCATGCTGGAAGACCCAGCCACGACCCATCTTCAATGCTCTTACTGAGGGAAGGAGGTTGTTGGCCAAGATCTCGCGATACATGGCCCCATCCATCCTCCCCTCAATACGGTGCAGTCGTCCTGTCCCCTTTGCAGAAAAGCACCCCCAAAGAATGATGTTTCCACCACCATGCTTCACCGTTGGGATGGTGTTCTTGGGGTTGTACTCATCCTTCTTCTTCCTCCAAACACGGCGAGTGGAGTTTAGACCAAAAAGCTCTATTTTTGTCTCATCAGACCACATGACCTTCTCCCATTCCTCCTCTGGATCATCCAGATGGTCATTGGCAAACTTCAGACGGGCCTGGACATGCGCTGGCTTGAGCAGGGGGACCTTGCGTGCGCTGCAGGATTTTAATCCATGACGGCGTAGTGTGTTACTAATGGTTTTCTTTGAGATTGTGGTCCCAGCTCTCTTCAGGTCATTGACCAGGTCCTACCGTGTAGTTCTGGGCTGATCCCTCACCTTCCTCATGATCATTGATGCCCCACGAGGTGAGATCTTGCATGGTGCCCCAGACCGAGGGAGATTGACCGTCATCTTGAACTTCTTCCATTTTCTAATAATTGCTCCAACAGTTGTTGCCTTCTCACCAAGCTGCTTGCCTATTGTCCTGTAGCCCATCCCAGCCTTGTGCAGGTCTACAATTTTATCCCTGATGTCCTTACACAGCTCTCTGGTCTTGGCCTCGTAAGGCATCAATGATCATGAGGAAGGTGAGGGATCAGCCCAGAACTACACGGCAGGACCTGGTCAATGACCTGAAGAGAGCTGGGACCACAGTCTCAAAGAAAACCATTAGTAACACACTACGCCGTCATGGATTAAAATCCTGCAGCGCACGCAAGGTCCCCCTGCTCAAGCCAGCACATGTCCAGGCCCGTCTGAAGTTTGCCAATGACCGTCTGGATGATCCAGAGGAGGAATGGGAGAAGGTTATGTGGTCTGATGAGACAAAAATAGAGCTTTTTGGTCTAAACTCCACTCGCCGTGTTTGGAGGAAGAAGAAGGATGAGTACAACCCCAAGAACACCATCCCAACCGTGAAGCATGGAGGTGGAAACATCATTCTTTGGGGATGCTTTTCTGCAAAGGGGACAGGACGACTGCACCGTATTGAGGGGAGGATGGATGGGGCCATGTATCGCGAGATCTTGGCCAACAACCTCCTTCCCTCAGTAAGAGCATTGAAGATGGGTCGTGGCTGGGTCTTCCAGCATGACAATGACCCAAAACACACAGCCAGGGCAACTAAGGAGTGGCTCCGTAACAAGCATCTCAAGGTCCTGGAGTGGCCTAGCCAGTCTCCAGACCTGAACCCAATAGAAAATCTTTGGAGGGAACTGTAAATCCGTATTGCGCAGCGACAGCTCCGAAACCTGAAGGATCTGGAGAAGGTCTGTATGGAGGAGTGGGCCAAAATCCCTGCTACAGTGTGTGCAAACCTGGTCAAGAACTACAGGAAACGTATGATCTCTGTAATTGCAAACAAAGGTTTCTGTACCAAATATTAAGTTCTGCTTTTCTGATGTATCAAATACTTATGTCATGCAATAAAATGCAAATTAATTACTTAAAAATCATACAATGTGATTTTCTGGATTTTTGTTTTAGATTCCGTCACTCACAGTTGAAGAGTACCTATGATAAAAATTACAGACTTCTACATGCTTCTACAAGTGGGAAAACCTGCAAAATCGGCAGTGTATCAAATACTTGTTCTCCCCACTGTATATACACTGGGGGCCAAAAGTTTGGAATATTACTCATTCAAGGGTTTTTCTTTATTTACACAATTTTTTACATTGTAGAATAAAAGTGAAGACATCAAAACTATGACATAACACATATGAAATCATGTAGTAACCAAAAAAGTGTTAAACAAATCAAAATCTATTTTATATGTGAGATTCTTCAAAGTTGCCACCCTTCGCCTTGTTGACAGCTTTGCACACTCATGGCATTCTCTCAACCAGCTTCATGAGGACTGCCACAGGAATGGAAGACCCAGAGTTACCTCTGCTGCAGAGGATAAGTTCATTAGAGTTACCAGCCTCAGATAGTAGTCCAAATAAATGCTTCACAGAGTTCAAGTAGCAGACACATCTCAACATCAACTGTTCAGAGGAGACTGTGTGAATCAGGCCTTCATGGTTGGATTTCTGCAAAGAAACCACTACTAAAGGACACCAATAAGAAGAAGTGACTTGCTTGGGCCAAGAAACACGAGCAATGGACATTAGACCGGTGGAAAGTTGTCCTTTGGTCTGGAGTCAAAAGCTGAGATTTTTGGTTCTAACCTCAACCAATTTTAGATGGTTTGGGATGAGTCAGACCACAGTGAAGGAAAAGCAGCCAACAAGTGCTCAGCATATGTGGGAACTGGTTGAGAGAATGCCAAGAGTGGGCAAAGCTGTCATCATGGCACAGGGTGGCTACTTTGAAGAATCTTAAATATAGAATATATGTATATATATGATGATGATAATGCCCTTTTAGTGTAAGATCTTTTGAAAAGACCGCATTGCATTTCAACCTGTTTTGGTGGGATGGAGTTTTGCCCTGCCTGATAAATGAGTTAATAGACCAATAAGAAAGAGAGTTCCAAACCTCTCTGCCAAAAACAGTTAGTTTCCCCTCTCCACTCCCACACATTTCTAGATAAGTTCTTGCTTGAGACATTTCTTTTTGCTAAGTAATTTTTTACACTTTTAATTGAAAACAATCACAGTAAGGTACTTAATTGTTACCCAAAAATGATTTGATATTGAGATAAAACGGTGCATTGGACCTTAATGTCACAGGAAGGTCAAACTGGGATTATGGACGTTGTGTAATTAAATTGACCTCTCAGGTGACTCCACTGCCTGTAGGTAAATGTCAGCAGAGGGTAATTTTAACATTGATATCTTACTTCATACTATGAGTATTTGTTTACCTTCAGTTCCTGAGGGCCTCCCTGTAACTACAGGTATGCTCCATCTTCCGGTGAGTCACCTAGCTGACAGCAGTCACCTTAAGTAGAGTCAACCAGCTTTCAGCAGCTGCAGTGCCTACAGATAGTATTACCCCTCGAATTCAACAAATTGTTGTGTTTTTCTCACACACAATACCCCACAATGACAAAGTGAAAGTGTGTTTTTAGAAATGTTTGCAAATGTATTGAAAATAAAATACAGAAATATCTAATTTACTTAAATATTTACATGACTGAGTCAATGCTTTGTAAAAGCACCTTTGGCAGTGATTACAGCTGTGAGTCTTTCTGGTTAAGTCTGTAAGATCTTTCCACACCTGGATTGTGCAACATTTAACCATTATTATTTTCAAAATTCTTCAAGCTCTGTCAAATTGGTTGTTGATTAACCATTTTCAGGTCTTGCCATAGATTTTCAAGTAGATTTAAGTCAAAACTGTACCTCGGCCACTCAGAAACATTCACTGTCTTCTTGGTAAGCAACTCCATTGTAGATTTGGTCTCGTGTTTTAGGACTCGAAAGGTCCCATAGCAAGCATCCAGACTGAACTATGAGCTCGTTTCCAGGTAAGTCTGTCCGACAGCAATCCTCCTTTCCTACTTGTGACAATGTCCACAACCTCAGACATCACTGGATCAGTGTGGGTGAACTTTTTCACTGGGGCGTTTGTCACTTCCTTTAAGTAGAAGATTTCAGCCTTGGAGTACTCAGTGTATGCGACAGGTAAGGGATGCCTTGAGAGATTGTCTCCATTGCAATGCTGATCAGACCTTCTGTACTTGATGTCGTACATGTGAGCAGATAACAGTAATGCCCATTGCTGCATGCGGCTTGCTGCGAGCGATGGAATGCCGGTGTGGGGACCAAAGATGGAGGTCTATGGTCCGTCAGCAGTGTGAATCGTCGGCCAAACAGAAACTGATTAAATTTCTTAACTCGATGGCAGTGCTTCACGCTCTATCTGTGCATAGTTGCTCTCAGCTTTACTTAAGGTCCGTGATGCGAAAGCAATTGGCCTTTCTTCACCTGCTGGCATGATGTGTGAGACAACAGCACCAACGCCATAACGCGATTTGTCGTATGCCATCTGTAATGGCAAGTTGGAGTTGAAGTGGGTAAGGGCTTCTGACTGAGCTATGGCTGTTTTCAGTATGTTGAAGGCTTCCTCACATCTGTCTGTCCACCTCCACTGTTTGGTTTTGTTAAAACGTTCATGCAGTGGCTTGAACTTGTTAGCTAGGTTCAGCACACACTTTGCGCAGTACGTCAGTAGTCCTAAGAATGATCTCAGCTGACTCACGTTATGTGGGGATGGATCTTACGTGATGGCCTTTCAACTTTGATGGCACTTTGTGTCCCAAACTGTCGATGTCGTGGCCCAGGTAATCAACAGGCATTTTTGTATTATTCATTTCTTTGTTTAAATGTAACCTTTAATTAACTAGGCAAGTCAGTTAAGAGCAAATTCTTATTTACAATGACGGCCTACCCCGGCCAACTTGGGAGCCCCAAAGGTACTCACATTTGTCCTTTCGGACCTTCAGACCGTATTCCTTCAGTCTCTGTAGTGTAGCTTCCAGGTTTCTCAGGTATTCCTGCTCGTCTATCCGGTGATGAGTAGATCATCGAGGTAACATTAGACCCCGGTGATCCCGCTCAGTATCTGGTCCACAGCTGAGGTGATTCCAAAAGAAAGCCTCTGGTACCTGTACAGCCCCTTTTGAGTCACTATGTTCAACAGTTCTTTGACTCTTGGTCCACATGCATCTGTAGATAGGCCTGATATAAGTCTATCTTACAGAATTTCTGTCCTCAAGCTAAACCAGAAAAGAGGTCATCAATGAGTGGTAGAGGATATTTTTCAGCAGTCAAGACAGGGTTAACGTTGACTTTGAAATCGCCACAGAGTCTGAATGATCCATCTTTTTTTATGTCCGGAACGACGGGTGTATCCCATTCAACATTCACTAACATTCACTGGATCCAATACTCCACTCTCAACTAGTCTGTTTAGATCTGTTTCAACCTTTGGTTTTATGGTGTATAGGACAGGTCTAGCTTTGTATTTTGGCTTGCTGTCTGGTTTCACGTTCAGTTTAACTGTTATGTCCTTCATACTGATAAGTTCTCCATTGAACACATCAGCGTGTTTGTGGGTTGCGTCCTCTTAAGTCATCTTCGTGGGCTGTGTTGTGAGGTGATGTAGTTTCTCCTGCCCACTTGCATCCATACTGCCTGCTTTTCGATCCAGTAGCGGTGTCACCCAGTGTCCGTGTCCATTGTCTGAAATGGACAAAACATGCAAAGATTCTTCCCCTTCAGACAGAGTATCTGTGTGCTCCATTTTATGCACTTTCTTTATGTACTTCCTGAAGTTGCTTTTCCTTTGTTCAGTACTTCTGTTTGAATGTGTCTTTTTTTTTTTACATACACGTTTGAAGTGACCCTTTTTTCCACAACTTCTGCAGTCTAAGTCTTTGAACCTACACTCCTCTGCTTGGTGACCTGGTTTCCCACAGCGATAGCATGGCTTGCCACCTACTGCCTTGTTTTTTAAATCCGTAGACATCTTATGCACTTGAGTCGATGCACTTACTGCTATTTGTCTTTATTTGCAATTTCCATTGACATACTAACTTCTATTGCTCTCTGCAATGTTAAATTACTCTCAGTCCGCATGCCACACACTAACCTATTACGTATAGTGTCACTCAGTGATTGGCCAAATTCACAGTGTTCATATAACTGTTTCAACACAGTGACAAACTGGGAGATTGACTCCCTCTCCTCTTGACTTCTCTTATGAAACCTGAATCTCTCTGCGATGATCAGTGGTTTGGGAGAATAATGTCCTTTTATGGTAGCCACAATTTCATCATATGATTAATCACCAGATTTTTCAGGCGTTACTAGGCTGTGCAGTAGATTGAATGTTTTTCCTCCCATAACAGTCAAAAATGTTGGCACAGCTACTTCTGCTTTAATTCCATTAAATCAATTTATTATTTTCTTTCTCATACTTTTTTTTTTACTCACAGTGATTCCACTTTCTACCGCAACGAAACTCTTCCCTCGATGCTCTCGTTGTTGTGACATCGGAAGCTAGCTATCATCACTCTTGACTGGCTAGCTTAACATTTTCTTTGCGTCTTTCTACAGCGAAAAAAAGGAATTAGTCCTATACAACAAAACTGTCGAGGAGGAAGAAACGTTTGTTTGTTTGTGTTCATTATTTTCGGTAGATAGGACACTGTATTACTTAAACAACTAGCTAATATAAGGACAGGACATAAGATGGGAGTAGGCATTGTTTTATGCATTTCACAGAACCCCCCACTGCTTAGGTACATTCCAATGTACCTAAGCAGTGGGGGGTTACAGGTGCCCTAAAGGGACAAACTAGATATCAATACACATCAACCACTATGCTCGAAAATATATCGAGTTTTACTCAGTATTTTGTTGCATTGGATTTGCCTCAAACATAACACTTTTTATTCATGACAACAAGTGAATCGCTTTGCCACATCTTTTTGCAGTATTACTTTAGTGCCTTGTCTTGGAATATTTTTATTCCGTACAGGCTTCCTTCTTTTCAGTCTGTCAATTAGGTTAGTATTGTGGAGTAACTACCATGTTGTTTATCCATCCTCAGTTTTCTCCCATCACTGCCATTTAACTCTGTGACTGTTTTAAAGTCACCATTGGCCTCATGGTTTCCTTCCTCTCCGGCAATTGAGTTAGGAAGGAAGCCTGTATCTTTGTAATGACTGGGTGTAATTAATAACTTCACCATGCTGGGTGTAATGAATAACTTCACCATTCTTTAAAGGGATATTCAAAGTTAGCTTTTTTTTTTTTACCCATCTACCAATAGGTATTGTATTTGTATTTATTAGGGATCTCCATTAGCTACTCCTAGGTAGCAGCTACTCTTTCTGGGGTCCAAACACATTAAGGCACTTACATCACATATAAAACAAAAGATTAAACAGTACATCATATAACATTATTACACCACTACATACAGTATATACAATACAAAATGTATAAAACCACCACACAACAATATTACAATGTATGTGTGTGTAGAGTGTGTGTGCATATGCACGTGTCTGTTCCTGTGTGAGTGTATCTCTTCACAGTCCCCGCTGTTTCATAATGTGTATTTTTATTTTATCTGATTCTACTGCTTGCATCAGTTACCAATAAGTGCCCTTCTTTGTGAGGCATTGGAAAACCTTCCTGGTGGTTGAATCTGACTTTACAGATAACTGTATGTGTGGTGAACAGAGATGAGGTAGTCATTCAAAAATCATGTTAAACACTATTACTGCATACAAAGAGTATATTCAACTTATTATGTAACTTGTTAAGCACATTTTTACTCCTAAACTTATTTAGGCTTGCCATAACAAAGGGGTTGAATACTTATTGAGCATAATTCCACTTTATAGGGGTGTGCTTTCAACAAACACACACACACACACATACAGGCTGTGTCCTTCCCAGGCTAACATTCAAATCCTTTGAACACACATGCTCACCTGCTGAATCACATGCTCACCTGAAAAATAATTAAAAAAAAAAAAAATAACCATGGTTTTCAAACTACTAGCACTAGCATAATGTCCATGAAAGTAAAAATTCCAGCTCACCTCTACAGGTAGGTTAAGCAAGGCTACAGTGCTAGGCAAAGCCTGTGTCCCAAATGGCACCCTATTCCCTACATAGTGCATTACTTTTCACCAGGGACCATAGGTCTCTGTTGTAAAGAACCGCACTATATAGGTAACGGGGTGTTACAGACATATTCTCATGCAGCGTAAGTGGGAAGAAGTGATTGGAAATGAGTACAACTCATAGAATTGCAGCACATAGCATTAAATAAAGACACAGTCTTATCTAACTTAGTCCCTGAGATATCTTTGAATTCCTTTACTGTTACCACATACTGTAGATAGACAGCACATTACCACTTCCACACCTCATCCCTAGGTGGCAGCAGCAACCGGCTCCAGATGGATCGTCAATCCTGTTGTCAATCATTTCCTTTTTGTATACATTTATTTTCGTCACTACAAACTGAACAACAACAATGCGATTGGGCTGTCCGACCATGGAGTCAAGGGCCTACACACAAAAAAATGCTGTGTTAAAAACAATTTGGGTTAATATTGGACAGAACACATGCTGGGTTAATTTGACCTTGCCAATTGGGCCACTTTGTTGGGTTGTTGATTCTGGGTTATTGACCTATGACCCACCGGATCAGATCAGAAGGCTGGAAGCGTGGGTAGGGGTGTGGCTTTCTGATAGTTATTTTGGCCATCAGTGAGAGTAAATGTAATTCCGGTAATCTGTTCTATTGTATTGTAATGTTGGGATTTGCAAAAATATTGAAAGAAAATTACCATTTGCAGTGTAATAATGTAATATGATGAACAGGAATGACATTTACTCTCACAGGTGGCCAAAAATAGCTTACTGAAAGCCACGCCCCCAATAGGCCACGAATCCTGAAAATAACCTACGTTTAAACGTGTACGAACACATGGGTGTGATCATTATACAGTGGCCCCTGCAGCATACGCTCAAACCGGTGTGATTAGAACACTACATTAGAATGTCTAGTTACGATTGACGCAACAGTCAGCATTTGAGGTGGACATAGTTTTTTCATAGAAACATTTTGCACAAACACAGTCTGTACAGCTTTATGTCCTCAATGTGAGCAGTTTATTTTTGGATGCAATGTTCAGACATTCACAGAAGTAAAAACAGCACAACAAAATTCTCATCCAAATCAGAAAATGTAGGCTACATTAGTCCTAGCGCTATGTGAGTGAGCTAACACAAGTGGTTATATTTAGCCAAATCTTGGCTGAAAGAAACTCTGCAACTTGATCCTGGACTTCCTGAAGGGCTGCTCCCAGGTGGTGAGGGTAGACAACAACACATCCAACACGCTGACCTTCAACACGGGACACCTCAGGGGTGTGTGCTTAGTCCTCTCCCTGCACCTCTTCCCCCTCAGGAGGCTGAAAAGTTGGAATGGGCCCTCAGATCCTCAGAAACGTCTACAGGTACACCACTAAGAACATCTTGACTGGCTGCATCAACTCTTGGTATGGCATTCGACCACAAGGGGCACTACAGAGGGTAGAGCGTATGGCCCAGTACATCACTAGGACCGAGCTCCCTGCCATCCAGGACCTCTATACCAGGCTGTGTCATAGGATGGCCCTAAAAATTGTCAGACTCCAGTCACCCAAGTCAAAGACTGTTCTCTCTGCTACCGCACAGCAAGCGGTATCGATGCAACAAGTCTGTAACTACAGGACCCTAAACAGCTTCTACACCAAGCCATAAGACTGCTAAAAAGTTGGTTAAATAGTTAAACAATAGCTAACCAGACTATCTGCATTGACCCTTTTGCATTCATCCTGTTGTCTAGTCACTTTACCTCTACCTATATGTACATATCTACCTCAACTGTTACTGTTTATTATCTATCCTGTTGTCTAGTCACTTTACCTCTACCTATATGTACATATCTACCTCAACTGTTACTGTTTATTATCTATCCTGTTGTCTAGTCACTTTACCTCTACCTATATGTACATATCTACCTCAACTGTTACTGTTTATTAACTATCCTGTTGTCTAGTCACTTTACCTCTACCTATATGTACATATCTACCTCAACTGTTACTGTTTATTATCTATCCTGTTGTCTAGTCACTTTACCTCTACCTATATGTACATATCTACCTCAACTGTTTATTATCTATCCTGTTGTCTAGTCACTTTACCTCTACCTATATGTACATATCTACCTCAACTGTTACTGTTTATTATCTATCCTGTTGACTAGTCACTTTACCTCTACCTATATGTACATATCTACCTCAACTGTTTATTATCTATCCTGTTGTCTAGTCACTTTACCTCTACCTATATGTACATATCTACCTCAACTGTTTATTATCTATCCTGTTGTCTAGTCACTTTACCTCTACCTATATGTACATATCTACCTCAACTGTTTATTATCTATCCTGTTGTCTAGTCACTTTACCTCTACCTATATGTACATATCTACCTCAACTGTTTATTATCTATCCTGTTGTCTAGTCACTTTACCTCTACCTATATGTACATATCTACCTCAACTGTTACTGTTTATTATCTATCCTGTTGACTAGTCACTTTACCTCTACCTATATGTACATATCTACCTCAACTGTTACTGTTTATTATCTATCCTGTTGTCTAGTCACTTTACCTCTACCTATATGTACATATCTACCTCAACTGTTACTGTTTATTATCTATCCTGTTGACTAGTCACTTTACCTCTACCTATATGTACATATCTACCTCAACTGTTTATTATCTATCCTGTTGTCTAGTCACTTTACCTCTACCTATATGTACATATCTACCTCAACTGTTTATTATCTATCCTGTTGTCTAGTCACTTTACCTCTACCTATATGTACATATCTACCTCAACTGTTTATTATCTATCCTGTTGTCTAGTCACTTTACCTCTACCTATATGTACATATCTACCTCAACTGTTACTGTTTATTATCTATCCTGTTGTCTAGTCACTTTACCTCTACCTATATGTACATATCTACCTCAACTGTTACTGTTTATTATCTATCCTGTTGTCTAGTCACTTTACCTCTACCTATATGTACATATCTACCTCAACTGTTACTGTTTATTATCTATCCTGTTGTCTAGTCACTTTACCTCTACCTATATGAACATATCTACCTCAACTGTTACTGTTTATTATCTATCCTGTTGTCTAGTCACTTTACCTCTACCTATATGTACATATCTACCTCAACTGTTTATTATCTATCCTGTTGTCTAGTCACTTTACCTCTACCTATATGTACATATCCTCCTCAACTGTTACTGTTTATTATCTATCCTGTTGTCTAGTCACTTTACCTCTACCTATATGTACATATCTACCTCAACTGTTTATTATCTATCCTGTTGTCTAGTCACTTTACCTCTACCTATATGTACATTTCTACCTCAACTGTTTATTATCTATCCTGTTGTCTAGTCACTTTACCTCTACCTATATGTACATATCTACCTCAACTGTTACTGTTTATTATCTATCCTGTTGTCTAGTCACTTTACCTCTACCTATATGTACATATCTACCTCAACTGTTACTGTTTATTATCTATCCTGTTGTCTAGTCACTTTACCTCTACCTATATGTACATATCTACCTCAACTGTTACTGTTTATTATCTATCCTGTTGTCTAGTCACTTTACCTCTACCTATATGTACATATCTACCTCAACTGTTACTGTTTATTAACTATCCTGTTGTCTAGTCACTTTACCTCTACCTATATGTACATATCTACCTCAACTGTTACTGTTTATTATCTATCCTGTTGTCTAGTCACTTTACCTCTACCTATATGTACATATCTACCTCAACTGTTTATTATCTATCCTGTTGTCTAGTCACTTTAACTCTACCTATATGTACATATCTACCTCAACTGTTACTGTTTATTATCTATCCTGTTGACTAGTCACTTTACCTCTACCTATATGTACATATCTACCTCAACTGTTTATTATCTATCCTGTTGTCTAGTCACTTTACCTCTACCTATATGTACATATCTACCTCAACTGTTTATTATCTATCCTGTTGTCTAGTCACTTTACCTCTACCTATATGTACATATCTACCTCAACTGTTTATTATCTATCCTGTTGTCTAGTCACTTTACCTCTACCTATATGTACATATCTACCTCAACTGTTTATTATCTATCCTGTTGTCTAGTCACTTTACCTCTACCTATATGTACATATCTACCTCAACTGTTACTGTTTATTATCTATCCTGTTGACTAGTCACTTTACCTCTACCTATATGTACATATCTACCTCAACTGTTACTGTTTATTATCTATCCTGTTGTCTAGTCACTTTACCTCTACCTATATGTACATATCTACCTCAACTGTTACTGTTTATTATCTATCCTGTTGACTAGTCACTTTACCTCTACCTATATGTACATATCTACCTCAACTGTTTATTATCTATCCTGTTGTCTAGTCACTTTACCTCTACCTATATGTACATATCTACCTCAACTGTTTATTATCTATCCTGTTGTCTAGTCACTTTACCTCTACCTATATGTACATATCTACCTCAACTGTTTATTATCTATCCTGTTGTCTAGTCACTTTACCTCTACCTATATGTACATATCTACCTCAACTGTTACTGTTTATTATCTATCCTGTTGTCTAGTCACTTTACCTCTACCTATATGTACATATCTACCTCAACTGTTACTGTTTATTATCTATCCTGTTGTCTAGTCACTTTACCTCTACCTATATGTACATATCTACCTCAACTGTTACTGTTTATTATCTATCCTGTTGTCTAGTCACTTTACCTCTACCTATATGAACATATCTACCTCAACTGTTACTGTTTATTATCTATCCTGTTGTCTAGTCACTTTACCTCTACCTATATGTACATATCTACCTCAACTGTTTATTATCTATCCTGTTGTCTAGTCACTTTACCTCTACCTATATGTACATATCTACCTCAACTGTTACTGTTTATTATCTATCCTGTTGTCTAGTCACTTTACCTCTACCTATATGTACATATCTACCTCAACTGTTTATTATCTATCCTGTTGTCTAGTCACTTTACCTCTACCTATATGTACATTTCTACCTCAACTGTTTATTATCTATCCTGTTGTCTAGTCACTTTACCTCTACCTATATGTACATATCTACCTCAACTGTTTATTATCTATCCTGTTGTCTAGTCACTTTACCTCTACCTATATGTACATATCTACCTCAACTGTTACTGTTTATTATCTATCCTGTTGTCTAGTCACTTTACCTCTACCTATATGTGCATATCTACCTCAACTGTTACTGTTTATTATCTATCCTGTTGTCTAGTCACTTTACCTCTACCTATATGTACATATCTACCTCAACTGTTACTGTTTATTATCTATCCTGTTGTCTAGTCACTTTACCTCTACCTATATGTACATATCTACCTCAACTGTTACTGTTTATTATCTATCCTGTTGTCTAGTCACTTTACCTCTACCTATATGTACATATCTACCTCAACTGTTACTGTTTATTATCTATCCTGTTGTCTAGTCACTTTACCTCTACCTATATGTACATATCTACCTCAACTGTTACTGTTTATTATCTATCCTGTTGTCTAGTCACTTTACCTCTACCTATATGTACATATCTACCTCAACTGTTACTGTTTATTATCTATCCTGTTGTCTAGTCACTTTACCTCTACCTATATGTACATATCTACCTCAACTGTTACTGTTTATTATCTATCCTGTTGTCTAGTCACTTTACCTCTACCTATATGTACATATCTACCTCAACTGTTACTGTTTATTATCTATCCTGTTGTCTAGTCACTTTACCTCTACCTATATGTACATATCTACCTCAACTGTTACTGTTTATTATCTATCCTGTTGTCTAGTCACTTTACCTCTACCTATATGTACATATATACCTCAACTGTTACTGTTTATTATCTATCCTGTTGTCTAGTCACTTTACCTCTACCTATATGTACATATCTACCTCAACTGTTACTGTTTATTATCTATCCTGTTGTCTAGTCACTTTACCTCTACCTATATGTGCATATCTACCTCAACTGTTTATTATCTATCCTGTTGTCTAGTCACTTTACCTCTACCTATATGTACATATCTACCTCAACTGTTACTGTTTATTATCTATCCTGTTGTCTAGTCACTTTACCTCTACCTATATGTACATATCTACCTCAACTGTTACTGTTTATTATCTATCCTGTTGTCTAGTCACTTTACCTCTACCTATATGTACATATCTACCTCAACTCTTACAGTTTATTATCTATCCTGTTGTCTAGTCACTTTACCTCTACCTATATGTACATATCTACCTCAACTGTTTATTATCTATCCTGTTGTCTAGTCACTTTACCTCTACCTATATGTACATATCTACCTCAACTGTTTATTATCTATCCTGTTGTCTAGTCACTTTACCTCTACCTATATGTACATATCTACCTCAACTGTTTATTATCTATCCTGTTGTCTAGTCACTTTACCTCTACCTATATGTACATATCTACCTCAACTGTTTATTATCTATCCTGTTGTCTAGTCACTTTACCTCTACCTATATGTACATATCTACCTCAACTGTTACTGTTTATTATCTATCCTGTTGTCTAGTCACTTTACCTCTACCTATATGTACATATCTACCTCAACTGTTTATTATCTATCCTGTTGTCTAGTCACTTTACCTCTACCTATATGTACATATCTACCTCAACTGTTTATTATCTATCCTGTTGTCTAGTCACTTTACCTCTACCTATATGTACATATCTACCTCAACTGTTACTGTTTATTATCTATCCTGTTGTCTAGTGACTTTACCTCTACCTATATGTACATATCTACCTCAACTGTTACTGTTTATTATCTATCCTGTTGTCTAGTCACTTTACCTCTACCTATATGTACATATCTACCTCAACTGTTACTGTTTATTATCTATCCTGTTGTCTAGTCACTTTACCTCTACCTATATGTACATATCTACCTCAACTGTTACTGTTTATTATCTATCCTGTTGTCTAGTCACTTTACCTCTACCTATATGTACATATCTACCTCAACTGTTACTGTTTATTATCTATCCTGTTGTCTAGTCACTTTACCTCTACCTATATGTACATATCTACCTCAACACTTACAGTTTATTATCTATCCTGTTGTCTAGTCACTTTACCTCTACCTATATGTACATATCTACCTCAACTGTTTATTATCTATCCTGTTGTCTAGTCACTTTACCTCTACCTATATGTACATATCTACCTCAACTGTTTATTATCTATCCTGTTGTCTAGTCACTTTACCTCTACCTATATGTACATATCTACCTCAACTGTTTATTATCTATCCTGTTGTCTAGTCACTTTACCTCTACCTATATGTACATATCTACCTCAACTGTTTATTATCTATCCTGTTGTCTAGTCACTTTACCTCTACCTATATGTACATATCTACCTCAACTGTTTATTATCTATCCTGTTGTCTAGTCACTTTACCTCTACCTATATGTACATATCTACCTCAACTGTTACTGTTTATTATCTATCCTGTTGTCTAGTCACTTTACCTCTACCTATATGTACATATCTACCTCAACTGTTTATTATCTATCCTGTTGTCTAGTCACTTTACCTCTACCTATATGTACATATCTACCTCAACTGTTTATTATCTATCCTGTTGTCTAGTCACTTTACCTCTACCTATATGTACATATCTACCTCAACTGTTACTGTTTATTATCTATCCTGTTGTCTAGTCACTTTACCTCTACCTATATGTACATATCTACCTCAACTGTTTATTATCTATCCTGTTGTCTAGTCACTTTACCTCTACCTATATGTACATATCTACCTCAACTGTTTATTATCTATCCTGTTGTCTAGTCACTTTACCTCTACCTATATGTACATATCTACCTCAACTGTTACTGTTTATTATCTATCCTGTTGTCTAGTCACTTTACCTCTACCTATATGTACATATCTACCTCAACTGTTACTGTTTATTATCTATCCTGTTGTCTAGTCACTTTACCTCTACCTATATGTACATATCTACCTCAACTGTTACTGTTTATTATCTATCCTGTTGTCTAGTCACTTTACCTCTACCTATATGTACATATCTACCTCAACTGTTACTGTTTATTATCTATCCTGTTGTCTAGTCACTTTACCTCTACCTATATGTACATATCTACCTCAACTGTTTATTATCTATCCTGTTGTCTAGTCACTTTACCTCTACCTATATGTACATATCTACCTCAACTGTTACTGTTTATTATCTATCCTGTTGTCTAGTCACTTTACCTCTACCTATATGTACATATCTACCTCAACTGTTTATTATCTATCCTGTTGACTAGTCACTTTACCTCTACCTATATGTACATATCTACCTCAACTGTTACTGTTTATTATCTATCCTGTTGTCTAGTCACTTTACCTCTACCTATATGTACATATCTACCTCAACTGTTACTGTTTATTATCTATCCTATTGTCTAGTCACTTTACCTCTACCTATATGTACATATCTACCTCAACTATTTATTATCTATCCTGTTGACTAGTCACTTTACCTCTAACTATATGTACATATCTACCTCAACTGTTACTGTTTATTATCTATCCTGTTGACTAGTCACTTTACCTCTACCTATATGTACATATCTACCTCAACTGTTACTGTTTATTATCTATCCTGTTGACTAGTCACTTTACCTCTACCTATATGTACATATCTACCTCAACTGTTACTGTTTATTATCTATCCTGTTGTCTAGTCACTTTACCTCTACCTATATGTACATATCTACCTCAACTGTTACTGTTTATTATCTATCCTGTTGTCTAGTCACTTTACCTCTACCTATATGTACATATCTACCTCAACTGTTTATTATCTATCCTGTTGTCTAGTCAGTTTACCTCTACCTATATGTACATATCTACCTCAACTGTTACTGTTTATTATCTATCCTGTTGTCTAGTCACTTTACCTCTACCTATATGTACATATCTACCTCAACTGTTTATTATCTATCCTGTTGTCTAGTCACTTTACCTCTACCTATATGTACATATCTACCTCAACTGTTTATTATCTATCCTGTTGTCTAGTCACTTTACCTCTACCTATATGTACATATCTACCTCAACTGTTACTGTTTATTATCTATCCTGTTGTCTAGTTAATTTACCTCTACATATATGTACATATCTACCTCAACTGTTACTGTTTATTATCTATCCTGTTGTCTAGTCACTTTACCTCTACCTATATGTACATATCTACCTCAACTGTTACTGTTTATTATCTATCCTGTTGTCTAGTCACTTTACCTCTACCTATATGTACATATCTACCTCAACTGTTTATTATCTATCGTGTTGTCTAGTCACTTTACCTCTACCTATATGTACATATCTACCTCAACTGTTTATTATCTATCCTGTTGTCTAGTCACTTTACCTCTACCTATATGTACATATCTACCTCAACTGTTTATTATCTATCCTGTTGACTAGTCACTTTACCTCTACCTATATGTACATATCTACCTCAACTGTTACTGTTTATTATCTATCCTGTTGACTAGTCACTTTACCTCTACCTATATGTACATATCTACCTCAACTGTTACTGTTTATTATCTATCCTGTTGTCTAGTCACTTTACCTCTACCTATATGTACATATCTACCTCAACTGTTACTGTTTATTATCTATCCTGTTGTCTAGTCACTTTACCTCTACCTATATGTACATATCTACCTCAACTGTTACTGTTTATTATCTATCCTGTTGTCTAGTCACTTTACCTCTACCTATATGTACATATCTACCTCAACTGTTACTGTTTATTATCTATCCTGTTGTCTAGTCACTTTACCTCTACCTATATGTACATATCTACCTCAACTGTTTATTATCTATCCTGTTGTCTAGTCACTTTACCTCTACCTATATGTACATATCTACCTCAACTGTTTATTATCTATCCTGTTGTCTAGTCACTTTACCTCTACCTATATGTACATATCTACCTCAACTGTTTATTATCTATCCTGTTGTCTAGTCACTTTACCTCTACCTATATGTACATATCTACCTCAACTGTTTATTATCTATCCTGTTGTCTAGTCACTTTACCTCTACCTATATGTACATATCTACCTCAACTGTTTATTATCTATCCTGTTGTCTAGTCACTTTACCTCTACCTATATGTACATATCTACCTCAACTGTTACTGTTTATTATCTATCCTGTTGTCTAGTCACTTTACCTCTACCTATATGTACATATCTACCTCAACTGTTTATTATCTATCTTGTTGTCTAGTCACTTTACCTCTACCTATATGTACATATCTACCTCAACTGTTTATTATCTATCCTGTTGTCTAGTCACTTTACCTCTACCTATATGTACATATCTACCTCAACTGTTACTGTTTATTATCTATCCTGTTGTCTAGTCACTTTACCTCTACCTATATGTACATATCTACCTCAACTGTTACTGTTTATTATCTATCCTGTTGTCTAGTCACTTTACCTCTACCTATATGTACATATCTACCTCAACTGTTACTGTTTATTATCTATCCTGTTGTCTAGTCACTTTACCTCTACCTATATGTACATATCTACCTCAACTGTTACTGTTTATTATCTATCCTGTTGTCTAGTCACTTTACCTCTACCTATATGTACATATCTACCTCAACTGTTTATTATCTATCCTGTTGTCTAGTCACTTTACCTCTACCTATATGTACATATCTACCTCAACTGTTACTGTTTATTATCTATCCTGTTGTCTAGTCACTTTACCTCTACCTATATGTACATATCTACCTCAACTGTTTATTATCTATCCTGTTGACTAGTCACTTTACCTCTACCTATATGTACATATCTACCTCAACTGTTACTGTTTATTATCTATCCTGTTGTCTAGTCACTTTACCTCTACCTATATGTACATATCTACCTCAACTGTTACTGTTTATTATCTATCCTGTTGTCTAGTCACTTTACCTCTACCTATATGTACATATCTACCTCAACTATTTATTATCTATCCTGTTGACTAGTCACTTTACCTCTAACTATATGTACATATCTACCTCAACTGTTACTGTTTATTATCTATCCTGTTGACTAGTCACTTTACCTCTACCTATATGTACATATCTACCTCAACTGTTACTGTTTATTATCTATCCTGTTGACTAGTCACTTTACCTCTACCTATATGTACATATCTACCTCAACTGTTACTGTTTATTATCTATCCTGTTGTCTAGTCACTTTACCTCTACCTATATGTACATATCTACCTCAACTGTTACTGTTTATTATCTATCCTGTTGTCTAGTCACTTTACCTCTACCTATATGTACATATCTACCTCAACTGTTTATTATCTATCCTGTTGTCTAGTCAGTTTACCTCTACCTATATGTACATATCTACCTCAACTGTTACTGTTTATTATCTATCCTGTTGTCTAGTCACTTTACCTCTACCTATATGTACATATCTACCTCAACTGTTTATTATCTATCCTGTTGTCTAGTCACTTTACCTCTACCTATATGTACATATCTACCTCAACTGTTTATTATCTATCCTGTTGTCTAGTCACTTTACCTCTACCTATATGTACATATCTACCTCAACTGTTACTGTTTATTATCTATCCTGTTGTCTAGTCACTTTACCTCTACCTATATGTACATATCTACCTCAACTGTTACTGTTTATTATCTATCCTGTTGTCTAGTCACTTTACCTCTACCTATATGTACATATCTACCTCAACTGTTACTGTTTATTATCTATCCTGTTGTCTAGTCACTTTACCTCTACCTATATGTACATATCTACCTCAACTGTTTATTATCTATCGTGTTGTCTAGTCACTTTACCTCTACCTATATGTACATATCTACCTCAACTGTTTATTATCTATCCTGTTGTCTAGTCACTTTACCTCTACCTATATGTACATATCTACCTCAACTGTTTATTATCTATCCTGTTGACTAGTCACTTTACCTCTACCTATATGTACATATCTACCTCAACTGTTACTGTTTATTATCTATCCTGTTGACTAGTCACTTTACCTCTACCTATATGTACATATCTACCTCAACTGTTACTGTTTATTATCTATCCTGTTGTCTAGTCACTTTACCTCTACCTATATGTACATATCTACCTCAACTGTTACTGTTTATTATCTATCCTGTTGTCTAGTCACTTTACCTCTACCTATATGTACATATCTACCTCAACTATTTATTATCTATCCTGTTGACTAGTCACTTTACCTCTAACTATATGTACATATCTACCTCAACTGTTACTGTTTATTATCTATCCTGTTGTCTAGTCACTTTACCTCTACCTATATGTACATATCTACCTCAACTGTTACTGTTTATTATCTATCCTGTTGACTAGTCACTTTACCTCTACCTATATGTACATATCTACCTAAACTGTTACTGTTTATTATCTATCCTGTTGTCTAGTCACTTTACCTCTACCTATATGTACATATCTACCTCAACTGTTTATTATCTATCCTGTTGTCTAGTCACTTTACCTCTACCTATATGTACATATCTAACTCAACTGTTACTGTTTATTATCTATCCTGTTGTCTAGTCACTTTACCTCTACCTATATGTACATATCTACCTCAACTGTTACTGTTTATTATCTATCCTGTTGTCTAGTCACTTTACCTCTACCTATATGTACATATCTACCTCAACTGTTTATTATCTATCCTGTTGTCTAGTCACTTTACCTCTACCATATGTACATATCTACCTCAACTGTTACTGTTTATTATCTATCCTGTTGTCTAGTCACTTTACCTCTACCTATATGTACATATCTACCGCAACTGTTACTGTTTATTATCTATCCTGTTGTCTAGTCACTTTACCTCTACCTATTTGTACATATCTACCTCAACTGTTTATTATCTATCCTGTTGTCTAGTCACTTTACCTTTACCTATATGTACATATCTACCTCAACTGTTTATTATCTATCCTGTTGTCTAGTCACTTTACCTCTACCTATATGTACATATCTACCTCAACTGTTTATTATCTATCCTGTTGACTAGTCACTTTACCTCTACCTATATGTACATATCTACCTCAACTGTTACTGTTTATTATCTATCCTGTTGACTAGTCACTTTACCTCTACCTATATGTACATATCTACCTCAACTGTTACTGTTTATTATCTATCCTGTTGTCTAGTCACTTTACCTCTACCTATATGTACATATCTACCTCAACTGTTACTGTTTATTATCTATCCTGTTGTCTAGTCACTTTACCTCTACCTATATGTACATATCTACCTCAACTATTTATTATCTATCCTGTTGACTAGTCACTTTACCTCTAACTATATGTACATATCTACCTCAACTGTTACTGTTTATTATCTATCCTGTTGTCTAGTCACTTTACCTCTACCTATATGTACATATCTACCTCAACTGTTACTGTTTATTATCTATCCTGTTGACTAGTCACTTTACCTCTACCTATATGTACATATCTACCTCAACTGTTACTGTTTATTATCTATCCTGTTGTCTAGTCACTTTACCTCTACCTATATGTACATATCTACCTCAACTGTTTATTATCTATCCTGTTGTCTAGTCACTTTACCTCTACCTATATGTACATATCTACCTCAACTGTTACTGTTTATTATCTATCCTGTTGTCTAGTCACTTTACCTCTACCTATATGTACATATCTACCTCAACTGTTACTGTTTATTATCTATCCTGTTGTCTAGTCACTTTACCTCTACCTATATGTACATATCTACCTCAACTGTTTATTATCTATCCTGTTGTCTAGTCACTTTACCTCTACCATATGTACATATCTACCTCAACTGTTACTGTTTATTATCTATCCTGTTGTCTAGTCACTTTACCTCTACCTATATGTACATATCTACCGCAACTGTTACTGTTTATTATCTATCCTGTTGTCTAGTCACTTTACCTCTACCTATTTGTACATATCTACCTCAACTGTTTATTATCTATCCTGTTGTCTAGTCACTTTACCTCTACCTATATGTACATATCTACCTCAACTGTTTATTATCTATCCTGTTGTCTAGTCACTTTACCTCTACCTATATGTACATATCTACCTCAACTGTTTATTATCTATCCTGTTGTCTAGTCACTTTACCTCTACCTATATGTACATATCTACCTCAACTGTTTATTATCTATCCTGTTGACTAGTCACTTTACCTCTACCTATATGTACACATCTACCTCAACTGTTTATTATCTATCCTGTTGTCTAGTCACTTTACCTCTACCTATATGTACATATCTACCTCAACTGTTACTGTTTATTATCTATCCTGTTGTCTAGTCACTTTACCTCTACCTATATGTACATATCTACCTCAACTGTTACTGTTTATTATCTATCCTGTTGTCTAGTCACTTTACCTCTACCTATATGTACATATCTACCTCAACTGTTACTGTTTATTATCTATCCTGTTGTCTAGTCACTTTACCTCTACCTATATGTACATATCTACCTCAACTGTTACTGTTTATTATCTATCCTGTTGTCTAGTCACTTTACCTCTACCTATATGTACATAAAATGGGACATTTTTTTAATTACCCAACTGACCCTACACTCATTTAAAAAAAACACAACCTTAGTCCAGTACTTTAACCCTATCTGAAAACTTTGACATGTTATGACAATACAACAGAACATGAACTGGAATGTAATTGACTCTCACGGGTGGCAAAAAATAACTATCTGACAGCCACGTACCTATTAAGCCACACCTACAGTCTTCTGGGTCAGGCTCAATAACCCAGCATCAATAACCCTTAAACTTAAAGTAACAGGTGTAAAATAAACGCCTTGAACTAGATCACCTTCATACTGGTCTTGACAAGAAGAAAATAGGGGAGGTTTTCTTCTGCACTGTTCAACCAATCCAGTAAAATGTAGAGGAGGAGTTATGATGGAGTGTCGCCTTCGTTAATGTCCAAAAGCAGATGTAGCGTCACAGGCTCTCTTTCCATTTCCTCTGGGGACTCAGCAAAGGCTGACAACCCAACTAAGTGACCCAACTGGCTTGGTCAAAATAACCCAACGTGTTCTGTCCAGAATGTACTCAAATTGGGTTGTTTTTAACCCAGCATGTTTTTTGTGTACGCTAGGCAAAGTCTGCATCCCAAATGGCACCCTATTCCCTTTATAGTGCACTACTTTTGACCAGAGCCCTATGGGCCTTGTTCAAAAGTAGTGCACTAAATAGGGAAATGTGTGCCATTTGGGATCCAACTGAAGTCACCTGTTAGTGTCCTGTTGTTAGGGCATGTAGACCTGCAGTATCTACCAACACAAAGAGGTTTTATTAGCTGTCAGCAGTCACCTGTTAGTGTCCTGTTGTTAGGGCATGTAGACCTGCAGTATCTACCAACACAAAGAGGTTTTATTAGCTGTCAGCAGTCACCTGTTAGTGTCCTGTTGTTAGGGCATGTAGACCTGCAGTATCTACCAACACAAAGAGGTTTTATTAGCTGTCAGCAGTCACCTGTTAGTGTCCTGTTGTTAGGGCATGTAGACCTGCAGTATCTACCAACACAAAGAGGTTTTATTAGCTGTCAGCAGTCACCTGTTAGTGTCCTGTTGTTAGGGCATGTAGACCTGCAGTATCTACCAACACAAAGAGGTTTTATTAGCTGTCAGCAGTCACCTGTTAGTGTCCTGTTGTTAGGGCATGTAGACCTGCAGTATCTACCAACACAAAGAGGTTTTATTAGCTGTCAGCAGTCACCTGTTAGTGTCCTGTTGTTAGGGCATGTAGACCTGCAGTATCTACCAACACAAAGAGGTTTTATTAGCTGTATGCAGTCACCTGTTAGTGTCCTGTTGTTAGGGCATGTAGACCTGCAGTATCTACCAACACAAAGAGGTTTTATTAGCTGTCAGCAGTCACCTGTTAGTGTCCTGTTGTTTGGGCATGTAGACCTGCAGTATCTACCAACACAAAGATGTTTTATTAGCTGTCAGCAGTCACCTGTTAGTGTCCTGTTGTTAGGGCATGTAGACCTGCAGTATCTACCAACACAAAGAGGTTTTATTAGCTGTCAGCAGTCACCTGTTAGTGTCCTGTTGTTAGGGCATGTAGACCTGCAGTATCTACCAACACAAAGAGGTTTTATTAGCTGTCAGCAGTCACCTGTTAGTGTCCTGTTGTTAGGGCATGTAGACCTGCAGTATCTACCAACACAAAGAGGTTTTATTAGCTGTCAGCAGTCACCTGTTAGTGTCCTGTTGTTAGGGCATGTAGACCTGCAGTATCTACCAACACAAAGAGGTTTTATTAGCTGTCAGCAGTCACCTGTTAGTGTCCTGTTGTTAGGGCATGTAGACCTGCAGTATCTACCAACACAAAGAGGTTTTATTAGCTGTCAGCAGTCACCTGTTAGTGTCCTGTTGTTAGGGCATGTAGACCTGCAGTATCTACCAACACAAAGAGGTTTTATTAGCTGTCAGCAGTCACCTGTTAGTGTCCTGTTGTTAGGGCATGTAGACCTGCAGTATCTACCAACACAAAGAGGTTTTATTAGCTGTCAGCAGTCACCTGTTAGTGTCCTGTTGTTAGGGCATGTAGACCTGCAGTATCTACCAACACAAAGAGGTTTTATTAGCTGTCAGCAGTCACCTGTTAGTGTCCTGTTGTTAGGGCATGTAGACCTGCAGTATCTACCAACACAAAGAGGTTTTATTAGCTGTCAGCAGTCACCTGTTAGTGTCCTGTTGTTAGGGCATGTAGACCTGCAGTATCTACCAACACAAAGAGGTTTTATTAGCTGTCAGCAGTCACCTGTTAGTGTCCTGTTGTTAGGGCATGTAGACCTGCAGTATCTACCAACACAAAGAGGTTTTATTAGCTGTCAGCAGTCACCTGTTAGTGTCCTGTTGTTAGGGCATGTAGACCTGCAGTATCTACCAACACAAAGAGGTTTTATTAGCTGTCAGCAGTCACCTGTTAGTGTCCTGTTGTTAGGGCATGTAGACCTGCAGTATCTACCAACACAAAGAGGTTTTATTAGCTGTCAGCAGTCACCTGTTAGTGTCCTGTTGTTAGGGCATGTAGACCTGCAGTATCTACCAACACAAAGAGGTTTTATTAGCTGTCAGCAGTCACCTGTTAGTGTCCTGTTGTTAGGGCATGTAGACCTGCAGTATCTACCAACACAAAGAGGTTTTATTAGCTGTCAGCAGTCACCTGTTAGTGTCCTGTTGTTAGGGCATGTAGACCTGCAGTATCTACCAACACAAAGAGGTTTTATTAGCTGTCAGCAGTCACCTGTTAGTGTCCTGTTGTTAGGGCATGTAGACCTGCAGTATCTACCAACACAAAGAGGTTTTATTAGCTGTCAGCAGTCACCTGTTAGTGTCCTGTTGTTAGGGCATGTAGACCTGCAGTATCTACCAACACAAAGAGGTTTTATTAGCTGTCAGCAGTCACCTGTTAGTGTCCTGTTGTTAGGGCATGTAGACCTGCAGTATCTACCAACACAAAGAGGTTTTATTAGCTGTCAGCAGTCACCTGTTAGTGTCCTGTTGTTAGGGCATGTAGACCTGCAGTATCTACCAACACAAAGAGGTTTTATTAGCTGTCAGCAGTCACCTGTTAGTGTCCTGTTGTTAGGGCATGTAGACCTGCAGTATCTACCAACACAAAGAGGTTTTATTAGCTGTCAGCAGTCACCTGTTAGTGTCCTGTTGTTAGGGCATGTAGACCTGCAGTATCTACCAACACAAAGAGGTTTTATTAGCTGTCAGCAGTCACCTGTTAGTGTCCTGTTGTTAGGGCATGTAGACCTGCAGTATCTACCAACACAAAGAGGTTTTATTAGCTGTCAGCAGTCACCTGTTAGTGTCCTGTTGTTAGGGCATGTAGACCTGCAGTATCTACCAACACAAATAGGTTTTATTAGCTGTCAGCAGTCACCTGTTAGTGTCCTGTTGTTAGGGCATGTAGACCTGCAGTATCTACCAACACAAAGAGGTTTTATTAGCTGTCAGCAGTCACCTGTTAGTGTCCTGTTGTTAGGGCATGTAGACCTGCAGTATCTACCAACACAAAGAGGTTTTATTAGCTGTATGCAGTCACCTGTTAGTGTCCTGTTGTTAGGGCATGTAGACCTGCAGTATCTACCAACACAAAGAGGTTTTATTAGCTGTCAGCAGTCACCTGTTAGTGTCCTGTTGTTAGGGCATGTAGACCTGCAGTATCTACCAACACAAAGAGGTTTTATTAGCTGTCAGCAGTCACCTGTTAGTGTCCTGTTGTTAGGGCATGTAGACCTGCAGTATCTACCAACACAAAGAGGTTTTATTAGCTGTCAGCAGTCACCTGTTAGTGTCCTGTTGTTAGGGCATGTAGACCTGCAGTATCTACCAACACAAAGATGTTTTATTAGCTGTCAGCAGTCACCTGTTAGTGTCCTGTTGTTAGGGCATGTAGACCTGCAGTATCTACCAACACAAAGAGGTTTTATTAGCTGTCAGCAGTCACCTGTTAGTGTCCTGTTGTTAGGGCATGTAGACCTGCAGTATCTACCAACACAAAGAGGTTTTATTAGCTGTCAGCAGTCACCTGTTAGTGTCCTGTTGTTAGGGCATGTAGACCTGCAGTATCTACCAACACAAAGAGGTTTTATTAGCTGTCAGCAGTCACCTGTTAGTGTCCTGTTGTTAGGGCATGTAGACCTGCAGTATCTACCAACACAAAGAGGTTTTATTAGCTGTCAGCAGTCACCTGTTAGTGTCCTGTTGTTAGGGCATGTAGACCTGCAGTATCTACCAACACAAAGAGGTTTTATTACCTGTCAGCAGTCACCTGTTAGTGTCCTGTTGTTAGGGCATGTAGACCTGCAGTATCTACCAACACAAAGAGGTTTTATTACCTGTCAGCAGTCACCTGTTAGTGTCCTCTTGTTAGGGCATGTAGACCTGCAGTATCTACCAACACAAAGATGTTTTATTAGCTGTCAGCAGTCACCTGTTAGTGTCCTGTTGTTAGGGCATGTAGACCTGCAGTATCTACCAACACAAAGAGGTTTTATTAGCTGTATGCAGTCACCTGTTAGTGTCCTGTTGTTAGGGCATGTAGACCTGCAGTATCTACCAACACAAAGAGGTTTTATTAGCTGTCAGCAGTCACCTGTTAGTGTCCTGTTGTTAGGGCATGTAGACCTGCAGTATCTACCAACACAAAGAGGTTTTATTAGCTGTCAGCAGTCACCTGTTAGTGTCCTGTTGTTAGGGCATGTAGACCTGCAGTATCTACCAACACAAAGAGGTTTTATTAGCTGTCAGCAGTCACCTGTTAGTGTCCTGTTGTTAGGGCATGTAGACCTGCAGTATCTACCAACACAAAGAGGTTTTATTAGCTGTCAGCAGTCACCTGTTAGTGTCCTGTTGTTAGGGCATGTAGACCTGCAGTATCTACCAACACAAAGAGGTTTTATTAGCTGTCAGCAGTCACCTGTTAGTGTCCTGTTGTTAGGGCATGTAGACCTGCAGTATCTACCAACACAAAGAGGTTTTATTAGCTGTCAGCAGTCACCTGTTAGTGTCCTGTTGTTAGGGCATGTAGACCTGCAGTATCTACCAACACAAAGATGTTTTATTAGCTGTCAGCAGTCACCTGTTAGTGTCCTGTTGTTAGGGCATGTAGACCTGCAGTATCTACCAACACAAAGAGGTTTTATTAGCTGTCAGCAGTCACCTGGCAAAAACAAAAGGTGAGATAGGCTAGGAATGCTCTGTGAGATGAACATGACCTTTGAGGGTTCCCTCTCTCGCTCCTGTGCTTGTCTACAGAGAGAGAGAGAGAAAGAGAGAGTGTATGTGTGTGTGTGGGTGTGTGTGTGCGTGAGGGAAAATGGTGTGGGGAAAGCAGAGGATGTGGACCACAACTAAAGTGTTCTGCCAATGCTTTGCAAAACAATCCCTTTTAATTTGACAATATTTTCCCTAAATAGATTAAATGTTTATAAAACATAGAATGTAAATATCCTCTTCTACATCTAGGGTGTGTGTGTCTCAGTGTGTGTCGGTGGATGACAGCTTGTATCACTGGGAGTCACTCACAGTTCCCCCCTCAACCCCAGTCACAATACTGACTAGACACTGTTGGCCTGTTGGTCGCCAATACATCTATCTTCACATTAAGATTAATTATAAGATTTGGTTTAGTTTCCAGACATCAAAGATCTGAATCATTCTTACTTACACTTGAATAAATGTTTATGTCTGTCTGGGTGGATTTGGACATTTGTTCATCTGGAGCTATTCCAGGACAGGGGAGGAGAGAGGCAGGATGGTGCAGACAGTGAGGTATGGATGTCATATTTTCTACAGTCCTTAGTTCCAAGTGCAACTTCTACCCTTCTACCACACCCCAACCTCCATCCTTGTCCTTACCCTATCACCCATTCCCTACCTATTTTTTCATACTGCCGCACTATGTATCATGTACCGTGTATCTGTCTTTTGTGTATTTTCGTTCTGGCATTTTGCACCTGCCCTGTGTTTTGTTGTAGCTGATTGACAAAGAAATTTCACCTCTGGGATCAATAAAGTATCTATCTATCTATCTATCTATGTCCAACAACTCTAACCACAGACCAATGGCAAGCATCAATGGGTGTAACTTGACATCAAGAAACATACAGTAGATATCAGGAAACACCCCTTACTGCAGCCTGCAGTTACACCCTTCTCAACCAGCATTCAGGAGGGGCGCAGCTCCTTACTGATTCAGGTCAATGAGTTCATTGTCATGATGAACAGAGCCACACACACACCTCTAACTATTAATATCCCCTGCATTTACAGAGCAGACCACTCACAGTTCCTGATAGAATCAACACAGCTCTGAACGAGTGTATAGCCAGAGGGGGTTAGGAATATCATGCTACCATTAAGGCTTTATTTTAATCATCTCAAAGCCCACTTTGTGTTTTAATGAAGACACGCACATTACATTTTAGTAGACAGTCTTATCCAGAGTGACTTACAGTAAGTTCATACTTTTTCTTTTTGTCCCCATCCCCTGTGGGAATCAAACCCACAACCTTTGTGTTGCATGTGCCTTGCTCTACCATCTGAGCTACACATGCACTTGTAGTGATTTGAAGAGAACAAGGAATTCTGCATTGGTGTAAAAATGTCACATCCTCCACATGAGTGATGGTGTCTCAGTGTAGCAGAGTGGGGTTGTGAGGTCCCCAGGCCCACTGGGTCACTACAGTTAGGGGGAGTGAAAGGTTTGCGAAACATTTGATGCGCCTCTACTCAGCCACGCCAACAGGATATTGTTACATAAATAAAGCGCTGCTCTCCGCTGCTCTGCTCTGGCTGCGGCTGCAGAATGGAGCCGGGTGAAACGGGTTGTGCTGGTCCAGAGTCAACACTCTGCTACACTACGCTAGCTAATGCTACCGCTCTGCTCTACTCAGTGCAACAGCAGCTCTGTACAGTACTACAGACTGGCTGAGGCAGCTCAGGTTAGGACACTAGGCTATAATACACACTGAGCACATTTTATACTGCAAACACGGTGATGGAGGACTTACACACGAGCATGGATGACGTGCACAAATGCTGACACACACACACACACACACACACACACACACACACACACACACACACACACACACACACACACACACACAGTAAATCCACACACATATGAACGCATGTAAGCACACAGACGTGTGTCCACCCACACACTCTACTGATCCGCATTCCACTACAGTCTGCCAGCACATGCCTTAGAGTAGTAATCCAGTAAACTCCAGTAAACATTGGCCCAATGTGGTCTACAATATTAACAAGCTCTCAAGGTCTCGCTGCGGAATTCATGAATGTTCTCCAACAGTCATCCACGTTCTCCAAACGTCAACCCTGTCATTGCCAGTCACTAAAACACTTCAGCTTTGATATTCATAAGAAAAGGGTAGAAATGGCAACAAGCTCTCACAGTCTCACAGCAGAATTTGATATTCATCTACATTCTCCAAACGTTATTTCTAAGAGTTGTAGTTTCTCATGCTGCTCTGTATTGTTCCATTTCTCTAAACAACACATTTATAAGTTTGTTGTTTCTCCTGCTGCTGTGATGGTCTGGTTGAGGCTTGGCCTCAGACTCCCACTAGAGGGGGTAGGAGAGCCACAATCAGGCCATCACATTAGTGATTAGGGGAAGTCATGATCCCCAATCAGAGACAGCTGTCTAGGGTTGTCTCTGATTGGGGATAGTATTTAGGCACCTCTCTCATCCACCTGTGTGTGGATCATTGTTCCTGCTTGTCTGCTTCGTTGTTGCAGAGAGCAAGTAAGTCACTGTGTTTTTGTTTGTTAGTTAGTTTTTGCACTCTCCTGTTTTATTTGTATGCCTTGTGAGAAGACCTCATCAAATAAAAAGGATGACACTTCACCAGCGCTCCTGCTGCTCTGTATTGTTCCATTTTGTCAGCGCTCTCGTATGAGGTCGTGGTGGTGGAAGCAGGTGCAGGGAAACCGGGTCATGAATAAACGTGTATTAAAATATACAATGTTTATTCCAATCAAATTATCCTCCAACCGGAGTACACTAAACACATAACAATCACGGACAAGGTGACGTCAACCGTCTGTGGCCGCCCGAACCAGGAAAGGGGCCGTCTTCGGCGGAAGTCGCTCCGCCGAGCTGAGCTTCTTCGAAAAAAAGGCACAGGGGCGGAGTTTTGGTGGCGTACCCGAGCGCTGAGACACACAGCTCCTATCCTAGCCACGGACGGGTCCACCTCAACTATGAATGACCGAGAGGGATCCGGATGAGCCAGCACGGGGGCCGAGGTGAACAACGCCTTCAGGTGACCAAAAGCCCTGTCCGCCTCAGCTGACCACCACAGCCTCACCGGTCCCCCCCTCAGCAGTGAGGTAATGGGGGCCGCTACCTGCCCGAAGCCCCGGATAAACCTCCGGTAGTAGTTGGCAAACCCTAAAAACCGCTGCACTTCCTTTACCGTGGTTGGAGTCGGCCAATTACGCACGGCTGAAATGCGGTCACTCTCCATCTCCACCCCAGACGTGGAAATGGAATATCCTAGAAAAGAGACGGATTGTTGGAAAAACAGACACTTCTCTGCCTTGACGTACAGATCATGCTCCAACTGTCTGCCAAGCACCCTGCGCACCAGGGACACATGCTCAGCGCGTGTAGTGGAGTATATCAGTATGTCGTCGATATACACCACTACACCCCGCCCGAGCAGGTCCCTGAAGATCTCGTCTACAAAGGATTGGAAGACTACTGGAGCATTTTTCAACCCGTACGGCATGACGAGTTACTCATAGTGCCGTGAGGTGGTACTAAACGCTGTTTTCCACTCGTCTCCCTCTCGGATACGCACCAGGTTGTAAGCGCTCCTGAGATCCAATTTTGTGAAAAAACGCGCCCTGTGCATTGACTCGATCGCACTGGCTATGAGAGGCAGCGGGTAGCTGTACCTCACAGTGATCTGATTGATCCCTCTATAGTCAATACACGGGCGCAGACCTCCCTCCTTTTTCTTCAAAAAAAAGAAACTTGAGGAAGCAGGTGAAGTGGAGGGCCGAATGTATCCCGGCCCCAGAGATTCGGAGACATATGTCCCCATAGCCTCCGTCTCCTCCTGTGACAGAGGATACACGTGACTCAGAGGAAGTGTAGCGTCTACCAGGAGGTTTATCGCACAATCCCCTCGTCGATGGGGTGGTAATTGAGTCGCCTTCATTTTACAGAAGGCGAGAGCCAAATCGGTGGATACTGTGGATACCTGGTCTGGACTCTCCGCCGTCGTCGCATCGACGGAAACACCCACACAACACCCTCGGGACCACCCCTTCAGAGCCCTCTGTTGCCACAAAATATTGGGGTCATGATAGGCTAACCAGGGTACGCCCAGCACCACGGGAAACGCAGGAGAATCAATGAGGAAGAGACTAATACGCTACTCATGACCCCCCTGCGTCACCATTCTTAGTGGGGCTGTGGCCTCCCCAATCTGCCCTGACCCCAAAGGACTACTATCTAGGGCATGCACGGGGAAAGGCACATTTAAAGACACAATAGGAATCCCTAACCTATGGGCAAACGCCCTGTCTATAAAATTCCACGCTGCGCCTGAGTCTACTAGCGCCTTATGCTGGGAATGCGGGGAACACTCAGGAAACATTATTAACAAAAACATGTGAACAACAGGGAGCTCTGAGTGAGTCTGGTGCTGACTCACCTTGGAAGACTCATAGGTGCTCTGCTTGCCGCCTCGACTCCCTGAGGGGACTCCCCAGCACCGGCCAGCCATGTGTCCACAACGGCCACAGCTGGTGCAGGAGCTGACCCCTCCTCCGGCCCCCCTGAACGCGGCACCTCCCAGCTCCATAGGTGTCGGAGCGGGGAGGCTGGAGGATGGAAGCAACGGGCCCTGATCAGGACGTCCGCGGGTAGCCAGCTGTCCACCAGTTGATCCAGATCGAGGGTATTGTCCCTACATGCCAGCTCCCGACGGACGTCCTCCCGTAGACTGCATCGGTAATGGTCGATCAGGGCCCTGTCGTTCCATCCCGAGCTCGCCGCCAGTGTCCAGAATTCCAACGAGAACTCCTGCGCACTCCTCGTCCCCTGACGTAGATGGAAGAGACTTCACCTGCCAATCTCCCCTCAGGCGGATGATCGAAAACGGCGAGTGAACTCCCCGTAGGGGTCCAACACTGCGTCGTTCTCGACCTAAATGGCGTTGGTGCACTCCAGGGCTTTCCCAGCTTGGCAGGAGACGAGAGCAGACACGCTCTCGCGTCCCGATGGAGCCGGGTGGACAGTTGCCAGGTAGAGCTCCAACTGGAGCAGGAACCCCTGGCACCCGGCAGCCCTCCCATCATACTCCCTCGGGAGCGAGAGCCGAATCCCACTGGGACCAGGTGTAGGAGGGAGAACCCGTGGGGAAGATGGTGGGAGTGGTGTAGAGGTCGGTAGCCCTCCTCGCTCCAACCGCTCCATGGTCAGCAGCACACGATCCATGACTGTGCCTAGCTGTTCCAGCATTGTCTCGTGCTGCTGCATTCGCTCCTCAACCTGGAGAGGAGGGCTGGGTTCACCTACGGCTCCATTATTCTCAGGTCCGTGATTCTGTCAGCTCTCTCGTATGAGGTCGTGGTGGTGGAAGCAGGTGCAGGGAAACCGGGTCGTGAATAAACGTGTATTAAAATATACAATGTTTATTCCAATCAAATTATCCTCCAACCGGAGTACACTAAACACATAACAATCACGGACAAGGACCATGGGGGGAGCAGAGGGATATATAGGACACAGACAATTAGTGGGATGGGAACCAGGTGTGCGTGAAACAGGACAGACGTAAAATGTGAACTGGATCGGTGTTGGCTATTACGCTGGTGACGTCGACCGCCTGTGGCCGCCCGAACCAGGAGAGGGGCCGACTTCGGCGGAAGTCGTGACACATTTCTAAGTGTTGTTGTTTCTCCTGCTGCTTAGTATTGTTCCATTTCTAAGTGTTGTTGTTCCTCCTGCTGCTCTGTATTGTTCCATTTCTCTCACAGTCAAATTTGTAAGTGTTGTTGTTTCTCTTGCTGCTCTGTATCGTTCAATTAATCAGTGTTGTTGTTTCTCCTGCTGCTCTGTATTGTTCCATTTCTCCAAACTCATTAAGGTAAGGGTTCAGTTTAGCACTCATTAATTTAAGGGTTCAGTTTAGGCACTCATTAAGTTAAGAGTTCAGTTTATGCACTCATTAAGGTAAGGGTTCAGTTTTTGCCCTCATTAAGGTAAGAGTTCAGTTATGCACTCATTAAGGTAAGGGTTCAGTTTATGCACTCGTTAAGGTAAGGGTTCAGTTTATGCACTCATTAAGGTAAGGGTTCAGTTTTTGCCCTCATTAAGGTAAGGGTTCAGTTTATGCACTCATTAAGATAAGGGTTCAGTTATGCACTCATTAAGGTAAGGGTTCAGTTTAGGCACTCATTAAGGTAAGGGTTCAGTTTAAACACTCATTAAGGTAAGGGTTCAGCATTCGCACTCATTAAGTTAAGGGTTCAGTTTAGGCACTCATTAAGGTAAGGGTTCAGTTTAGGCACTCATTAAGGTAAGGGTTCAGTTTAGGCACTCATTAAGGTAAGGGTTCAGTTTATGCACTCATTAAGGTAAGGGTTCAGTTTAGAAACTCATTAAGGTAAGGGTTCAGATTAGGCACTCATTAAGGTAAGGGTTCAGTTTTTGCCCTCATTAAGGTAAGGGTTCAGTTTAGGCACTCATTAAGGTAAGGGTTCAGTTTATGCACTCATTAAGGAAATAGTTACGGTCGGGATAGGGTTAATACATGATGTTTAGACACTCATTAAGGAAATAGTTACGGTCGGGATAGGGTTAATACATGATGTTTAGACACTCATTTAGGTAATAGTTAAGGTCGGGATAGGGTTAATACATGATGTTTAGGGTTAAAAGTATAAATAAAATACTAGTGATCACAACTGGGATAAATTCTCAACCTTCGGACATTACACCTGTCCTTCACCTCTGACCACAACACCCTACCAAAACCAAGCCTACTTAATGGTAATGTTTTATTTCACCTTTATTTAACCAGGCAACTCAGTTAAGAACAAATTCTTATTTACAAAGACGACCTACAGGGTTCATTCCCTGGAGCAAATTAGTGTTAAGTGCCTTGCTCAAGGACATATCTACAGATTTTTCACCTTGTCGTCTCAGGTACTGGCCCAACACTCTAACTGCTAGGCTACCTGCCGTCCAATATGAGTTAAATATTTTGTGTTGGAATAGTGTGGGCATATAGTACCAGTCGATGAAAATATTAATGCGAGTAGACTGCTGATTGGCCAGCTCATCCTCCTCTAGACTGCTGATTGGCCAGCTCATCCTCCTCTAGACCGCTGATTGGCCAGCTCATCCTCCTCTAGACCGCTGATTGGCCAGCTCATCCTCCTCTAGACCGCTGATTGGCCAGCTCATCCTCCTCTAGACCGCTGATTGGCCAGCTCATCCTCCTCTAGACCGCTGATTGGCCAGCTCATCCTCCTCTAGACCGCTGATTGGCCAGCTCATCCTCCTCTAGACCGCTGATTGGCCAGCTCATCCTCATCTAGACCGCTGATTGGCCAGCTCATCCTCCTCTAGACCGCTGATTGGCCAGCTCATCCTCCTCTAGACTGCTGATTGGCCAGCTCATCCTTATTTTTTTATTATTATTATTTATTTACTTTCCTCTTGGCTGTTTTTTTACCACAGATTTCCACTGAGGGGTTTTGTGTAACACAGCTTCAAGCCAACTGTTTTGTTCCCTTCCGAGTTTCCATTAGCTCAGGAAGTGAAATGCAAAACACCTCTGTGGGAACGTACATTTCAAAGGTTTTCAAAACCATATTGCACGCTGTGATTATTAAGGGTTAGACAGAGCGTTGTACATGTTGGCCCCAGTGTGGTCAATTGTGCATTTGAGAACCCTATGGTTGTGTTAGGTTTAAATTATAAAGTCAAACTCAAACTTGTATTTGACAATAATAGCACCGAGACAAAAAATATGGTGGAATAAAACTCTTGAGCCCATGTTTACACCAATCCAATGAGTTCTAACTTAAGTTGTACATGTAAGAAGAATCAAGTTAGCTAGCTTGTCCCTGTTAGCCAGTGATAGTTAGTGATAGGGATGGTCAAGCTAGGGTTTACCAGACAGATTCAGTAGCATGTAGATTGAAAACCCCATTAGATTTGACCAAAATAATAAAACTAAACATATTCCGTGATAGACTTCCGCGTCAAAGATAATATTTTAGTTTAGCTTGTTAATTATTTATTTCAGTTAATAATTGTATTACTAAATCATTTTTTTTATGATGTTTTCATTTTCATTTACTATAATAACCTTGACACATACTGTACACACTGCTTGATATTAATTCCATAGATATTCCTTGCAGTTTTCTCTGTGTGTGTGTGGCGGAGGGGGCGATATTTAAGGTAACTGGCCTAATAAACCAAGATTAGTAGACATAGTTGTGTTGTTATAGATTGAAAAGCAGTACAATTCAGTGATATTTCGAGAGAGAGCGAGCGAGAGTGAGAGGACGCGTGAGAAAGAGACATCCCTTATGTATGGATTACGGCAGTCACTTGCCCTCACCTCCCTTTCAGCAGAAAGACAACAATTAAGTGTGTTGTTAAGAATAGCCTACTCATGTTACCATATGTTTGTGAAATTATACACAGACATTTTTATGAATCATCCAAATTAGCCCCGATAAATCAGGTTTCTTTGTTGTATGACTTCATGTTTGTGATAGTAAATGTAATCACATGCTTGTGATGAATCGTCTAAATCTGCCCACTAGAACACAAATCAATCAATATGTTGTTCTTTGGGCACAGAAGTCCCATTAACCATAACGTTAAAAACTTTAGGAATGGAATCTAACTGAAGATGATACACAGCAATTGGCCAGTGTTACCTAGTGTTGATTTTTTGGTGTAACATTTCTTGTGTTGATTCAGGTGCTAAATGAAATCTGGTTATTATTGGTGTAAAAGAACCCCAGAATGCTCTGTTGCAGCTTGACTTTATGAATTGTTTGCTTCAATATCTCTGTTTTGCATGTACATTGATGGATTACTTAATCGTATGCTACCCAAATATAGATACTTTTTTTCTAAACTAATCCAATATTTTACTTGGACTTATTGAACCCGCTACTGAAAATGGTTGTTCCAGTTTAAATGCTATAGGTATTTGCATATCTTAGTCTACATATTTAAAAATGAATAAAGTTTTTCAAGCCGAGGACGAAAATAAACGGTGAACCACAATGCCCCCTTGCCAAACCTCAAATTGGAAACCGTTCTGCCTCTACAAATCCCAACGTCTGTTGTCTCAGTCTTCCTAACCCAGCAGTCATTCTGAATGCAGGTTTTGGGTGAATAAGCGTTCCAAATGTTGGATGACCTCTGGCTGGATTCCAACAGAAGTAACAAATCATTTTACAAGCCATTATAATGTCACTGCATTAGAATAAAACTAGGCAACAAATTATCACGTTATTGTGTTTAAGAACTTTATTTTAATGATAACATATTCACTTAGGATCACATTTGGTAATAAAGGCCACAGGTTTAAAAATGGACGAATGCAACAACCATGTTTCTGTCACCAACAAATACAGTCATGGGTACATTCCACTCGAAAGGTGTCACGAGTGGGTGTAGAGAGAGACCAAGATGCAGCGCAGGGATTGTAGTTCGACATGTTTAATTATACTATGTATAAATCCACTCACATGTACGAACTAACAAAACCAACAAACAAACACGATATACAAATGTAACGTAACAAGCACGATGTACACCAAACTGAAAACCCACTTACTGTGACCGTGACTTTGGAAGTATAATGACCCACATGCAGGTGGCTGGGAGTGGTGCCTAAATGCAATCTCCAATCAGAGACAACCTTGTACAGCTGTCTCTGATTGAGGATCATACCTCCCCTAGTTAGGGTGTGAGGGCTCGACTGTGGTTCTACCACTCCCCTTATTGGGAGTAAGGTCTAACCACAGCCAAACCCTCACAAAAGGCATCCTGGGAAATGTGCAAATATGGCTTTACACTAAGCTGTGTGTTAATTTAACACTGAAAAGTGTGAAACCATATAGACACTGGACCGGTGTTAAATTTAACACTGTCAGTGAAGATTTAACTCTGAAAAATTTGCTGTGTGTTGGTTTGTCGGTTTCAACATGGGACTTTTATTGTTGCCTGTTTGGCTAAGAGCTTCTGTTCTCCTCTCCTCCCTCTCTCCTTTCCTCCTCTCTCCTTTCCTCCTCTCTCCTGAGTTACAGTCTCTCCCCCACTACTCTGTAATTACCCAGCTCATGGTCTACGCCGTACCCAGACCTCAGCATTTCTCCCCTGGCCATCAGGACATGAAAGGCTGGGCCCAGCTGGTCTGGTCCATCAGGGAAAATGGCTCCCAGATTGTGGTTCCTCCCTGTAAAGAGTGGCAAACGTTTGTTCCTCTGCCACATGAGGGTTAAGAGGGTTAGAAGTCACATGTCACATAGCTAGGATAGGCTGCCATTATATCCTGGGGAACCAGCTAAGATGAGAGAGTGTGTGTGTGTGTGTGTGTGTGTGTGTGTGTGTGTGTGTGTGTGTGTGTGTGTGTGTGTGTGTGTGTGTGTGTGTGTGTGTGTGTGTGTGTGTGTGTGTGTTGGCGCCGACAAGAGAGAGAGAGAGAGAGAGAGAGAGAGAGAGAGAGAGAGAGAGAGAGAGAGAGAGAGAGAGAGAGAGAGAGAGAGAGAGAGAGAGAGAGAGATAAAATGTGTCTGACAGCTGATATCTCAAGATCTTTCAAAAGGCAAGCCGACACGAGCACGAGACAACACCCACTGTGAGGAAATATTTAGCTTACTCACCACTGTAAATCAATTACTGGTAAGAATCCTTTACAGCTTTCTTCACAGTGCTTGTTCAAGTCATGCATTATGAGCAAGTCATAAAGACTTCATTGCTGTAATTGACTCAACATAGTAAGTATTGCAATGCTTGTGCAAATCATGCAAAGATGAGTGAATAGCCAATCAACTATTACTGTGTTGATTACCCAGAGGCAATATTCATAAGTCTCTCCATGAAATACATAATTGCAATAGTTAGCCTAATATAAAACTAATACTGTATTTACTGTAGAATATATAGGTGTGTGTGTGTGTTACAGCTGCCCTGCCATGATGCCTTCCTCCGGTGTGTGTGTGTGTTACAGCTGCCCTGCCATGATGCCTTCCTCCGGTGTGTGTGTGTTACAGCTGCCCTGCCATGATGCCTTCCTCCGGTGTGTGTGTGTGTTACAGCTGCCCTGCCATGATGCCTTCCTCCGGTGTGTGTGTGTTACAGCTGCCCTGCCATGATGCACTCCTCCGGTGTGTGTGTGTGTTACAGCTGCCCTGCCATGATGCCATCCTCCGGTGTGTGTGTGTGTTACAGCTGCCCTGCCATGATGCCTTCCTCCGGTGTGTGTGTGTGTTACAGCTGCCCTGCCATGATGCCCTCCTCTGGTGTGTGTGTGTGTTACAGCTGCCCTGCCATGATGCCCTCCTCCGTGTGTCAGAGTTCAGGCACTCTCTACTCTTTCTTTACGTAACCAATCAGAGCGTACGGTCAGCTGCGGAGGCTCAGGCCACAATGTGCTGGACTATAGGCTCCTTTAGGTCAAAGGTCATACTGTATATAGTCAACACAACACCAGGAGTTCCTAAGGTGTGAACAAAAGGAAGGAGAGAAAGAGAACTGAGAGAAAGAAGAGGTAATGACAAGACGTCATTGAAGATTAAACGTTCAACACTTTGTTGTACTTGTGTTCTGAAGTTGAGAGTCATGGGTTGAAAGTTGAACACTTACTGTGTTGTAGGGGTTGACAAGTTCAACGTTTTGTTCCACAGTACAGTCCTAAAAGTACAGCCGAATCATAGTGAACAATCGATTGGATTTATATACACTGTAGCACTTTTCAAGAGCTCAAAGCTGAGGGTCCAGAAATTGGTGGAAAGTTTAAGATTTACCATAGTGGGTGACAAGTCCTCGTCTATATGCTGTTAAGATAGATAGATAGATGGGTACTTTATTGATCCCCCGGGGGGGAAATTTCATTGTCAAGCAGCTACAACAAAACACAGGGCAGGTGCAAAATGCCACAACGAAAGTACACAAAAGACAGATACACGGTACATGATACATAGAGAGGCAGTATGAAAAAGTATAGAAATACAGGATATCTGGAGTGCAAAAAAAAGCTATAAAAGGACATTGCATAGTATGGGTGGTTGGCTGAATATGTACACTATACATTGGTGGATGGTTAACTATACTATACAGGTTGATGGCAGAGAAATACTTCAGTAGCTAATGCGTATGATATGAGCGAGGGTAATAATAGTTTACTTAATAGACAGACTGGGTAAATGAACAGGTAAGTGAAAATTTTGCATGGTTAAATTAGCTGTACAGTTAGGTATACAGTTATATTTACAGATAAGTGAATACTTGCATGTTTACACAAACTGTACAGGTAAATGACAGGAAGAGATACTTTAATAGCTAAATGTGTGTATGATATCATTGGGGTAATAATAGTAATTCCCTTAAAATACAGTCCTTAGTGCGCAGGGTTTAATTACAGACAACTGCACTTATAAAAAAAGCATCATAAAAAAAATGCAGTGACTTGCATACAGTAATGGTACAGCAATTGGTTGAAAGTTGAACACTGACTGTACTGTAGTGGGTTGACAAGTCATGGACCACGCTTCTGTTGAGCATGGCAACAAAATGCCGTCAAGCAGGAGCTTACTCTGATACAGTGTTTAGTTTGCACCTCATGTTTTCTATGACCTCAGATTGGGACTGTAAATAGACATGAAGGGAAATACACTCTCGGCCCTGTAGACAGAAGTGTGTGTGTGCACGCACACGTCTGTGTCTGTCTGTCTGTCTGTCTGTCTGTCTGTCTGTCTGTCTGTCTGTCTGTCTGTCTGTCTGTCTGTCTGTCTGTCTGTCTGTCTGTCTGTCTGTCTGTCTGTCTGTCTGTCTGTCTGTAATGGACGGCAAGTCTTATTTCTCAAGTATACAAGACATGTTTGGGTGCTCAGCAAATTCTCCATTGTTAAATCAACACTGATATTTAACACTGTCTCTATATGGGTCCACACTTTTCAGTATTAAATGAATACAGAGCTTAGTGTAAAGCCTTATTTGCCTTTCCAGTGAATTGTAGAGCTACCACCCATGACTGTATTTGTTAGTGACTGAGACATGGTTGTTGCATTCATCCAGTTCCAATCCTGTGGCATTGCTCAAAACAGATTATAAGTTAATATGTTATCATTAGAATTAAATTCTTTAACAAACTAGAACACATTTCATAAGGACTTTTTTGAGGACATAGTTCTACCCTAATAGAGTGGTCTGAAACTCATGGTTTACAGGCTACATCAGGCCTGCAAGTCACATAATGCTGACTTGTAAAGTGATGTGTAATTCTTATTAGATTCCAACCAGAGAGGGGATATCTAACATTGTTATTCACCCTAAACCTGCATTCAGAATGACTGCTGGGTTGGGAAGACTAAGATATGTGGCCTAGTGTCTGCTGGTTTTTGTTTTTGTCTTTCAATTAAAACCTAGACAACCAGGTGTCTACTCAGTGACCTTAATTCAGCCTTTCCCAAACTCTGTCCTTGGGACCCCAAGGGGTGGATGTTTTGGTATTTGCCTACACTACACAGCTGATTTAAATGATCAAAGATGGATGATTAGTTGATTATTTGAATCAGCTAGGGGAAAAAAACCCTTGGGGTCCCGAGGACAGAGTTTGGGAAACCCTGCCTTAATTAAAGAATCAAATACAAGGGATGAGTGAAAACCCGTAGATACTCGGCCCTCCGTGGAATGAGTTTGAATCGTGATCTGAAGCATGTAAACTGGAACAACCATTTTAGTACGGGTGCAATAAATCCAAGTAACAGATTGGATTAATTTACAAAAATGCATGTTATTTATGATGTTAATTTGAGCCTAGCATAAGATCATTTAATCAATCAACGTACATGCAGAAATATAGATTGAAACAAAAATGTTATAAAAAATAAATTGACCTTCAATAGAGCATGCTGGAAAATAGGATAGTGATGGCCATAGTTTTGGTTTAACACTGGTTATTAACACCAACATTAGGGTTATTTTACACTAACAATTTCACATTTAGAGAGTTAATGTAACACCTGAATCAACACTAGAATTGTTACACTGAAAAATAAACACTAGGTAACACTGGCCAATTTGCTGTCTGAGAAAGAATCTCTGCTTGTTCCTTGTTCTGCTACAGCTAGACATCCAGGCTCCAGTGTGGCAGCTTTCACCTCTCGCTGTGTCCAAAAGGCTGCTCTTTTAAAGGAAAAAGGCAGTCGGAAAGTAATGAAATTAAAAAAAGAGTGTGTGAAAAGTAACGCCACTTGATTTCTCTCACACAGGATGATGTAACCAAATTAATATCCTGCCAGAACCAGTCTCTCTCTCTCTCTCTCATGTAAATCAGCAGCAACGTTCAAAGGAGTAAGTGCTTTTAATCAGTCTGCACAGCCACATGCATTAGTAATTCAGTATTAATTTTCCAATCCACCATAGTATGGTTTCAATAATGTAATTTGGGAAAATGTATCCTTCTCCTCAAACCTGAACATAGACTTTGAAAGAGTACCTCGGTTGAATGATATCACAGTGAGACGAAGGCTTAAAGTTATTTCAACTTTAGATACTTTACCTTTTTGGGGCTTTATCTACTGTAAATGACTTTATCCACATTTTGTTACGCCTTATTCTAAAACTGTCAGAGAAGCCTCAATTCAAACCTCTCTCTCCCTCTCTGATAAAGGCCTATCTGTTCCGGAAACAAAGAAAGCTCTTTCTTAAGGAAGAATGGTGAGTTTCTGATGTGATCTGCCTGGTCGTGTTGGAGGGGAGAGGAAGGGCAGACGGCTGGGAATGAATAAAAGATGTTCTGAAGGGGGGTCGAGGTGTGTGTGCAGGGGGCCATCCAGGGTGTGCATTTAAAGGGGGCACAGAGTTTGTCTTAACCTGACAAGAACCAGCCAGCACCACAACTGCACCCCTCTTCCACAATGAACCAGAGAGGAAGAGGAGACACTGAACACTGTGTGTGGTTTAATCTGAGGGCACCGTTTAGATAACTATCCAAACGGTACAGGGCGTTAGGCAGGCTCGAGGTCAGGACAGGCAGAATGGTCAGGCAGGCAGGCTCTGTGTTAGGACAGGCAGAATGGTCAGGTAGGTGGGCTCAGTGTCAGGACAGGCTAGGGTCAGAACCAGGAGGACTAGAAAAACAGAGACTGTGAAAAACAGGAGCTAGGAGAAAACCGCTGGTTGACTTGACAAACAAGACGAACTGGCACAGACAGACAGAAAACACAGGTATAAATACACAGTGTATGATGGGGAAGATGGGCGGCACCTGGAGAGGGGTGGAGACTAGGACAAGGACAGGTAAAACAGATCAGGGTGGGACAAATTAGATGAATAAGGGAGAAACCTGCAGGCCTTCTTTCATAAGGACTTATGTTGAGGGCCTAGTTTTACCCTGAAACCAATGGTTTACATGCCACATCAGGCCTGCAAGTCACATTAAGTCATTAAGTGTCTTGCAAAGTGATTTGTAATTGCTGTTGGAATCCAGCCAGAGTGGGGATATCTAACATTTGGAATTATTAATCATTCAGAATGACTGCCAGGGTTGGGAAGACTAAGATATGAGAATACCTAAAGCATTTAAACTGGAACAACCAATTAGTCCAAGTAACATATTGGATTAGAAAAATGTACGTTATTTATATTTGAGTATTTGTATTTGTATTTGTTATGGACCCCCGTTAGTTCATGCCAGATAGCAGCTACTCTTCCTGGGGTCCGGAAAAATTAAGGCAGTTATACAATTTTAAAAACACTACAGTAGGCCTACATTCATTACAGAATTCACAACACACTGTGTGCCCATGAGAGATTGACATGCATAATGTTAGCTCATACTTTTAAGGGCCAGCCGTGCTGCCCTGTTCTGAGACAACTGCAATTTTCTGCAAAGTCCCTCTTTGTGTCACGTGACCACACGACTGAACAGTAGTTCAGGTGCGACAAAACTAGGGCTATAGGACCTGCCTTGTTGATAGTGTTGTTAAGAAGGCAGAGCAGCACTTTATTATGGACAGACTTCTCCCCATCTTAGCTACTGTTGTATCAATATGTTTTGACCATGACAGTTTACAATCCAGGGTTACTCCAAGCAGTTTAGTCACCTCAACTTGATACATTTCCACATTATTCATTATGAGATGTAGTTGAGGTTTAGGGTTTAGTGAATGAAATACAAAGCTTTGAGTTTTGGAAATATTTAGTACTAACTTATTTCTTGCCATTCTGAAACTAACTGCAGCTCTTTGATAAGCGTCATTTCAGTCACTGTAGTAGCTGACATGTATAGAGTTATACATAGACACACTGGCCTTACTCAAAGCCAGTGGCATGTCGTTAGTAAAGATTGAAAAAAGCAAGGGGCCTAAAAACCACATTCAGCTCAACATCAGCAAAACAAAGGAGATGGTGATGGACTTCAGGAGAACCAAGGCCCAACTGACTGCAGTCCCTATACAGGGGATGGATGTGGAAATGGTTGGGTCATACAAGTTCCTGGGAGTCCATATGGACAACAGGCTGGAATGGGCCGGTAACACCGGGGCCCTGTACAAAAAGGGCCTGAGCCGACTCTACTTTCTGAGGAGGCTCAGGTCCTTCAACGTGTGCAGTAAACTACTGCATACCTTCTACCAGTCTGTGGTGGCCAGTACCATCTTTTTTGCAGTGGTGTGCTGGGGCGTCAACATAAAGGCCGGTGATGCTTCTCGGGTAAATAAGCTGATCAGAAAGGCTAGCTCTGTCCTGGGGATGAGCCTTGACACTCTAGAGGAGGTGGCGGAGAGACGGATCCTGGCCAAACTGCTAGCCATCATGGACAACGTCACCCACCCTCTGCATGCCATGGTTATGATGCAGAGGAGCACCTTCAGTCACAGACTGATCCGACCACGGTGTGCCAGAGAACGCTACCGGAGGTCCTTCCTGCCGGCGGCTATTAGACTATTTAATGCCTCACCGGGGTGCCGTGCCATCGGCAACATAGACCTGGAACTGTTGGGGTGTTAGGACCTAGTTTAACAATTATGCATCCTGGTCTGTAATCACTCATTCACTCAGGACCTATTCATTCAGGACTGTATATACATATTAATGTATAGTTGTTATCATATCATATCTAGTGCAATATTGTAAGTAATTCTTGGACTGAACTTACGTAGTCATTCACTCAGTAATGCATATTAGTATCCTTTTTTCATTGCTTTTAGTATATCGAATGTGCAATACGTGCATTTATATGTAATCAAACCCTGCACTAAGAACTGTATTTTAAGGGAATTATCATTTATACCCTAAATTATATCATACGCACATTTAGCTATCTCTTCCTGTCATTTACTTATACAGTAACCATGCTAATATTCACTTACCTGTACATTTAACTGTACATTTACCTGTACTGTACAGTTAATTTAACCATGCAACATAGTCACTTACCTGTTCATTTAACCTGACTGTATATTAAGTAAACTATTATTACCCTCACTTATATAATACGCACATTTAGCTATTTAAGTATTTCTCTGCCATCGACCTGTATAGTTAACCATGCAAATATTCCTTATTTATCTATATCAAATTGCAATATTTTTATCGTTTTTTTTCACCTAACACTCTGTAACAATGTATAGTGTACATATTCAGCCATTCACCCATACTATGCAATGTCTTTTTATAGCTCTTTGCACTCCAGACTTCTTGTATTTTTATACTTTTTCATACTGCCACACTATGTATCATGTACCTTGTATCTGTTTTTTGTGTATTTTTATTCTGGCATTTTGCACCTGCCCTGTGTTTTTTCGTAGCTGCTTGATGAAGAAATTTCCCCTCAGGGATCTATCTATCTATATATAGCTACCCTGGGGAATTCCTGATTCTACCTGGATTGTGTTTGAGAGGCTTCCATTAAAGAACACACTCTTTGTTCTGTTAGACAAGTAACTCTTTATCCACAATATAGCAGGGGGTGTAAAGCCATAACACATACGTTTTTCCAGCAGCAGACTATGATCGATAATGTCAAAAGCTGCACTGAAGTCTAACAAGAAGGCCCCACAGTCATTGTATCATCAATTTCTCTCAGTCAATCATCAATTGTTGTAAGTGCTGTGCTTGTTAAGTGTCGTTCCCTATAAGCGTGCTGAAAGTCTGTTGTCAGACTTGTAAAATAGTATTGTATCTGGTCAAACACAATTTTGTCCAGAAGTTTACTAAGGGTTGGTAACAGGCTGATTGGTCGACTATTTGAGTAAAGGGGGCTTTACTATCCTTGGGTAGTGGGATGACTTTAGCTTTGCTCAAGGCCTGAGGACACATACTTTCTAGTAGGCTTAAATTGGAGATATCTCAAATAGGAGTGGCAATATCGTCCGCTATTATCCTCAGTAATTTTCCATCCAGATTGTCAGACCCTGGTGGCTTGTCATTGCTGATAGACAACAATCATTTTTTCACCTCTTCCACACTTACTTTACAGAATTCAAAAGTACAATTCTTGTCTTTCATAATTTGGTCAGATATACTAGGCTGTGTAGTGTCAGCGTTTGTTGATGGCATGTCACCCCTAAGTTTATTTATCTTGCCAATGAAAAAGTCATCAAAGTAGTTAGCAATATCAGTGGGTTTTGTGATTAATGAGCCATCTGATTCAATGAATGATAGAGCCCAATTGGCTTTTTTCCCCAAAATGTCATTTAAGGTGTTCCAAAGCTTTTACTATCATTATTTATATAATTTATCTTTGTTTCATAGTATAATTGATTGTTATTTTTATTAAGTTTAGTCACATGATTTCTTAATTTGCAGTACGTTTGCCAATCGGTTGGGCTGCCAGACTTATTTGCCATTCCTTTTGCCTCATCCATCTCAACCATAACATTTTTCAATTCCTCATCAATCCACAGGGATTTAACAGTTTTTACAGTCATTTTCTTAATGGGTGAATGCATATTATTAACTGGAATAAGCAGTTTCATAAATGTGTCAAGTGCAGCATCTGGTTACTCCTCATTAGACGCCACAGACCAACAAATATTATTTACATCATCAACACAGGAATCTCTACAAAACTTATTGTATGACCTCTTATACACTATATCAGGCCCAGCCTTTGGAACTTTGGTTTTCCTAGATATGGCTACTATATTGTGATCATTACATCCTATGGATTTGGATTCTGTTTTAAAGCAAATTTCTGCAGCATTAGTAAAGATGTGATCAATACATGTTGATGATTTAATCCCTGTGCTGTTTGTAAATACTCTGGTAGGTTGACTGATAACCTGAACCAGGTTGCAGGCACTAGTTACAGTTTGAAGCTTTCTCTTGAGTGGGCAGCTTGATAAGAACCAGTCAATATTTACATAACCCAGAAAATATACTTCCCTGTAAGCATTTCACACATTTTATCCAGATACTGACTGTTAGCACTTGGTGGTCTATAGCAGCTTCCCACCAGAATGGTCTTTAGGTGAGGCAGATGAACCTGTAACCATATTACTTCAACAATATTTAACATGAGATTGTCTCTAAGCTTTACAGGAATGTGGTTCTTTATAAAGACCGCAACACCTCCTCCGTTTGCATTTCTGTCTTTTCTGTAGATGTTATAACCATGTATTGATACCACTGTATCATCAAAGGAGTTTCAGAGATAGTCAGAATATGAATGTCATCTGTTACAAGCAAGTTATTGACTTCATGGACCTTCTTTCTCAGGCTGCATATGTTAATATGGGCTATTTTTAGCACTTTTCTGGGTTGCTTGGTTGTTTTTAATGCTTTACTGGGAAGCTTATCAAAAGTAGCTGGGTGAGCTGCACAAAGTGGTCTTCTTACTGTAAGGGCCTGACTGAGGCCAGATCCCTGACCCGCTCTAGTGGGAGTGGGATGACCACAGTCAGGTCCTGACACTCACAGGTTTGGGTTGTTGGTGATCCCCAATTAGAGACAGCTGTCCTGAGTTGTCTCTATTTGGGGATTCTATTTAGGCGCACCGCACATCCACCTGCGTGTGGATCATTGCTTGTGTTAGTGTACTTGTGTGTTCACTACAACGCCACGGTGTTCAGTGTGTTTATTGTTTTGTATGTTTTATTAGTGTATTAAAACATGTCTACACCGTTCTCTCGCTCTGCGCCTCGTTCCCTCTACACTCATCGTGACACTTACTAGGGCACACCATCTCAGTAACAGTATCAAATAGAAATATTGGATTATTCTTATTCTCCTCAATTAGGTTGGAAAAATAGGATGATGGAGCAGCAGTGAGGACTCTTCCATATTGCACTGTACTTTCTTTCCAAGCTAGCAGGAAGACTTCCAGTTTTCTGGAAGCTTGCTTCAAAGCTTGGGTATTTTCTGTGTACCAGGGAGCTAGTTTCTTTTGTACTCTGACGTCCTTGGATAGGTGGATGGAGTCTGGAAGGGCATCTATGAATCTTTGGGTTGTATTGTATTTATAGAACAGCATTTGATGATCCTTGCTTGGGGTCTAAGCAAATGATTTGTTGCGATTGCAAACAAAATAAAATGGTGGTCCGATAGTCCAGGATTATGAGGAAAAACATTTAGATCCACAACAGTCACAGGAGGATAGCACTGTTCTGCTAACCAGGCCAGACTGCACTGTAATGTACACACAGGCCAGCACAGGCCAGGGCCCCCCAACGCTGTTCCATTCTGTAGGTTTTTGCTCAAACCCTAATCTAGCACACCTGATTCTAATAATTAGCTAGTTGATAAAATTAATCAGGTTAGTTACAACTGGGGTTGGAGCGAAAACCTACAGGAGGGTAGCGCTCCAGGAACATGGTTGGAGAGCCCTGCTCTAGGCTACATTCACTACATTACTCTCCTAGCGCTCCAGGAACATGGTTGGAGAGCCCTGCTCTAGGCTACATTCACTACATTACTCTCCTAGCGCTCCAGGAACATGGTTGGAGAGCCCTGCTCTAGGCTACATTTACTACATTACTCTCCTAGCGCTCCAGGAACATGGTTGGAGAGCCCTGCTCTAGGCTACATTCACTACATTACTCTCCTAGCGCTCCAGGAACATGGTTGGAGAGCCCTGCTCTATGCTACATTCACTACATTACTCTCCTAGCGCTCCAGGAACATGGTTGGAGAGCCCTGCTCTAGGCTACATTTACTACATTACTCTCCTAGCGCTCCAGGAACATGGTTGGAGAGCCCTGCTCTAGGCTACATTCACTACATTACTCTCCTAGCGCTCCAGGAACATGGTTGGAGAGCCCTGCTCTAGGCTACATTCACTACATTACTCTCCTAGCGCTCCAGGAACATGGTTGGAGAGCCCTGCTCTAGGCTACATTCACTACATTACTCTCCTAGCGCTCCAGGAACATGGTTGGAGAGCCCTGCTCTAGGCTACATTCACTACATTACTCTCCTAGCGCTCCAGGAACATGGTTGGAGAGCCCTGCTCTAGGCTACATTCACTACATTACTCTCCTAGCGCTCCAGGAACATGGTTGGAGAGCCCTGCTCTAGGCTACATTCACTACATTACTCTCCTAGCGCTCCAGGAACATGGTTGGAGAGCCCTGCTCTAGGCTACATTCACTACATTACTCTCCTAGCGCTCCAGGAACATGGTTGGAGAGCCCTGCTCTAGGCTACATTCACTACATTACTCTCCTGCTCAGTTCACGATCCATTTAATATGCATAGCTAAGAGTAATCCAATGCGTTAGGCACGTGCAGCGCATTACATCCACTAGCTGGTTACACTCCATGCACCACATCAATCACAAAGGTTACATTAGGCCACATCTAATGTACAGAGCCCTCAAACTCAACTCTGGAACTCAAAGTCAGTTCCACTCCTTTTTTTCATTGTTCCCCTCTAATCAAGGACTTATTTAGTCCTGGGACTACAGGTGGGTGCAATTAATTATCAGGTAGAACAGAAAACCAGCAGGCTCCAGATCTTGTAGGGTAAGAGTTGAATAGCCCTGGTATAGAGGTTACACTAGGGCTAGGGTAGGGGTATCAAACTCATTCTACGGAGGGCAGAGTATCTGCAGGTTTTTATGGTCCCTTTCAAACAGCCCAATTTTTACCACATTTTACATATCCCATTTGCATGCTGGTACCGTGAGTGCAGTAGGGGTGTATCGGTATGGGTGGGCATCTATTTTACTAAATCCATTGAATATATACCATCATAAATAAATATATGATTCATTTGTTTAGACAGGTCTTAAGAAATATTACAAAACTAACAGCCTATTTTAACCCTGACTCTATAGGCTACATGGCTGTGCCATGCAAATGAAATACATTGTTCTTATTGTTTTCATTAAACAGACAAGACACACTTACTGATCACAGTCAACACACATTTATTTTATAGTAAGAATGAATATAATGGAATATAACAGAATAAAATATAAATTGTATTTTTTCCACAAAACTTGGAATGTGAAGCCCCTGTCATATTACAAAGAAAGTAGCATTTTGAAACAGAGCTCATGTCCTCATTTTGTTTGCTTTATAAACACTCAATTCTGCTATTACTGATCATGTATAGAAACACCATCACACCATCACACAATCACACCATCACACAATCACACCATCACACAATCACACCATCACACCATCACACCATCACACCATCACACCATCACACATCACACCATCACACAATCACACCATCACACCATCACACCATCACACAATCACACATCACACCATCACACCATCACACAATCACACCATCACACCATCACACAATCACACCATCACACCATCACACCATCACACCATCCCACCATCACACCATCACACCATCACACCATCCCACCATCACACCATCACACCATCACACCATCCCACCATCACACCATCCCACCATCCCACCATCCCACCATCCCACCATCACACCATCACACCATCACACCATCACACCATCCCACCATCACACCATCACACCATCCCACCATCCCACCATCACACCATCCCACCATCCCACCATCACACCATCCCACCATCACACCATCCCACCATCCCACCATCCCACCATCCCACCATCACACCATCACACCATCACACCATCACACCATCCCACCATCCCACCATCACACCATCACACCATCCCACCATCCCACCATCACACCATCACACCATCACACCATCACACCATCACACCATCCCACCATCCCACCATCACACCATCACACCATCACACCATCACACCATCACACCAAGCACTCTCTACTTCAAACTCCCCACCAGTCATTTAGGCTGAAGAAAGCCGACTAGCAATTAGCAGTTGAAGTTGGAAACTTGTGTACATTAACCCATCATTTATAAGCTAAATATAAGGGTGTTTAATGATTTACCTGTCAACGTCATGGCTGTGTGCATTCCCCCTAGGCTAAATACCAAGAACAGCTCAAGGACAGACTACACACATTTAAACGGAGATAATACATGCATTAAAAGAATTTCTGTGAAGCTTTGGGATTGACAAAGTTTGATGTCAGGTTTGATATCAGGCATCAATAGAATGTTCATGATTTTATTTGTACCAGTGCCGCCTCAGCATTATGGCTTCATTTATATTAAGCCGTAGGCAGAACTTTGCCACATTCATGACTTGGTCGGTTGGTGGAAATACATTTTAGGCTTCGATATCGCAACACCTTTCAGATATAAAGAAAAGGCAGAAAAAAGTTGGCGGGTTTTCATCTTGGTTTGTAAGGGGTATTACTGTTAAGAATGAGTGGCTAAAGCCTAGCTGGTGATGACTAGAGGGTGGAGATGAGAGGATAACGTGTGAACAAACACACCTCTGCTACAAGCCAATCATCATGTGGTGTGAGCAATCCTTCCCATGCATGCTCGCACGCGCTCACACTCCCTCATAGCTACCTTTTACCGCTAGGCCACTGAACCAACCCCCCCCTCACGGCCGACCTCACATGTTCACGTCACATGTTCATGTTACACAGTCTTTCATCTTTTCGACCAATGAACTGTGATATTTGGCCCATTCATTTAGGATTACAGACCGGTGTTTGTTCAGCACAGGAGGCTGCTAAGGGGAGGACGACTCATAATAATGGCCGGAATGGAGAGAATGGAATGGCATCAAACACATGGTATTTGATACCATTCCACTGATTCCGCTTCAGCCATTACTACTAGTCCATCCTCCCAAATGAAGGTGCCACCAACCTCCTGTGTTGTACAGGGTTGGCTGGGTTCAATTTGCTTTCTTGTCAGCATCAGCTAATTTATGAGCGGGCCCCAGACACAGATCAATTGCTGGAGAGGAGAAGAGGAAGCCAGCGCCCGGACGCTGAGGTCCGGAGAGCTCTGTCACTGTCTGTCTGTCTGTCTGTCTGTCTGTCTGTCTGTCTGTCTGTCTGTCTGTCTGTCTGTCTGTCTGTCTGTCTGTCTGTCTGTCTGTCTGTCTGTCTGTCTGTCTGTCTGTCTGTCTGTCTGTCTGTCTGTCTGTCTGTCTGTCTGCCTGCCTGCCTGCCTGCCTGCCTGCCTGCCTGCCTGCCTGCCTGCCTGCCTGCCTGCCTGCCTGCCTCTGTCTGTCTCATGCAACAGTCCCATGTAGCAAAATGGGATCCATGTTTACAGTATAGGATTGATTGCATGTCCTGTGCGTCGGGACTGCTTGCGTGTGTGTGTGTGTGTTGGGACATGTGTGTGTACTGTACATGCATGGTCCTGCCCAACACGAGAGCTTGTGATGCAAGAACGCAACATGCTGATGTAACCTTGGTGTAGTAAAACCTGTAGTTGTAAGGATTACAACAAGTGATGCAATCTTTATGTTGAGAAACCCATTACTGTATGTTGCATGTTCCTTGCAGCCTCTCTGTTGTTTGTGTCCCTAGACACATTACAGATCAAACCTATACACTATAAAAATGTGCTGTCATTTTTATCTGTAAATTTACTGGCAGCACAGTAGCCAGTATTTATTTAAAATTTATTTAACTAGGCAAGACATTTAAGAACAAACTCTTATTTACAATGACAGCCTACCTATTGTGTCAGCCATAGTAATACGGCGACCCTGAGCCTTAAGTGTCTTGCTCAAGGACACATCAACAGGTTTTTCACCTTGTCGGCTCGGGTATTCGAACCAGTGACCTTTCGGTTACTGGCCCAACACTCTAACTGCTAGGCCACCTGCTGCCATAAAACCAGTAGGTTACTGTACATTTACAGTAAATTACTGGCAGCACCGAAGCCAGAAATTACTGTAGATTTACAGAACCTTTACCGTAACACAACTTTACAACATTTTACTGGAACACCTGATTACAGTAACATTTCTCAAATGTACAGTGTATTACTGGTGTATTACTGGTCACAATACAGTGACCAAGATAATCAGAGGGATTTTCAGGCTGAACAGATGGGAATCCATTTAGACGACAGCTGAGAAGTGATGTGATACCATCGCTTTCTCCCTTCACAACAACACTGAAAATTCATCTTTAGAGGTAACGTAACGTTAGCTGAACTGTGTAAATTAGCTACGTTAGCTAGTGTTACAGTCCTGTATTGAACTCTGAAAGCCATCAGCTAAATCATATAGCCAGCTATCTTTTGGATACACACTGTCAATCAATTTCGCCTATGCTATGGTAGTAACTGGTAGCTACCTTCAGCAGAGTAAACATGTTTGTCTGTTTGTTCTATCTTTGACTAAATTTACCAAATCTAAGCTAGCTAACGTTAGCAAAAAGAGTAACTCAATCTGGTAGCCATCTATTCCACCCTTGTCTGGAAAACACTCCGTTACTAAAAATGGAATTGTTGATATAGCTATCTCACTGTTGATGAATGTGTATAAATTGTCTATGGTTAGTTAGTTGGTTCTCAGCTGGCTAGCATTTAGTGATGCTAACTAGCTAACAGCAACCTGACAATATTAAAAGTATCTTTGTTAGGTGTGCTAAGCTAGCCAGTCTAATAGAGAACAACACAATTAGTGGGGAGGTTAAATTGTGTATTGTTGTGTGTTTTGTTGTAGGTGGTACATCATCTGATTCCACCAGCATGTGTTTCCAACACCAAGGTGAAGGAAAGTTGGCAAAAATATTTACAAGCTGAAGGCTAAGATAGCCTTCAACAAATAGCTCAATTTACAGTAAGCATGGCTTTAACATGAGTTGGGTTGTTTGTATGGGTTTGTGTTATGGGGTTATATGTAACCTAGATGTAGGACCACAGAGTACCTTCCAGCCCATGTCATCAACTTAGTCCCTTTTCTCTATTTAACTGTTCTCTTTCAGGTTATCTGGAGTGCTTCCATTGTTGGGTACACAAGTATGAGGGAGGGGACACTTTGCTGTTATGGAGCACAACAAGATTGTGTGACAAAAACGAGCAAGGGACACTGAAAAGGACCTTCAGCAACAAAGGCGTGCTGCCCTGCATCCCTTCCACAAGAGGTGTAAAATGGTAACACTACAACCAATGTTTCCCTTTACTCTGGCAAATGTGATCGAATCAACTCAATATCAAATCAAAGTTTATTTGTCACGTGAGCCAAATACAACAGTTGTAGACCTTACAGTGAAATGCAAATAAGGTAGGCTAATGTAATTTAAGGCAACAAATTGGTTCTTACAGAAACCCAATTTTTATAATAGGATTTGAAGCAATAGCCTACACGTGTGTGGTCAACTATTTCAGCACTGTTTCACGCTGCTAAATCAATCACATATTTATTTTCACTGAATCTCTGATTGGTATTGGTTAGGCAACAATTAGGGTGTGGAAATGTTATGGTTATTTTACTGTTCACTACCAGTCATGTTGTACAGCGCCATATTTCCTAACGGAAACCCTGAGGCCTACATAGGCTACTGTAAAATGCATTTTCTTTATTCTTGGAATAGAAACATCATAATATTAACCAATTTAATCAATCAAAATTTCTAACAATTTAAACAGCACAACAAATACAATAATAATTTACAAACAAATTATAAACAGTCCCATGTAGTCTGTTCTAACAAAAAACGTTTTAAAGTCTCAGTACAGCCAATATTAAAAACAGTCAAATGCATTTATGAATTATTTGCTTTATTCATTGTTGAATTATTCAAGGCTCCCTTTGTTATTTAGTTAGTTTCATAACTATAATGCTTGACTGTATTTAAAGACATGGATGACTGTATGCTGTGTGATGACATTCACAAATGAATCATTGATTAATGTATTGTATATTGAAGTAGGCCTTTATGCCAATAAGTAAGTAACACTAAAATAGCTACAGTAAACAGGCCTACAGCTCCATTTCATTTCAATCAATTAGCTTCTCCAATTGATAGAAAATAATGGCAACAATGGCTGACAATAACACACTATGATGTCAGGCTGACAGTAACACACTATGATGTCAGGCTGACAGTAACACACTATGATGTCATGCTGACAGTAACACACTATGATGTCAGGCTGACAGTAACACACTATGATGTCAGGCTGACAGTAACACACTATGATGTCAGGCTGACAGTAACACACTATGATGTCAGGCTGACAGTAACACACTATGATGTCAGGCTGACAGTAACATACTATGGTGTCATGCACTGCGGAATGTCATAACATTGAGGCAACTTTTAAAGGAAGAACCACTGTAGGTCGTGGGCCGTAGACGAAAAACGTGAAGTTGATTGATCCCTGTCGAGGGTTGAGCTGATCTTCATGTATATGACAGTAAAACATTCTTATGATGACTATAGCATTTGTTGGCACCTCAAAAAAGTATATTTCAACACTCTGAACTGCTAAACCTGGAACCAATTAAAACTCCCGTACATAGCCCTCGTCATGAAGGCAGCCAATGGTCTGCTTCTATCTACAATGTAAACACAGCCTCTTGTAAAAAAGCGAGCTGCTGTCTGATGAAGAGGAAAAGCTATAGCTAGATCTGAAAGACTGAAATAAGATTAATATGAAATATGATAAACTAGGCATACGTCGCGGGTCACTACTTTACAGGAGAGCCCTTTGAACGTAAACTTTTTTTTTTAAATCAAAATGCATTTTTTGGCAGAAATGCCTTCTCGAACATGTGAACTTTCATGTGCCTTAATAACAAACTTGTATGCCATCTGTAAATACAAATAACATAGTTAAATTACAAGCCCAGTTGATTTAGCCAGAGAAAAAGACAGCAACCTTCCCACTAGATTGATTGGCTAGAAAAATAGTTTGGATTGGTCTGCCATATATCACACGTCTCTCTATTGGAGCTGGTCAGTATGTCTAGGCTGGCCTACACACAATACCCCATGTTTTTAGAACATTTTACAAATTCATAAAACATTTAAAGAACCGAGTTTGGGAAACCTGCCTCTAAAGCTTGTGTGGCCCAGAAACTAAAACTATACCATCTATGGCTCCTGACAGGGACAATAGCATTCTACTCTACTGCATGTTATAATTGTAAAATAATATATCACCTGTTAAACTGATTCTACATTGAATTTAGTCTTTGAGATGCTCAAACAAGCACGTGTATCTGTAGTTGAAGTTCTTCAACTCTAAAATGCACTAGACTGTATGAGATGAAACCCAGAAAGAAAAGACAACAGGCGAACGCATATGTGGTCTCAATGTCTAAATCGTGACAGCAGGGCTAGTTCACACTGCAGTAGGTTGTTTCTCCTCACAGTGAATCAACCCATTCTTGGTGAATAGCAGTTGGTTGATTTCTGGGAGCAGGACACATGAGAGCTGAATAGATAATGTGAGACAAAACAGAGAGACAAGAATTCATAAATTAAATCATAGCAAATGAATGTAGTTTGTGAGCTAGAAAAGTAACATCCTGACAGTCTGAGGCAGGGTGCTCTGCAATCATCCTGCTACCACTATTGACAGGGATAATGTGGCATTTATTATAACTCTATTAGATTTACACTACTTGTCCTATAGATTTTTGTAGTCTTAAATTATTACTTGGAATAAACTGATAGCTAAAACACTCCTTGTCCCGGAATGACATGCTAGCTAGTGATAAAGCTATCTGCTCTTGCTAGCTAGCAACAGTTCAACTTGTTGTTACTAGCTAACTAGCAAGCTAGCTACATCACAGAGGTTGCTGTGTTCTAAGTTGGGAGTCATTTACAGCTTGCATTGATGGTATGACGTTTATATAACTAAATAGTTTGATTACAAATAAATACTTCACTTTACTACTGAGAGAATTGTCTCTTGTTATATGCTAGTGTTTTTTTCTAACCGAGTACAAACTTGTCTTTGTGTGACTTAGTCATAAGACTGGGCGTATAGCTAAGATCCGCAACATGTGACACATCCCATATTTTTGCTATCTGCAGGAAGCCGGCTGTATGGAAACTTGCAGGATGGAGCACATTAGAGTGTGAACTGTGGCAGTTAGGCGGTTGAGCCCTCAGGATATCTTAATCTGCACAGACAAACCAATCACCTTTTAGACTATGTTCCGTCCCTGTTTCCACCCATCTGCTAAACTCTGCACTGTTGAGTGGATTGTTGACTGCTCCATTTTTGTAAATTTTATAATGAAGTTGCTGTTTGAGGAATCTACAGTCTCTCTCTTCCTTTTGGTTAGAATTTCCACAACAATTCTTGGCGACGAGGATGGGATGGCTAACTCCGCCTGCTGATCATTCCCGGGGAGACCAAGGTTAACTGTGCACAGGGGCTACAGTAGACGTGGCTCAGTGAGCCCACACTGATTAAGCAGAGCAGGGTCCGCTTCGGACCCGGCAGGGAGCATCAGTGGATGTGATTTTCTTTCAAACATCATAGAAGATTCTGTTCTGGGAACAGGTTGTGCACATTAGGTCTTTATTGGAGCAAAGACACCCCTAGTTATTTTCTAATAGGGTAAGTCCTAGAATCTTTAATTAGGAACTCTGTTGAAACAGATATCTTTAATTAGAGGAGAACTTCTGGGACGAGTTGCCCCGTTGGAGCAGGCTAGGGTTCTGTTGAAGCAGAGAATCGGCCATGGGATGACATGACATGTTTACTAGTTAGGGCACAATCTTGAGATAGAAGTATGAAATTATTCCTGCAAGTTAGAAAAACATTGTAAAATAAAAAATAATTAATCAGTGGACTGGTAAAACAGTTGGGAAACCAGCTATAAATGTAAGTCTTACACAGAAATTTGCATAGGAGGAACTAATATACAGTGGGGAGAACAAGTATTTGATACACTGCCAATTTTGCAGGTTTTCCCACTTACAAAGCATGTAGAAGTCTGTAATTTTTATCATAGGTACTCTTCGACTGTGAGTGACGGAATCTAAAATCCAGAAAATCACCTTGTATGATTTTTAAGTAATTCATTTGCATTTTATTGCATGACATAAGTATTTGATACATCAGAAAAGTAGAACATAATATTTGGTACAGAAACATTTGTTTGCAATTACAGAGATCATACGTTTCCTGTAGTTCTTGACCAGGTTTGCACACACTGCAGCAGGGATTTTGGCCCACTCCTCCATACAGACCTTCTCCAGATCCTTCAGGTTTCGGGGCTGTCGCTGGGCAATACGGACTTTCAGCTCCCTCCAAAGATTTTCTATTGGGTTCAGGTCTGGAGACTGGCTAGGCCACTCCAGGACCTTGAGATGCTTCTTACGGAGCCACTACTTAGTGTGTTTCAGGTCGTTGTCATGCTGGAAGACCCAGCCACGACCCATCTTCAATGCTCTTACTGAGGGAAGGAGGTTGTTGGCCAAGATCTCGCGATACATGGCCCCATCCATCCTCCCCTCAATACGGTGCAGTCGTCCTGTCCCCTTTGCAGAAAAGTATCCCCAAAGGATGATGTTTCCACCTCCATGCTTCACGGTTGGTATGGTGTTCTTGGGGTTGTACTCATCCTTCTTCTTCCTCCAAACACGGCGAGTGGAGTTTAGACCAAAAAGCTCAATTTTTGACTCATCAGACCACATGACCTTCTCCCATTCCTCCTCTGGATCATCCAGATGGTCATTGGCAAATTTCAGACGGGCCTGGACATGCGCTGGCTTGAGCAGGGGGACCTTGCGTGCGCTGCAGGATTTTAATCCATGACGGCGTAGTGTGTTACTATTGGTTTTCTTGGAGACTGTGGTCCTAGCTCTCTTCAGGTCATTGACCAGGTCCTGCCGTGTAGTTCTGGGCTGATCCCTCACCTTCCTCATGATCATTGATGCCCCACGAGGTGAGATCTTGCATGGTGCCCCAGACCGAGGGAGATTGACCGTCATCTTGAACTTCTTCCATTTTCTAATAATTGCGCCAACAGTTGTTGCCTTCTCACCAAGCTGCTTGCCTATTGTCCTGTAGCCCATCCCAGCCTTGTGCAGGTCTACAATTTTATCCCTGATGTCCTTACACAGCTCTCTGGTCTTGGCCATTGTGGAGAGGTTGGAGTCTGTTTGATTGAGTGTGTGGACAGGTGTCTTTTATACAGGTAACGAGTTCAAACAGGTGCAGTTAATACAGGTAATGAGTGGAGAACAGAAGGGTTTCTTAAAGAAAAACTAACAGGTCTGTGAGAGCCGGAATTCTTACTGGTTGGTAGGTGATCAAATACTTATGTCATGCAATAAAATGCAAATTAATTATTTAAAAATCATACAATGTTATTTTCTGGATTTTTGTTTTAGATTCCGTCTCTCACAGTTGAAGTGTACCTATGATAAAAATTACAGACCTCTACATGCTTTGTAAGTAGGAAAAACTGCAAAATCGGCAGTGTATCAAATACTTGTTCTCCCCACTGTATGGGTATAAAATCCCAAATTACATAAGAATAATTAAATCATATTTTTATGAAAAAAACTGTCTTTGAATTATAAGAAAGGAAGACGTTCCTTAATACTGTTTGTTTTGTGTTTCCTGAGTGACTGTGTTGACGATAGATTTATATTATGGACAGATGATGGACCCTCATTTTAGTAATATGTGTTGTCAACAACAGTGACACTGGTATAAGATATTAGGTCTTCCATATTCTCCAGTAGTAAATTGGCAGACACTTCAGTATTGGTTCCAATACAAGGTATCAGGTGCCGTCACCAATTAAAAGGCACAAATACCCTAACTACTCTCCGGGGAAGTGGGTATCGCTACCTTAGAGTGGCATATATTAGAGCCGTGAGTGAGGAAATGTAAACACTCTGGACACCTTCAAGAGAGGTGCAGAAATAACCACCATTGAAATGTAATCTGTAGTTTCTGAAACGCCTGTAAAAGGTGGAATAGAAGAGGTGAACTGTAGCAAAGCCTCAGAGGCACTAAAAGAAGCGCACAAGCATTCTACCAATTCATCTGGAATATGAAAAAAATTCCAATCATGGATAAAATTGGGCAGCATTTCCCTGCTGACGGAAAATTACAATCTAATAAAGAATTCAGAGATGCTATTGTGAGTTGGCATAATGACATAACAAAAAAAATCAAAAGCTCAATACACCAGTGTTTTGATGTTAGCGTTCTATTAACAGAAAAGCAAAACCGATAAAACCAAAATTAGTAGATGCACTCAGCATAACCACACTAACCGTACTAGTAGTGACATAAATTGAGTATATAGTATGCTTATTGGTCATAGTATGGATAGTTAGTATGCCAAATGTTCCCGGATGTCGTACTACATTCGCCAAAATATGAAGTATACAAGCAGTAGACAATATTTTCGTGCTTTTAGGGACCATAATGCAATTCTTCAGAAAATGGGTGTGGCTTCACAAGGTTTTCAGAATTGAAGAAAATGAAAGAAAATATGCAGCCAAAGTCCTACGAGAGCGGATACAAATTCATTGCTTTAACTAATTATGACATATGCTAAGAAAATATTAAGCAATGTAATAAAGTAATGACTTTTCAAATAACTTACATTATACTTTATGTTGACAGAAAATGTGTTAGTTACACTATCTGTATGAATCGCATCGCATATCATATCATTGCTACTATGTACTGGTAATATATGTTAGCTAGCTACCTCACATTAGTTGGCTACTAATACATCGAACTTGCCAGCAAAAACCTCTACGGGATCGGTGTCCGTTATAAGGGATGAATGCTGCTCAATATGCGATAAGTAGTATGGTGTTGTCACGGTCGGGTGCAGAGACAGACCAAGACGCAGCGCAGGGATAGTAGTTCGACATTTATTTCAATTATACTCTGTATATATTCAATACTATGTATAATGAAACACGACAAATGACAAACTAAACAACACCGAAACAAACACTACAGACAACGTCACGTTCACCGAAAACAAACACGAATGAACGGACGTAACAAACGCACACTTACTTTCACCGTGACTGCGACATATAACGACAACGACCCACACCAGAGAGAATGACAGACTAACATATATAAGAGCCCTAATTAGAGACAATGCGGTGCAGCTGCCTCTAATTAGGGATCCACCCAAAACCCACACAGAAACAGAAAAGAAAGACACTGTCAGACTCTGACCAAAGCTACATAGAGAAGCAAATAGGCTTCTCTATGGCCAGAGCCTGACAGGTGTTGTAAACAACAGCCAACTTTCCGGGACATAGACATGTCTTATATGGGCAGAAAGCTTAAATTCAGTGTCCAATTTACAGTAGCTATTACAGCTAAAAAATTGTGCACAACAACAAAACACTGGTTTGGTACATTCACCTCTGAAGATAAATAATGTACTTACATTCAGTAATCTTGCTCTGATTTGTCATCATGAGGGTCCCAGAGATAACTGTTGAATTTACGAATGCTCAACACTGGTTGAATATGGCCGGTGTCAGAAACGTCTGAAAATGTAATTAAATTGTTGCCAGCAGCACAGTTACAGTTGCCAACGCTTTGGATAACATGAAAACAGCATGACCAGCTCTGCTAGTGTGAGTAAAGTGGTCAGAGTAAGGTGTACTCTCATTTGTGTCTGGAAGAAGCTAGCAAGCTAGCCAACTATAGCCAGTTAGCTTAGGTGCTTGACTGCCGTTGTGAGGTCAGAACGCTCGGATCAACCCTGCTCCTCGGCCAGAGTGGACAGTTATGCGCTCTGAACGGTCTGAATTTACGAACACACCGAAGTCGTAAGATGTCTAGCTAGTCATTTGTTATGCTATCAAACTAGCAAAACACTGCATAGCAACAGCATCAACTTCTGGTAGACAGGCAAAGCACTAGTACACTCAACTGAAAGGTTACCGTTCAAAGAGTATGTAGTATATACTCATTAAGTATGTAGTATACAGTATGTTAGTATGGGTATTCGAACACAGCTTGGGTATGTGAGTATGTTGATCAAATGTATATGTATGTTTTGATGGCAGATTTGAAATCTGTTATCAAAATGGATATTGTGGGTGTAGCGGAAAAATACTGAAGCATAGGGTGAATTGGAAGAGTGAGTGTAGCGGGGCAAGAGAGCTCTAAATTGGCACATTTTATAACAGTAAAAAGTATTATATTTAGTGGGGTAACATGCAGAATTGAAAGCTATACCGCTACTACCCATGTCTCTGACCATAGGACCAGTAACATACCCTGATAATGTTAATTCACGGCGCGGGTGTGGAACCAATTCTGGGGTTTGAAGAATCTATGCAAAATGCTAGGGGGATGGATTCTAAAAGATAACAAAAGAAAAGCACCATGCCAAACACGCCTTGTCTAGGGTGTTTTTAATCTTGTGAGACACTTTATTCTGAAATAGATTCATAGAATTGATGAAATGGAGGAGGGGTCACCAGAAATTAGAGTGGAGTTAATATTGTGAGTAGTTGTTTGTAGAGTTTTGAAAAAGTAATTGTGTCAGGCACCAGCATTGCGGTTGCCAAACCTAAAATTACCTTTTAAAATGTTTGTTAATGAACATGAAGGGCATTGTAGTGCGGTGGTTACGTAAAGTCATGGGGGAAGAGAGAGACTAGTCATATACGGGACTAAACCGTTAGGTGAGATAGTGTCTAAGTGGAGTACAGGCTACATAAAGGGTACATAAAGGGTACATAAACGTTGGGATGGATTAAAACAATTAATGAGTGGAGGGAGGACAGTGGCCTCCCTGTCAACAGAAGTGTTTTGTCTGTAATTTAAAACTTCTTGTTCACCTGGTAAAGTAACGTTAGACGGAAAGACAGAGGATGAGTATAGTAGAGATTGTAGAGGGAAACAAGTGTAAGAGTGGAAGTGAAATGTACTGGTGATGGAGACTGAGAGGGCTTCTGAGTTAAAGGAAACAGTGTAGATTAACTGGAAAGTAAAATGGTTTAAGATTTAGCAAAGTGAAAAGTAACAAACTGTATATTTTCCCGGTCATGCTATCAACAAACTATCTGTTGATAAGCAACTGATTGCTAAGGTTAGGGCTAGTGTTAGGATAAGGGTTAAGGCTAGGGCTAGTGTTAGGGTAAGGGTTAAGGTTAGGGCTAGTGTTAGGGTAAGGGTTAAGGCTAGGGCTAGTGTTAGGGTAAGGGTTAAGGTTAGGGCTAGTGTTAGGGTAAGGGTTAAGGTTAGGGCTAGTGTTAGGGTAAGGGTTAAGGTTAGGGCTAGTGTTAGGGTAAGGGTTAAGGTTAGGGCTAGTGTTAGGGTAAGGGTTAAGGTTAGGGCTAGTGTTAGGGTAAGGGTTAAGGCTAGGGCTAGTGTTAGGATAAGGGTTAAGGCTAGGGCTAGTGTTAGGGTAAGGGTTAAGGTTAGGGCTAGTGTTAGGGTAAGGGTTAAGGTTAGGCCTAGTGTTAGGGTAAGGGTTAAGGTTAGGCCTAGTGTTAGGATAAGGGTTAAGGCTAGGGCTAGTGTTAGGGTAAGGGTTAAGGTTAGGGCTAGTGTTAGGGTAAGGGTTAAGGTTAGGGCTAGTGTTAGGGTAAGGGTTAAGGTTAGGGCTAGTGTTAGGGTAAGGGTTAAGGTTAGGGCTAGTGTTAGGATAAGGGTTAAGGCTAGGGCTAGTGTTAGGGTAAGGGTTAAGGTTAGGGCTAGTGTTAGGGTAAGGGTTAAGGTTAGGGCTAGTGTTAGGGTAAGGGTTAAGGTTATGATAAGGGTTAAGGTTAGGGATAGGATATGGGTTAAGGTTACAGTTAGAGCTAGGGTTAGGGGTAGTAGATAGTTAGTTGAAATGTTACTGATAGTCTGTAGATACTCTGTAGCACATCTACATACAGATGGACTATGCAAATAAAGTGTTATTTCTTTTTTTGTATTTTGTTTTGCTATGTTGTGGCCTCCATTCCGTTTGTCATAGGCTACCCTTTTCAAAGAGCACCTAGTACCGAGTCAAATAAAGAGCACCTAGTACCGAGTCAAATAAAGAGCACCTAGTACCGAGTCAAATAAAGAGCACCTAGTACCAAGTCATATAAAGAGCACCTAGTACCGAGTCAAATAAAGAGCACCTAGTACCAAGTCAAATAAAGAGCACCTAGTACCGAGTCAAATAAAGAGCACCTAGTACCAAGTCAAATAAAGAGCACCTAGTACCAAGTCAAATAAAGAGCACCTAGTACCGAGTCAAATAAAGAGCACCTAGTACCAAGTCAAATAAAGAGCACCTAGTACTGAGTCAAATAAAGAGCACCTAGTACCAAGTCATATAAAGAGCACCTAGTACCAAGTCAAATAAAGAGCACCTAGTACCAAGTCATATAAAGAGCACCTAGTACCAAGTCAAATAAAGAGCACCTAGTACCAAGTCATATAAAGAGCACCTAGTACCGAGTCATATAAACAGCACCTAGTACCAAGTCAAATAAAGAGCACCTAGTACCAAGTCATATAAAGAGCACCTAGTACCAAGTCAAATAAAGAGCACCTAGTACCGAGTCAAATAAAGAGCACCTAGTACCAAGTCAAATAAAGAGCACCTAGTACCAAGTCATATAAAGAGCACCTAGTACCAAGTCAAATAAAGAGCACCTAGTACCAAGTCATATAAAGAGCACCTAGTACCAAGTCAAATAAAGAGCACCTAGTACCAAGTCAAATAAAGAGCACCTAGTACCAAGTCAAATAAAGAGCACCTAGTACCAAGTCAAATAAAGAGCACCTAGTACCAAGTCAAATAAAGAGCACCTAGTACCAAGTCATATAAAGAGCACCTAGTACCAAGTCAAATAAAGAGCACCTAGTACCAAGTCATATAAAGAGCACCTAGTACCAAGTCATATAAAGACACCTAGTACCAAGTCATATAAAGAGCACCTAGTACCAAGTCAAATAAAGAGCCCCTAGTACCAAGTCATATAAAGAGCACCTAGTACCAAGTCATATAAAGAGCACCTAGTACCAAGTCATATAAAGAGCACCTAGTACAGTGTCCCCATGGCCTTATAGTTTTTTACCCATTTGAGTGCAGCAGCACATTGCTTTTTCTTGTATGTCACTATATGTTCTGTAGCGTAACCTTGCACCAAAGCATCCTCCTCAACAATAGATCCTTTCTCTGTCTCAACCTGGTACGCTCTGAAACAAGCTCACAAAGCCGCTCCAAATGATCAGTTAGTCTATCAAATTTCAATGGCTCAGAATGTTGCATTTCCGGTGAAGAGGCAGAAACAGTTTGCTTAGGTTTTTATCATCCAAATCTGTTAACCTGTCTTCCATTCTCTCTCCATCTATCCCTGTCTTCCATTCTCTCTCCATCTATCCCTGTCTTCCATTCTCTCTCCATCTATCCCTGTCTTCCATTCTCTCTCCATCTATCCCTGTCTTCCATTCTCTCTCCATCTATCCCTGTCTTCCATTCTCTCTCCATCTATCCCTGTCTTCCATTCTCTCTCCATCTATCCCTGTCTTCCTTTCTTATCTCTCTGTGTCAGGCTCTTTCTATCATTCCTTCTCTCTCAGGGAGGAGAGGAGATAGGCCATAGGAGTGTAGGGAGGAGAGGAGACAGGCCATAGGAGTGTAGGGAGGAGAGGAGACAGGCCATAGGAGTGTAGGGAGGAGAGGAGACAGGCCATAGGAGTGTAGGGAGGAGAGGAGACAGGCCATAGGAGTGTAGGGAGGAGAGGAGACAGGCCATAGGAGTGTAGGGAGGAGAGGAGACAGACCATAGGAGTGTAGGGAGGAGAGGAGACAGGCCATAGGAGTGTAGGGAGGAGAGGAGACAGGCCATAGGAGTGTAGGGAGGAGAGGAGACAGGCCATAGGAGTGTAGGGAGGAGAGGAGACAGGCCATAGGAGTGTAGGGAGGAGAGGAGACAGGCCACAGGAGTGTGTTACCAGCGCTGTCTCTCCCTAGCTGGCAGGCAGCTGTGAGGAGGCCTAATGCATTATTGATCCCTGTCACCCTGGACTACCTGCTGACACACACACACACACACACACACACACACACACACACACACACACACACACACACACACACACACACACACACACACACACACACACACACACACACACACACACACACACACACACACACACACACACACAGCCAGTAGAAAGATGAACTGTTCTCTCCTCACATCCCTCTACAGAGAATACATGTAATTACAACACAATAGGAGACAGACATCTGCAGGTTTACTGAGGTACACAGACACATCAGGGAGCCTCCCATTCAATACAATTAGGATACTCTAAGATGGGGACTAGACAGACCCTTATCGCCAGTCTTTTCATTGCTCGTTGGTGGAGTTTGTGGATTTGTCTGCCTTCTTTCTTGCATACCTCAACTCAAACCTCAATGGAAACCTTGAGAAATCCACTCTCCTTGTACAGTATCTTTTCCACGCCACAACAAACCCAGTACAGTTCGGTATATCAGGGGCTGAATCCTATTGATCACTGTTGGGGAAGTTACTCTGAAAATACCAAGCTACCAATTACTTCACACAGAAAGAAGTTTAGCTAAGCTACAGCTACCCTTTAGAAAAAATATAGTTTACCTAACTAAAGTTTCTTTGAAAAAGTAGTTCACTACATTCAAACAACTTTGTGAAATGTTATCATATGTAAAAAATAAATAAAAATATCAGACTACAAATTGCAAAAAAAAAATAACTTTGGGGTCATAAGTTAACAGAATGTGTAATTTCGCCTATTAAACAAAAAACAGTGTTAGAATTAGGCAGGTTTGATCCTGAAAAAAGAAAGGAAGTTATTACTTCACCCATATTTTATTTTTGTAGTAGCTAGCTCCAGCAGTTAGCTACACCGCTATATGGCAAAAAAAAGTAGTTAACTACTGAAAACACTACTAAGATTTGAATTTAGTTCAACTACCACCAAGCTACTGCAAAATGTAGTTGCATGTAGTACTACCTGTCTCTCCCTAACTTGTTGACCAGTGTTTTGGCTTACTGCTTGTTTCTACAACACCAACTTGCTTGGTCATCTCCCGCTTTTGTATGTGAAACCAGGATCCATACAGTGAGCAAGTCTGACGCTTTCGCTCTGTTTGCCGTACAAGGGGGAAGGGCAAGGCAGAACAGAGCTAAGCTAAATAGGTCAAATGAAAACAAACCATGGTCATATATTTTTTATTTATTTAACCTTTATTTAACTAGGCAAGTAATTTAAGAACAAATTATTATTTACAATAACTGCCTACACCAGCCAAACTCTGACCACGCTAGGCCAATTGTGCACCGCCCTATGGGACTCCCAATCACGGCCGGTTGTGATTTAGCCTGGATTCGAACCAGGGTGTCTGTAGTGACACCTCTAGCACTGATATGCAGTGCCTTAGACCTGCACAGTTGTGAGTCAAAACACAACACAAGCTAATACTTCTCTGACACAATTAGCATTGTTTTACAGAGTTAATATAATAATGTAGCTAGCTACGTAAGCACGACTGAATATAACACCATAAAGGTTATGAAATGAGTAACGTTAACTGGCGTTTCCGCGGTTATAAGGAATATACACAAATATATTATGCTCCATACATACAGTGAGCTACAGTAGAAACGACATAACACGACATACAGAAACTGTTATAACGTAATAAGGCAATTACTTTGATGGAAATGCACACATTTCCAAAGTTATTATTAGTAATGAAAACAACAGTGACAGCGATGCGAGCGCCAGACGGAAAATGTGAACACGTGTGTGCAGATCCTGTTCTGACGGGAGATGCGCAAAAGTCTGCAGGTGGAATTTTGTCTGGGTCAGAAATTCCCCCAAAATTAATTGTCCGCAAAAGTAAAAAGGTGTACTTTTATGTGAATTAAAGAGGAGGCGGAACACCTCAATTCAAACTGTTAGAAAATGAAAACTTGTTGGAAAATCATTTGAAATTGACAACTTGAAACAGCCTATAAATTAAAACAGGCAGCGTGCCTTAGTTTGAGGGGAGAGCAGATGAAATGTCCTGTTGCGCAACATTTGGAATGATGAGAGCGTTCTAACATCATGTGCATAAAAAAATTTGCGCTGGGGCGACCGTTAGAGATATTTGGAACTCACGTATGAAAGGTTGAGCAGTATCCAAATCCATTGGATGTAGTGATCATAATATAGGAAGTAGGAAAACCAAAGTTCCAAAGGCTGGGCCTAATATAGTGTACTAACAACATGCAACCTTTTGTATTTGTATTTAGGCAGCAGCTACTCTTCCTGGGGTCCAGCAAAATTAAGGCAGTTCATTCAATTTTAAAAACATAACAATACATTCACATATTTCACAACATATTCCCCGGGGATCAATAAAGTACCAATCTATCAATCTTATCTACCCTCAGACCCTTACTCCACCACTACCACACATCTACATTACAAATTCCATGTGTACGTCTGTGTATAGTGTGCATGTTATCATATGCGTGTGTGTGTGTATGCATGTGTCTGTGCCTATGTATGCTTGCTTCACAGTCCCCGCTGTTCCATAAGGTGTATTTTTATAAAAAAATTTAATCTAATTTTACTGCTTGCATCAGTTACTTGATGTGGAATAGTACTGGAATAGTATTGTGCGCTTCCCATAGTCTGTTCTAGACTTGGGGACTGTGAAGAGACCTCTTGTGGCATGTCTTGTGGGGTATGCATGTGTGTCTGAGCTGTGTGCTAGTAGTTTAAACATACAGCTCGGTGCATTCAACATGTCAATACCTCTCATAAAACCAAGTAGTGATGAATTCAATCGCTCCTCCACTTGAGCCAGGAGAGATTGACATGCATATTATTAATGTTCTGAGCCAATTGCAATTTGACTAAGTCATTTTTTGTGGCACTTGACCACACAACTTAACAGTAGTCCAGGTGCAACAGAACCACAGCCTGTAGGACCTGCCTTGTTGATAGTGTTGTTAAGAAGGCAGAACAACACTTTATTATGGACAGACTTCTCCCCATCTTAGCTACTGTTGTATCAATATGTTTTGACCATGACAATTTACAATTCAAGGTTACTCCAAGCAGTTTAGTCACCTCAACTTGCTCAATTTCCACATGCTTTAGTTGAGGTTTAGGGTTTAGTGAATGATTTGTCCCAAATACAATGCTTTTTGTTTTAGAAATATTTAGGATTAACTTATTCCTTGCTACCCATTCTGAAACTAACTGCATCTCTTTGTTAAGTGTTTAAATCATTTCAGTCGCTGTATTAGCTGACATGTATAGTGTTGAGTCATCCGCATACATAGACACTCTGGCTTTAATCAGCCAGTGGCATGTCATTAGTAAAGATTCTTTAAAAGTAATGGGCCTAAACAGCTACCCTGGGGAATTCCTGATTCTACCTGGATTATGTTGGAGAGGCTTCCATTAAAGAACATCCTCTGTGTTCTGTTAGACAGGTATGTCTTCATCCACAATATAGCAGGGGGTGTAAAGCCATAACACGTACGTTTTTCCAGCAGCAGACTATGATCAATAATGTAAAAAGTTGCACTGAAGTCTAACAAAACAGCCCCCACAATTTTTTTTTACATACATTTCTCTAAGTCAATCATCAGTAATTTGTTTAGGTGCCTTCCCTGTAAGCATGCTGAAAGTTTGTTGTCAATCTGTTAACTATAAAATAGCATTGTATCTGGTCAAAACACAATTTTTTCCAAAAGTTTACAAAGGGTTGGTAACAGGCTGATTGGCCGGATATTTGAGCCAGTAAAGGGGAATTTACTCTAGGTAACTGAATGACTTTAGCTTCCCTCCAAGCCCGGGGGCATACACTTTCTAGCAGGTTTAATTTGAAAATATGGCAAATAGGACTGGCAATATCGTCTGCTATTATCCTCAGTAATTTTCCATTCAAGTTGTCAGACCCCCGGTGGCTTGTCATTGTTGACAACAATAATTCTTTCACCTCTTCCACACTCACTTTACGGAATGCAAATGACAATGCTTGTCTTTCAGACTTGGATGTGTAGTGTCAGTGTTTGTTGCTGCCTAAATTGGCTAATCTTGCCAATAAAAAAATTATTAAAGTAGTTGCCAATATCACTTGGTTTTGTGATGAGTGAACCATCTGATTCAATGAATGCCTTTTATCCCTAAATGTAAAGCTTTTTACTGTCGTTCTTTATGTCATTTATCTTTGTTTCATAGTGGAGTTTCTTCTTCTTTTTATTCAGTTTAGTCACATGATTTCTCAATTTGCAATACTTTTGCCAATCGGTTGTGCAGCCAGACTTATTTGCCATTCCTTTTGAACCATACCATTTTTCAATTCCTCATCAATCCACGGGGATTTAACCATTTTTACAGTCATGTTCTTAATGGGTGCATTAGTAACTGGAATAAGCAATTTCATAAATGTGTCAAGTGCATGTATACAGTATATACAGTCCTGAATGAATGAGTGCTGAATTAATAAGCCCTGAGTGAATAGATAGATAGATAGATAGATAGATGTGCTCCTCTGCATCATAACCATGGCAAGCAGAGGGTGGGTGACGTTGTCCATGATGGCCAGGAGTTTGGCCAGGATCCGTCTCTCCACCACCTCCTCTAGAGTGTTAATCCCCAGAACAGAGTTATCCTTCCTGATCAGCTAATTTACCCGAGAAGCATCACCGGCCTTAATGTTGACGCCCCAGCACACCACTGCAAAAAAGATGGCACTGGCCACCACAGACTGGTAGAAAGTATGCAGTAGTTTACTGCACACGTTGAAGGACTTGAGTCTCCTCAGAAAGTAGAGTCGGCTCTGGCACTTTTTGTTCAGGGCCCCATTGTTACCAGCCCATTCCTGCCTGTTGTCCATATGGACTCCCAGGAACTTGTATGACCCAACAATTTCCACATCCATCCCCTGTATAGGGACTGCAGTCAGATGGGCCTTGGTTCTCCTGAAGTGCACCACAATGTTTTGCTGATGTTGAGCTGCAGGTGGTTTTGCTCACACCACAACACAAAGTCATTGATTGTGCTCCTGTACTCCTCCTCCTGCCCACCCCTGATGCACCATACAATTGCGGAGTCATCCGAGAACCATGGTTCCACTTTCATCCTCCTCATCTTCTCACCCAGTAGCAGGGGCTGAATGGTGTTGAAGGCACTGGAGAAGTCAAAAACATAACCCTCACTGTGCTACCTGCGTTGTCCAGGTGAGAGTAGGCCCTTTGCAGAAGGTAGATGATTGCATAATCCACTCCGATGTTGCGCTGATATGCGAAATGCAGGGGGTCCAGTGATGTACACACCAGGGGTCTGAGGTGAGTGAGGACTAACCTTTCCAGGGTCTTCATGATGTGGGATGTTAGCGCTACAGGTCTGAAGTCATTCAGGACAGTGGGGTGCGCCTTTTTGGGCACTGGGAACAGGCAGGATGTTTTCCACAGCACAGGGACCGTTTCCAGGCTCAGGCTAAGGTTGAAGGGCGCTGGAGTATTCCACACAGTTGGTCAGCACAGACCCTAAGCACTCTTGGGCTGATGCCATCAGGGACTGTGGCTTTCCGTTGATGTAGTCTCTCCAGCTCTCTCTTCACTTGGTTGGTGGTGAAAGCCAGCCCAGGTGGGGAGGTGGGAGGAAGGGGGGTGTTGAGGATCAGTCCAGAGGTGGGGGGAAGGGGGGTGTTGCAGATCATTCCAGAGGGAGCAGAGGTGGGGAGGAGGTCGCTGATTGTCTCAATGGAGGTGTAGTGTGCAGCTGTGAGGGTGTGTGGCCTGGAGAGCTGGAGGGGAGGTGGACAGGGCTAATATCGAACCTGTTAAACCTGTTCAGCTCATTGGCTCTGTCCTGGGTCACCTCCGTCTGCCCACTGTTTGACTTTTTGATGCCAGTGATATTTCTCATACTATTCCACATCTCTCTCAGCTGGCTTTGCCTCAGCTTGTCCTCCATCTTCTCCTTATACACTCTCTTCCCCTCAGCAATCTGCAACTTCAGCTCCCTCTGGTTGCATTTCAATTTGTCATTGTCCCTCTCCTTGAAGGCCCTCTTCTTCTCATTCAGCAGGGCCTTCAGGTCGCTTGTGACCCAGGGATTATTATTTGGAAAACAGCGTACCTTCCTGGTGGGTACGGTGTTGTCTACACAAAAATTGATATAGTCCGTTATGCAGTCCGTAAGTCCATCAATGTCCTCCCCATGAGCCTCACAGAGCATTTTCCCCAGTTTCTTACGTAGGCTGGCGACCTACGTGATCAAGCCTATAATCCAATTGCCGCATTGGAACTCTGAGTGATCCGGTTTGTACCAAAACAAAGTGTAATGATACAGTTCCTACAGCGCTGGAACCGTTCATTTATTTCTCCAGACATAGAAAACTAATCTGGTACCAACTTCGTTAACTTGATACCTAGCAGCTTAGCGTCTCTCCAACTTTTAAGAAAACAACTGTAACAACTGTTCAATCCCCTAGAATTGATGAAGAATATAAACATTTTATGGTTGAGACGGACGATGCAAAAGGAATGGAAAATAAGTCTGGCTGCACAGCCGATTGGCAAACATAGCTCAGGTAATGGATGTGCCACTGCAACCTTAAAGGTTCCATTCTTGTGGGCCGGCTAAGGAGTTTTGGTGTCTCTGAGGGGTCTTTGTTCTGGTTTGCTAACTACCTGTCTCAAAGAGTGCAGTGTATAAAGTCAGAAAAGTCAGAAAATCTGCAGTCTCAGCCACTGCATGTCACCAAGGGAGTACCCCAAGGCTCAATCCTAGGCTCCACGCTCTTCTCAATTTACATTAACAACATAGCTCAGGCAGCAGGAGGGTCTCTCATCCATTTATATGCAGATGATAGTCTTATACTCAGCTGGCCCCTCCCCGGATTTTGTATTAAATGCTCTACATCAAAGCTTTCTTAGTATCCAGCAAGCTTTCTCTAACCTTAACCTTGTTCTGAACACCTCCAAAACAAAGGTCTTGTGGTTTGGTAAGAAGAATGCCCCTCTCCCCACAGGTGTGATTACTACCTCTGAGGGTTTAGAGCTTGAGGTAGTTACATCATACAAGTACTTGGTAGTATGGCTAGACGTTACACTGTCCTTTTCTCAGCACATATACAAGCTGCAGGCTAAAGTTCAATCTAGACTTGGTTTCCTCTATCGTAATCGCTCCTCTTTCACCCCAACTGCCAAACTAACCCTGATTCAGATGACCATCCTACCCATGCTAGATTATGGAGACATCATTTATAGATCGGCAGGTAAGGGTGCTCTCGAGCGGCTAGATGTTCTTTACCATTCAGCCATCAGATTTGCCACCAATGCTCCTTATAGGACACATCACTGTATTCTATACTCCTCTGTAAACTGGTCATCTCTGTATACCCGTCACAAGACCCACTGGTTGATGTTTATTTATAAAACCCTCTTAGGCCTCACTCCCCCCTATCTGAGATATCTACTGCAGCCCTCATCCTTCACATACAACACCCGTTCTGCCAGTCACATTCTGTTAAAGGTCCCCAAAGCACACACATCCCTGGGTCGCTCATCTTTTCAGTTCGCTGCAGCTAGCGACTGGAACGAGCTGCAACAAACACTCAAACTGGACAGTTTTATCTCAATCTCTTCATTCAAAGACTCATGGACAATCTTACTGACATTTGTGGCTGCTTTGCGTGATGTATTGTCATCTTTACCATCTTGCCCTTTGTGCTGTTGTCTGTGTTAAATTATGTGCATCACAGACACTGACAATCCCCAACTTCTGTCCCTCCACCTTAACAATCAACCCCAACCCAGTTATCACTACATTCAGCGGCGCTCTACTCCGGAGAGCAAAGCAGGACACCGCTTTCAGCGCACTCTCCCTCTGAGCAGCAGACACACAAAACAATCCACCCAAAAAGTCCACCTCTGCAAACTTTGACCGAACAAAAGGATCGACCAAAAGACATGGATCCACTTTCTCAACGAATCGTACTCCCACTGGGCCAGAATCATCTCTGGCAATTTCCTGATTATTGGGGTGAAGCTCGGAAGCATTCACCTCACCTGATGATGCAGGTCTTTCCTCCTCACTTTTCAAGTTCCCTATTAGTCAACTGCTCAGGGTTTTCAGGTGTGCAACATGCATTTTTCTCTCCTGTATTTGACTTAAAGGATAAAGTACTCATCATGTATTTCACAGTCGATTCAGGTTTACAACTCACGCCCTTCTTTCTGCCTCACTTCTTCTCACCATCCGTCCTCTACCTTGCCCAGGCTTCAGACTTGAATTCCATCTCCGTGTGGGACTTCAGGAATCTCTGTATCAAGCCACCCACTGCTGCCATGATCCCTTAACAGATCTACTCATGCCATCCTCTAATTTTACCTTCCTGTTGATGACACAATCTTATAGGAGTTTGGGGTCTTTGCTTGAGTGGTTGGTCTGTTGGAGTGGTTGACGGTATATCTGTGTCCTTGTGTTTGGAGAGGGGAAGGAGTAGGTTCTGGGCTGGAAGCAGCTGGATGGAGATGACAGTTGTGGTGGCCACTGCTGTGCCCATGGTTGGTGAAGGGGTTGGTACTGGAGATGAAAACTGGGAACCATGATGGGGCGGGACTGAAAACCAGGGATTAGTGCTCGGCCTGGTACTGGGACAGGAAAAGGGGATCTGGCTCTGTAGAGGGTAGGAAGGACAACCTGAGGAGTAAGCAGACATATTAATAAGCCCTAGACCCGGAGGTCAGTGGTGGATCTCCCCTGTGGCCTGCTCACTCCCGGTGAAAGTATGAAGTTTGGTTCGTCCTCGTCTGTGGGTCTGGTGCTGGAAACCAGGAACTGGGTTGGTACTGGACCTGGTGCTGGATCTGCAGAGGGGAGGAAGGACAACCTGAGGAGCGGGCAGACACACAACAAAGGTGGTGGAAGGTCAATGGTGACCTAGAGGTCAATGGTGGAACTCCCCTCTGGTCTAATCGCTCTGGGTGAAGGTTTCATTTTTGGTCCCTCCTCTGCGCCTCTTCCGGTGTTCTGTTGTTGGCACTTGTGCTAGTGCTGGGACTGGGTCTAGTGCTGGAACTGGTGTTGAATCTGCAGTGGGGAGAAAAGACAACGTGAGTAGGGGGCAAACACACTTCGAAGACCAAGACCCGGAGGTCAGTGATGGTACTCCCCTGTGGCCTGCTCGCTCCGGCATAGGTTTAGATCTTTGGTCCTTCCTCCGTGCCTCTTCTGGTGTGTTGATGAATGGCTCCAGGTTCTGGTCTGGTTCCGGTTCCGGTTGAGAGATATGGAGATATGGAGAAGGAGAGTGGGGACCAGTAGGGGCTAGGGTGGAGGGATCAGGGGTGGTAAAGAGTGGGGAAAGGTTTTGGAGAGGGAGACGGTTCCTCTGAGGGAGTCCTGCGTGTTGGCTTAGGGTTTGAGGTTTTGATTCTGGGGTCTTTTGCTGGTTTGTTGTTAAGGCGTCCTTTTCCGTTTTTCGTTTGTCAGAATATCTATTGGTTCCAATCTTTTAAGAATCTTTATCACACCCACAGATCCAGTGGCATAGCAGGGAATTCAGGTGACTGGCAAATGAGAGGTTGTGAGTAGAGGTCTATGCAGGACTGATTTATTAATCCTGTTTCCGACTGCTCCTATAGCTTTTCATATTGTACCCATGTGTAACCGGTGTGAAACGGCTAGCTAGTTAGTAGCGTTTCAATCGGTGACGTCTCTCGCTCTGAGACCTTGAAGTAGTTGTTCCCTTTGCTCTGCAAGGACCGTGGCTTTTGTGGAGCGATGGGAAACGACGCTTCGAGGGTGACTGTTGACAATGTGTGCAGAGGGTCCCTGGTTCGAGCCCAGGTAGAGTCTAAGAGAGGGACGGAAGCAATACTGTTACACATGCACCCTCTGGCTTTTTGTCTGACTCCCACGCTCTACCACAAGAACTTGTCCAGAGCCCAACTGCAGTCCCAAAATGTTATTTTAGGCTTATGTGACGCTGCTCATTTGCCAGCCATGGTCCCAGTAATGTTGCGCCCTGTAGGCCATGTCAAATAACCCACGAAATAGGTCAAATTACCAGAGATTCTCACGTGGCCCATTGTCACGTGGCCCATTGTATTAGGCTATTGATATTACTAGACTTAGTTTGAAGAGAGCAGAGCTGGAGAGACTGATCTCGCAGCTATGGTTACTGAACTTGAAGCAGCAAGAATGATGACAGCGGACACTTGCACTTTCTCTTGAGCTACTGTTGCATTTAGGACATACCCTAGCGCGGTGATATGTAGGCAGAGACCAGCATGGACCAGCTTGAAATGTATGCTGGTCTGTGCTGTATTTTTCAGCAGGTTAGCCTGACCAGTGTGTGCATGTGTGTATTAAAGGTACACAGTGATCTGACCTGAAGGTCATAGAGAAAGAGGGTCAGCATGACAAGACAAACCTCTGATTGGTCAAAGAACGCTCCCCACCTCCATGTTGATTTTAAGGTGACCTCCCTCCTCTACCCCCTCTCCCTCTCCGTACGCCTCCTCCTCTGCAGGTTTACTGCCCCCCTCCATGTCACCTATGTTGATTTTAGGGTGACCTCCCTCCCTCCCTCCTCTTCTAGGTTTACTCTAAGCCAGTGAACTGATCAACTCTGGCCTCTCCCTTCCCTTCATCTGCAGCCATCATAAACAAAGATTCAAACCAAACATTTGACTGACAGGAAAAGATATTGAACCAACAGACAAAAATAATAGACATACTCACAAAAATATTTTCATCAAATGCTTGCGCAAGCTAGCTGTGGTGACTTCATTCCCCCTTTTCTGTCTCGCCTCCATTTTTCTGTCCCTTTCCCCTGCTCTCCCCTGAAGGTCATTCATTTGCCGGTTGGCAACTCATTGTTTTGGAACACAGAGGCTGCAGGTGAACCTGTAAAACAATCAGTTCTGACGATGTAGGCGGCTTCCCAATTTCTTCATCTTTCTGTGGTGGATAGGAGAGGGCCCCCTTACCTAACACCCCAACAGGGCGTAGCGAGTGGGGACTCCCTACCGAAGCCCCCCCACCACACCCATAGCACACAGCAGAATTCCCCATCCCTCCTCTCCCTCCCTGCTGTTCCTGTTTTCCAGCCTCACTCCTCCTGGCCGTTTATTTTGGTCGTGTGCTGGGTCGTTCCACGAAATAGGTGCCTTATGGACACTTATGTAACTGCCTAACTATTATTTTAAAGCATGTTTTAGTTAAATCCAACATTGTCTCATTGATTAAGTATCCCTTTTTCAAACAAACTCACATATAATTAGAAACTGATCAAGTTACCATTGGGCCTCTAGAGGTTTGAGGTTTTAGTTGAAGATCGGCCATTGCTCCTCATGTGGGGACGAGCATGGGACAACATGGTGTTCATGAAATTAGGAATTATACATATGTTCCACTCATAATGAAAGTTACAGTACATCAAATACAAGTTTTCCTAACTTTAATTGACTGAACAAGGTTGATGTGTTGAGCTCAACCACCTCATTCAAATATGATAAAACAGTACTTACTTCCTTTTCCACCATGCTGACTAAAGGTAAGGGGAAACCTAGTCATTTACTGAATGCAGTTCAACCCAAAAAATTATTTAACCCTTTGAATCAGAGAGGTGTATGGGGCTTCCTTGATCAACGTCTTCAGGGTTGCAGTTGTTGTTGGGGGTTAACTGCCTTGCTCATGGACAGAACACGTTTTTCCACCTTGGGGATTCAAACCAGCAACCTTTCAGTTACTGGCCCAACACTCTTAACCGCTAGGCTACCTGCCACCCCCCCAAACAATGTCACCTGCTGCGAATCGTTTAACTGGGTGGAATGGTCCATTACTTTAAAGGGGTGAATTGTTTGCATAACAGGGTTGGCCTTAAAATGAGGGACAGATGCATTACTAATCACATTAATAATCTTCAGAAATGACTTTGTCAAAGCAGCAAAATAATGAGGTGAAACTTAGACATTTTTGGATAAAGTGGTTTAAAATCTTACTAGAAGTAACACAGGGTTGACCTTTATTCATATTAATACAAAAAAGCCGATAAAGACAGGAAATTCAAAAGCTAATTTGACCTGTACAGTAACAAGGCTTGACTACTGCTAAAGTACAGTAGCTTTATTGATATACTGTACTTCAAAAACAGATGTACTCACATTGTGTGATCACGCTCTCCGTAGCCGAAGTGAGCAAGACCTTTAAACAGGTCAACATTCACAAGGCCGGAGGGCCAGGCGGATTACCAGGACGTGTACTCAGAGCATGTGCGGACCAACTGGCAAGTGTCTTCACTGACATTTTCAACCTCTCCCTGACTGAGTCTGTAATACCTACATGTTTCAAGCAGACCACCATAGTCCCTGTGCCCAAGAACGCCAAGGTAACCTGGTTCAGTTTTGCATCATGTCTCAGTACCTTGAACAGATAGATCTCCAGTAAAGACATGCTGCATTTTTCACTTTGAATGAAACTACATGATTTGTAATCGTAATTCTGTCTATCTTTCCTGTTTCTCCTTCAACAAAAAATGAAATATTACCCTGTTAGCATCCATGTAATTGGTTAGCTTTCCTTCAGTGTTTGCTGTAAAAGATGGCAGAGTAAATATTGTTTATAATTAAATCAACATCACCTTTCAAATGGAAGGAAGTGGTCATAATGAATAATTATCTGCGATTCACTGTTGACAACTTTTAGAAATTTGAGGTCATTTCAAATAGCAACTATTGGATAATGCTAATAAATTAACCTCCCTTTTTGCAAAAAAACTCAGATTTATTGACTTCCCCATGTGGTCTATGTTTAAGTGCACTTAATATAACAGGCTTTAAAAATGCAATATTGGTGCATAACTATTCATTTACACTTCAAACAAACTCAAAAGGCACCCATTTCGTGGAACGACGCTGCTGCAGCTGGATTGACCTATAGTTTACCAGACAGGAACAAAGGGGTGACACCTACAGGGGAGCGGGGGGGCATTCTGTAGAAAATTCCTCTGTCCAACAGCCAATGGTGAACTTCCAACACAGCTGAGTAATACAAACATGACCATATTAGGTTGCCTACCGGGTTACGACAGTAGAGTACAGAAACACAGGAACTCTGGCTCTGGCTAGGCTGTGTGGTCCTACTACACCACTATGTCTGCGTCCCAAATGGTGCCTTATTCCTTATAATATAATGCAGTATATTATATATAAAAGTAGTGCTCTATATTATAGGGCAGTACTTTTGGCCAGAGCCCTATGCATTTGATATGCAATCCATGTATTTTTACAGAGGTTATTGTGTACAGAAATTATTAATGAGAGGAATTACTATCTGTCGTTACGGGACTGAATCAATGTCCCGTTCCTGAAGAGCACTGTCTGTTTTTCAGATGCTCTATTTCTGGACATAGGCCTAATTACATTTCACAGAGAAGAATGGGTTTGTTCATGTTTACCTCTGAGATTGACGACGGAAGGGATACTATAAGCTAAAAAACCTCTAAGCAACTATTGAAGCCACTTGTGCTGAAAAAAGCTTGACTTGTGCATGAAGAAAAGAAAAGCCTGAATCTTAATTTAACCCATTAGAACACATACCAATCAAAAATGATACTACTCTACAGCCTCTTCCGATTGACACCATGACGTGCTAAATTATGTGTTCTTTAGGTCCTCCATGGGTGAGCAGTCTGTGCCGTGCTGACCTTAGACCATGCTCCACTTCCTGCCTCCAGGGCAGTTATAAAGGAACTTCACATGTATCCCATGCAGTCTCAGCACATCTCACAAACCTTACTACAGAGGTGGTTCTCTCATTATGTCCCATTGAGACATCTTTCTGTATATTCTTTCTATACAGATGTTCAATATCCAGATATCCAGTGGAGTTCCCTAGCTACACCTTCCATGTAGCCATCAGCAAATCTGACATTAGATACTTCCAGAGATGTTCATCTTGTGTCCATTGAGAATTCATTCAGAGCATACAGTGTCATGCAAAAATATTCAGACCCCTTGGATCTATCTATTTCATCAAATTTCTTACAAATGTTAGAAACACCTTTGGCTCGATTACAGGTGTGAGTTTTCTTGAGTAAGCCTATAAGAGCTTTGCACAAATGGATTGTGCAATATTTACCCATTATTATATTCAAAAATATTCAACCTCTGTCAAGATGTTGGGATCATGACTAGACCAATTTTCAAGTCTTGCCGTAGATCTTCCAGCAGATTTTAGTCAAAACTGTAACACTGGAATATTCACTGTCTTGGTAAACAACTCCAGTGTAGATTTGGCCTTGTGTTGTAGGTTATTGTCCTGCTGAAAGGTGAATAATTTTCTCTCTCTGTCAGGTTGGATGGGGAGCGTCGCTGCACAGCTATTTTCAGGTCTCTCCACAGATGTTGGATCGGGTTCAAGTCCGGGCTCTGGCTGGGACACTCAAGGACATTCAGAGACTTGTCCCAAAGCCACTCCTGTGTTGTCTTGGCTATGTGCTTAGGGTTGATGTCCTGTTGGAAGTTGAACCTTCACCCCAGTCTGAGGTCCTGAGCGCTCTGGAGCAGGTTTTCATCAAGGATCTCTCTGTACTTTGCGTAATGCTGCCACCACCATCTTCTTGATTTGCGGAGTGCTGCAGAGATAGTTGTCCTTCTGGAAGGTTCTCCCATCTCCACAGAGGAACTCTGGAGCTCTGTCAGAGTGACCATCCGGTTCTTGGTCACCTCCCTGACGAAGGCCCTTCTCCCCCGATTGCTCAGTTTGTCCGGGATGCCACCTCTAGGAAGAGTCTTGGTGGTTCCAAACTTCTTCCATGTAAGAATTATGGAGGCTACTGTGTTCTTGGAGACCTTCAGTACTTCAGAAATGTTTTGGTACCCTTCTCCAGATCTGTGCCTCGACACAATCCTGTCTCGGAGCTCTACGGACAATTCCTTTGACCTCATGGCTTGGTTTTTGCTCTGACATGCAGTGTCAACTCTGGGACCTTATATAGACATGTGTGTGCCTTTCCTAATCATGTCCAATCAATTGAATTTACCACAGGTGGACTCCAATCAAGTTATAGAAACAACTCAAGAATGATCAATGGAAACAGGATGCACCTGAGCTCAATTTTGAGTCTAATAGCAAACAGTCTGAATACTTATGTAAATAAGGTATTTCTGTTTTAATTTTTTAATACATTTGCCCAAATTTCTAAACATCTGTTTTTGCTTTGTCATTATGGGGTACTGTGTGTGTGGAAAAAAAGTAATTTCATACATTTTAGAAAAATTCAAGGTGTTTGAATACTTTCCGAATGCACTCTAGTCCCCCATTTAGGGGACAAAGTATTGGGACAAATTAACTTATACGTGTACTAAAGTAGCAAAACGTTTAGTCCATTAGTATGTGATTATTAGTATGTGATTATTAGTACGTGATTATTAGTATGTGATTATTAGTACGTGATTATTAGTACGTGATTATTAGTACGTGATTATTAGTATGTGATTATTAGTACGTGATTATTAGTACGTGATTATTAGTACGTGATTATTAGTACGTGATTATTAGTACGTGATTATTAGTATGTGATTATTAGTATGTGATTATTAGTATGTGATTATTAGTATGTGATTATTAGTATGTGATTATTAGTACGTGATTATGTCACGTTCGGGTGTGTAGAGAGACCAAGGCGCAGCGTAACGATAGTTCGACATCTTTATTTATACGAACTGACGAACCATACAAAATAACAAATGATATATATACAACGACACACGTAGCACGACACGGGACATAACATAACATAACATAACAATGAACCACGCCAACGGAGTGGAACACAGACATATAAGTAAGATCCCTAATTAGAGGTAATGCATAGCAGCTGCCTCTAATTAGGGATCCTACACACACACACCAGACAGAAATAGAAATGATAGATCTGCCAGACTCTGACCATAGAAATATAGAGAAGCAAAGCTTCTCTATGGCCAGAGCCTGACAGTACCCCCCCCCAAAGGCGCGGACTCCCGGCCGCAAGAAAAATAAACACAAAAACATGAGGGAAGGGTCAGGGAGGGAAAAACATCAAACATAAACCATCGCCGGTGGCGGTTCCGGCCCCGGCGAAGTGGATGTCTTCCTCCTCATTTCTATTGGGCCCGGTGTGGCTGGCGATTCAGGCCATTTCAAGGGGCAACCCACCGGTCCTGGAAATAACCATGGTGGGGCAAAAGGCTCAGGCCATGGAGCGGGGCAAATAACCGGGCCAGAACTGGGCACCGGTGTGGCAGGCGACTCCGGCCATGTAAATGGGCAACCCACCGGTCCTGGAAACAACAATGGTGGGGGAAAAGGTTCAGGCCATGGAGCGGGGCAATTAACCGGGCCAGGACTGAGCACCGGTGTGGCAGGCGACTCCGGCCAAGTAAAGGGGCAACCCACCGGTCCTTTAAATAACAATGGTGGGGGAACAAGTTCAGGCCATGGAGCGGGGCAAATAACCGGGCCAGGACTGAGCACCGGTGTGGCAGGCGACTCCGGCCATATAATCGTCACGGGAGGCTCCGGGCTGTCGAGCGTCACGGGAGGCTCCGGGCTGTCGAGCGTCACGGGAGGCTCCGGGCTGTCGAGCGTCACGGGAGGCTCCGGGCTGTCGAGCGTCACGGGAGGCTCCGGGCTGTCGAGCGTCACGGGAGGCTCCGGGCTGTCGAGCGTCACGGGAGGCTCCGGGCTGTCGAGCGTCACGGGAGGCTCCGGGCTGTCGAGCGTCACGGGAGGCTCCGGGCTGTCGAGCGTCACGGGAGGCTCCGGGCTGTCGAGCGTCACGGGAGGCTCCGGGCTGTCGACCGTCACGGGAGGCTCCGGGCTGTCGACCATCACGGGAGGCTCCGGGCTGTCGACCATCACGGGAGGCTCCGGGCTGTCGACCATCACGGGAGGCTCCGGGCTGTCGACCATCACGGGAGGCTCCGGGCTGTCGACCATCACGGGAGGCTCCGGGCTGTCGACCATCACGGGAGGCTCCGGGCTGTCGACCATCACGGGAGGCTCCGGGCTGTCGACCATCACGGGAGGCTCCGGGCTGTCGACCATCACGGGAGGCTCCGGGCTGTCGACCATCACGGGAGGCTCCGGGCTGTCGACCATCACGGGAGGCTCCGGGCTGTCGACCATCACGGGAGGCTCCGGGCTGTCGACCATCACGGGAGGCTCCGGGATGTCGACCTTCACGGGAGGCTCCGGGATGTCGAGGCGCACCGACGGTCTGATGCGTGGAGCTGGCACTGGAAGCACCTGGCTGGGCTCACGCACTGGAAGTCGAGTGCGGGGAGTCGGCACGGGACGTACCGGACTGTAGAGGCGCACTGGAGGCCTGGTGCGTGGAGCTGGCACTGGAGGAACCTGGCTGGGCACACGCACTGGAGGTCGAGTGCGGGGAGTCGGCACGGGACGTACCGAGCAAGGGAGGCGCACTGGAGGTTGAGTGCGGGGAGTCGGCACGGGACGTACCGGACTGGGGAGGCGCACTGGAGGCCTGGTGCGTGGAGCTGGCACTGGAGGAACCTGGCTGGGCACACGCACTGGAGGTCGAGTGCGGGGAGTCGGCACGGGACGTACCGGGCTAGGGAGGCGCACTGGAGGTTGAGTGCGGGGAGTCGGCACGGGACGTACCGGACTTTGCACACGCACTGGAGGTAGAGTGCGGGGAGTCGGCACGGGACGTACCGGACTGGGGAGGCGCACTGGAGGCCTGGTGCGTGGAGCTGGCACTGGAGGAACCTGGCTGGGCACACGCACTGGAGGTCGAGTGCGGGGAGTCGGCACGGGACGTACCGGACTGGGGAGGCGCACTGGAAGCCTGGTGCGTGAAGTCGGCACTGGTGGCACATGACTAAGAACACGCACTTCAGGGCGAGTGCGGGGAGCAGGCACAGGACGTACCTGACTGGGAAGGCGCACTGGAAGCCTGGTGCGTGAAGTCGGCACATGTGGCACAGGACTAATAACACGCACCTCAGGGCTAGTGCGGGGAGCAGGCACATGACGTACCGGACTGGGGAGGCGCACTGGAAGCCTGGTGCGTGAAGTCGGCACATGTGGCACAGGACTAATAACACGCACCTCAGGGCTAGTGCGGGGAGCAGGCACATGACGTACCGGACTGGGGAGGCGCACTGGAAGCCTGGTGCGTGAAGTCGGCACTGGTGGCACATGACTAAGAACACGCACTTCAGGGCTAGTGCGGGGAACAGGCACATGACGTACCGGACTGGAGAGGCGCACTGGAGTGTAGCAGACGGCCGGACCCAGACTGGGCACCGGTGAAGCGGACTGCTCTGACACTGGAGTGTAGCAGACGGCCTGACCCAGACTGGGCACCGATGGAACGGATTGTTCTGGCACTGGAGTTCTCACACGTGAAACCGGCATAGGACATACTGGAGTGGGGATGTACAATGGAGACTCGGCGCGGGATGTAGACAGTAAACGACCCGGACTGGGGATGCACACCGTGGGCACCTTTAACTCCAGCTCCCTCCGCTCGTTCTCACATTCTTCCTGATTACGCCTACACAGCTCCATAATGTCACAAAATACCCCCTTCAGGTATTCCTCTTCCTCCTTCTCCACCGTATTCCACATGGAGAGTGGTACTGGCTCGTCCTCCTCGTAGCCAGACCAACCCCATAGCCCCCCCCCGAAATTTTCTTGGGGTTGCCTACGGGCTCCGTTACCTCCGTTTACTCGATTACGCCGTTGTCTTCCTTTCTTCCTCTCCGTTTCTCCAGATTTTCGCTGCTTGGTCGGGTGGTGGTTCATTCTGTCACGTTCGGGTGTGTAGAGAGACCAAGGCGCAGCGTAACGATAGTTCGACATCTTTATTTATACGAACTGACGAACCATACAAAATAACAAATGATATATATACAACGACACACGTAGCACGACACGGGACATAACATAACATAACATAACAATGAACCACGCCAACGGAGTGGAACACAGACATATAAGTAAGATCCCTAATTAGAGGTAATGCATAGCAGCTGCCTCTAATTAGGGATCCTACACACACACACCAGACAGAAATAGAAATGATAGATCTGCCAGACTCTGACCATAGAAATATAGAGAAGCAAAGCTTCTCTATGGCCAGAGCCTGACAGATTATTAGTACGTGATTATTAGTACGTGATTATTAGTATGTGATTATTAGTACGTGATTATTAGTATGTGATTATTAGTACGTGATTATTAGTATGTGATTATTAGTATGTGATTTGTTAAGCCACATGTTATTCTTTAGCTAATTTAGGTTGGCCTAAACAAAGGGCTGAATACTTACGCAACCACCATATTTTAGTTATGTATAAACAAAATAGATAAAACATTTCTGTGTTTGACATTACAGAGTATTTTGTGTAGATTATTGACGAACAATGAAAATTAAATCCATTTTAATCCCACTTTGTAAAACAATACGATTATAAGAAATCCAAGGGTTCTACAGTACATACATTTGCAAGGCACTGTAAATACACTGAACAAACATATAAACTTAACATGTAAAGTGTTGATTCATGAGCTGAAATAAAATATAAAATTTTTCTCTCCTATTTTGTGCACAAATTTGTTTACATCCCTGTTAGTGAGCATTTCTCCTTTGCCAAAATAATCCATCCACTTGACAGGAAACTGATTAAACAGCACGATCATTACACAGGTGCACCTTGTGCTGGGGACAATAAAAGGCTACTCTCAAATGTGCAGTTTTGTCACACAACACAATGCAACATATGTCTTTTTTAGAGAGTATGCAGCATGCTGACTGCAGTAAGGTCCACCAGAGCTGTTGCCAGAGAATTGATTGTCCATTTCTCTACCATAAGTCACCTCCAATGTATTTTTAGGGCATTTTTCAGTACGTCCAACCAGCCTTAAAACCGCAGACCACATGTATGGTGTCGTGGGCGAGCTGTTTACTTTCAACGTTATGAACAGAGTGCCCCATGGTGGCTATGGGGTTATGTTATGGGCAGGCATAAGCTATGGACAACGAACACAATTGTATTTTATCGATGACAAGTTGAATGCACAGAGATACCGTGACGATATCCTGATGCCCATTGTCATGCCATTCATCCGCCGCCATTACCTCATGTCTCAGCATGATAATGCACTGCCCCATGTCGCAATGATCTGTACACCTTTCCTGGCACCTGAAAATGTCTAAGTACTTCCACGGCCTGCATACTCACCAGAGATGCTTGGGAAGCTCTGGATCAATGTGTACGACAGCCACAATCAACAGCCTGATCAACTCTATGCAAAGGAGAGGTGTCGCACTGCATGAGGCAAATGGTGGTCACACCAGATACTGACTGGTTTTCTGATCCACACCCCTAGTTTTTTTCTGCTACACCACAGAAGAAGCCTCTGCTGTCCCATAAAAAATAACATTGCTGCACATCTGAAGTTCTGTGACCAACAGATGCATATCTGTATTCCCAGTGATGTGAAATCCATAGATTAGGACCTAATGAATGTATTTCAATTGACTGATTTCCTGATATGAACTGTAACTCAGTAAACTCTTTGAAATTGTTGCATGTTGTGTTTATATTTGTATTCAGTATAGATACCATTCAATCTATATAAATGATACATATATCCATATATCCATAGTAAGCCCTATATATCCAAGATACCCAATGGAAATGTAGCCTACATAAAGAAGCCCTGAACACCTGACATACCCTGATGAAGACAGCTTGTCCAGAGTGTGCAGCTCTACTATTCTTTTTCACCTGAAACATTTAACATGGTTCTGAACCTGATTATTTATTTACATTATTGAACCTTTAGTTTAGTAGGGAGTTCCATTGAGGCTGTCATGACTTGCCCTCATGGGCTGAGGATCAAAGATGCCGGCTAGGCAAAGGTTTGAACACCCCCTCTCCTGGGGGAGTTTGCCAGTTTTATGACGATCGTAAATACCTTGCAGAAATCCTCTCCCTTGCCATGCAGTATTGGGGGAAAGAAGTCCCATAGTTATTCAGAGAGTCTTCCCGCCAAAACTCCAACATCCAAAAGTGGATAATGAAACAATATTTATAACCCAAAGACTGTTGGAAATGGTCGGTGGGGACTTAAAGAACAATCATGCCAAATTCGTTCTTCCTTTGTGATGTCATTAATGGTGGTAGGACAACATAACTGTATCTCTGAAAGTGTACACTTCCCAGTTATCAGGTTTGCATCTAAATGTTGTATAAGATAAATGATTAAGTATAAGAATACTTGTTTTGTTTTCCATATTAACTTATTCTCAGTCAGTGGCCATGGCCAGGTGAGCACAAACATGATGAAACGCCCCCTTTTCTAAACAAGTATAAAACCCCTTAACATTAGACCAGAGAACATGAGGCGTGGTCCACATGTTGAAATGGTTAATCTCTACAAGACCAGACAGCGTGGAACGGTGGCTACACGTCTGGAAATGGTTCAACTCTGAAACTATCAATTACTACAGAAGAAGAAGCAACTCACTAGACCATAGCCTTCCCAGTCTGCACCGGGGGTGTGAAATCTTTAGTAAAGTTCTAAAGGATCCCATGTATTAACTACAGGGTACACTGAAGTATTCATTCTAACCAGAGTTGTACAACCAACAACTCCATTACCAAAGGAATTTGACGATCAAGTACAGCTACACCTAAATACAGTGGCAAGAAAAAGTATGTGAACCCTTTGGAATTACCTGGATTTCTGCATAAATTGGTCATAACATTTTATCTGATCTTCATCTAAGTCACAACAATAGACAAACACAGTCTGCTTAAACTAATAACACACAAATTATTGTATTTTTCTTGTCCATATTGAATACATCATTTAAACAATCACAGTGTAGGTTGGAAAAAGTATGTGAACCCTTAAGCTAATTGGAGTCAGAAGTCAGCTAAACTGGAGTCCAATCGATGAGATGAGATTGGATGAAGGATTGGATTGGTTAGAGCTGCCCTGCCCTATAAAAAACACTCACAAAATTTGAATTTGCAAGAAGCATTGCTTGCTGTGAACCATGCCTCGAACAAAAGAGATCTCAGAAGACCTATGATTAACCCTAGGATGCAAATGACCCTGCCTAATGTTTTGTTTGCTGTATTGATCCCCCCAAAAATGTCATCATCTAATGTTCTGGGAATTCCTTAAATAATGTGTATTTAATGTTCTAACATCCTAGTTTTGTTATTTTATTACTTGTTGTTTTAGTAAAAATAGTTTTTGCATCACTACCCCAAGTTTTCATATGTGGGTCAAATATGACCCGTATGTATTTCTTATGGAATTCACTGCATTGCACTCATCAAACTGACCTTTCTTTTCGCAACAACCATAAAATCAATGTTATAAATATCTTGTTTTTAATGTTCATTAATCACCGTTTTAATTTCTCCTTTTTTACTCATTGATTAAAGGAGTTTCATAAGGAGGCTTATAAGAAAGTTGCCAGATATACAACCAACATGGTTTTACAGATGAAGAAGCCATTGGTGCCTCTGACTCATAATCTGATGTATCCAATTCAGATGACAGACTATGTGCCTGTGGGTCAAGTTGGAGTTGTGGATATACCTGGTAGTCCAGCTGTCCAAGATGATTCTACAGATGGGTTGGACTCCTCTAAGGAGGAGAGTGAAAACCAGTCAAATAGACTGAGTAAAAAGGGGTCTTACTGGAGTGAACATCCCCCCCACTAAAGGCAGGACCAGAAGCCATAACATGTGCCGGGGTCAACAGGGGTCAACAGTTGTGTCATCCAAAGATGCCTGGGAGCTGTTCATTAGAGACAACATCATTGAGGAGGTCCTAAAGTGTACAAATTTAGAAGGACGGAGAACAGCGACAGCAAAAGTGAAAGAGTGGAGAGAGGTCATCAAAGAGGAACTAAAGGCCTTTATTGGTTTAACTCTCCTCACCGGCATGGAGAAAAGAGGCAATGGACTACTTGGCAGCCTTCCGGTATGTGTCGGACCTTTTCCTAGCAAACTGTAGAGGAAGGAGTGGATGAGCAGCTTTCCTCCAGACGTGACGCTTGGCATTCTGTCTAAAGAGTTAAATCTTGGTTTCATCAGACCAGATCATTTTGTTTCTCATGGTCTGAGAGTCCTTTAGGTGCCTTTTTGGCTGTCGTGCCTTTTACTGATGAGTGGATTCCGTCTGGCCACTCTACCATAAAGGCCTGATTGTTGGAGTGCTGCAGAGATGGTTGTCCTTCTGGAAGGTTCTCCCATGTCCACAGAAGAACTGAGGCAATGGAAAGATGTGAGGTGATGAAAGAGAGCCATGCCACCACCACTCAGAGCAGCCAGGGCCAGAAGAGGAAGAGGTGCCAGCTCTGCCCAATCGTAAAGGATAGAAAAGTCAGCTGCTTGTGTTTCTCAGTGCAACACACCCGTCTGCATCGAGCACAGTCACATGCTTGTGGTTTGTAACAAACGCATGGACTAAGACAGCAGTAAGTAAGCATCACACACACGCACACTTTGTTCCTTTTAGTGTTTATGTTTTCTAAATTCACAAAATTCACAATTGTCGTTTAAATTTGAATTTTCAAATAATGTTTTGAAATATTATAAAACATTCTTAAGGTGGTTTTATTTAGTTCTTCACACTAAAAGGTTGAATGTGAAAATTTGATTGTAAGATAGATAGATAGGTACTTTATTGATCCCCGAGGGGATAGATAAGATTGATTGTAAGAAAAATATGCTAATATATTCAATAGCCGTTATGAATTTTAATAATATGTTATCAAACTGTTGAAGTGCTACTAAAAACATTTCAAACAATCAAATAATTATTGAAATTTCCAAATCATCACTCAAAATAATTATATTACATAAAATGGATAATATTTTAGACCCATATAAATAAAAACACAGATATTACATTATCAGGCTATTTTCACCCAGCATATGCATTCTTGGGGTGTCATGTCTACTATGCATCCTAGGGTTAAGAATTGTTGACTTGCATAAAGCTGGAAAGGGTTACAAAAGTATCTCTAAAAGCCTTAATGTTCATCAGTCCACGGTTA
>CM042421.1:24804600-24857100 GCA_023634145.1 Thymallus thymallus | reverse complement strand
AAGGAAGGGTGTTGCGGGCATACTCCACCCAGATTAACTGCCGACTCCAAGTGGTGGGGTTAGAGGACACGAGGCAACGCAGGGTAGTCTCCAGGTCCTGGTTGGCCCTCTCCGACTGACCGTTAGACTCAGGGTGGAATCCGGAGGAGAGGCTGGCCGATGACCCGATGAGGGCGCAGAAAGCCTTCCAGAACTGGGACGCAAACTGGGGTCCTCGATCTGACACCATGTCAGTGGGAAGACCATGGATCCGGAAGACGTGCTGCATAACGAGTTTAGCCGTCTCCTTGGCCGAGGGTAGCTTGGCTAAGGGGATGTAAGGCAAAGCGGAGGAGGTTCAAGTACAAGCCGGCTATACCATCTATTATTATGGGCAATGTGAGGTGTCTACATAACAAGATGGATGAGTTGGCGGGACTTGTTCGTGGACAAAGGATTTATCGTGAAACGAACCTAATGCTTTTTACTGAGACTTGGCTGAACGGTAACATCCCCATACAGAACGTCACTATCGACGGTTTCCAGACCATCAGAGCGGACAGGGATCGCGTCTCTTCCGGTAAGAGTAAGGGTGGTGGGCTGGCTTTATTAGTTAACAACAGATGGTGTCATCCGAACCATATTACTCTTAAGGAACAGTTTTGTAGCCCGGACATTGAACTGCTAGCCGTTAGCCTGAGACCCTACTATTTGCCGAGGGAATTCACAGCGGCCATTGCTGTTATTGTTTACATCCCGCCCTCTGCTGACGCAAACGCAGCGTGTGACGTCATCCACTCTGTTATCGCGAGGTTACAGACAGCGCATCCCAGTGCTTTCTTTGCCATTTCGGGGGATTTTAACCATGCATCTCTCTCTTCAACGCTGCCCACGTTCAAACAGTTCGTGAAGTGCCCAACCAGGAATAATACAACTCTGGACTTGTTATATGCTAATGTGAAGGATGCATACAACTCCACTGCACTCCCTCCCCTCGGTAGATCGGATCACAACCTTGTCCACCTCACCCCACTCTACAGGCCTATGGTCCAACAGCAGCCTGCAACCACCAGGACTATTAGGAGATGGTCCCGGGAGGCGAATGAGGCCCTACAGGACTGCTTTGAAACAACAGACTGGGATGTGCTCTGTGAGGCTCATGGGGAGGACATCGATGGACTCACTGACTGCATAACAGACTATATAAATTTTTGTGTAGACAACACTGTACCCACCAGGAAGGTACGCTGTTTCCCAAACAATAAACCCTGGGTCACCAGCGACCTGAAGGCCCTGCTGAATGAGAAGAAGAGGGCCTTCAAGGAGAAGGACAAGGACAAATTGAAATGCGTCCAGAGGGAGCTGAAATTGCGGATTGCTGAGGGGAAGAGAGTGTATAAGGAGAAGATGGAGGACAAGCTGAGGCAGAGCCAGGTGAGAGAGGTGTGGAAGGGTATGAGAAATATCACTGGCTTCAAAAAGTCAAACAGTGGGCAGACGGAGGGGACCCAGGACAGAGCCAATGAGCTGAACCAATTATTTAACAGGTTCGATACTGGCCCTGTCCACCTCCCCTCCAGCTCCCCAGACCACACACCCTCACGGCTATCCCACCCCCACTTTGCTCACAGCACCTCTGCTGAGACAATCAGTGACCCCACCTCCGCCCCTGCCCCCCCTGGACTGATCCTCAACACCCCCCTTGCCCCCACCTCCCCACCTGGGCTGGCTTTCACCACCAAACAAGTGAAGAGAGAGCTGGAGAGACTACACCAGTGGAAAGCGGCGGGCCCTGATGGCATCAGCCCAAGGGTGCTGAGGGTCTGTGCTGACCAACTGTGTGGAATACTCCAGCGTCTTTTCAACCTTAGCCTGAGCCTAGAAAGGGTCCCTGTGCTGTGGAAAACATCCTGCCTCGTCCCAGTGCCCAAGAAGGCACACCCCACTGTCCTGAATGACTTCAGACCTGTAGCGCTAACATCCCACATCATGAAGACCCTGGAAAAGTTAGTCCTCGCTCACCTCAGACCCCTGGTGTGTTCATCAATGGACCCCCTGCAGTTTGCATACCAGCGCAACATCGGGGTGGATGATGCAATCATCTACCTTCTGCAGAGGGCCTACTCTCACCTGGACAACGCAGGTTGCACTGTGAGGGTCATGTTTTTTTACTTCTCCAGTGCCTTCAATACCATTCAGCCCCTGCTACTGGGTGAGAAGATGAGGAGGATGAAAGTGGAAGCACCCTTAGTCTCCTGGGTCACGGACTACCTGACCGGTAGGCCACAATTTGTGCGACTACAGAGCTGTGTGTCAGAACGGGCAGTTAGCAACACAGGGGCCCCCCAGGGTACGGTCCTGTCCCCCTTCCTGTTCACTCTCTACACCTCAGACTTCAGATATAACTCTGAAACATGCCACCTACAGACGTTCTCAGATGACTCTGCTATTGTAGGGTGCATCAGGGGTGGGCAGGAGGAGGAGTACAGGAGCGCAATCAGTGACTTTGTGTTGTGGTGTGAGCAGAACCACCTTCAGCTCAACATCAGCAAAACTAAGGAGATGGTGGTGGACTTCAGGAGAACCAAGGCACAATTGACTGCAGTCCCTATAAAGGGGATGGATGTGGAAATGGTTGAGTCATACAAGTTCCTGGGTGTCCATATGGACAACAGACTGGAATGGGCTGGTAACACCGGGGCCCTGTACAAAAAGGGCCAGAGCCGACTCTACTTTCTGAGGAGGCTCAGGTCCTTCAACGTGTGCAGCAAACTACTGCATACCTTCTACCAGTCTGTTATGGCCAGTGCCATCTTTTTTGCAGTGGTGTGCTGGGGAGCAAACATCAAAGCCGGTGATGCTTCTCGGGTAAATAAGCTGATCAGGAAGGCTAGCTCTGTCCTGGGGATGAGCCTTGACACTCTAGAGGAGGTGGCGGAGAGACGGATCCTGGCCAAACTGCTGGCCATCATGGACAACGTCACCCACCCTCTGCACGCTATGGTTATGACGCAGAGGAGCACTTTCAGTCACAGACTGATCCCACCACGGTGTGCCAGAGAGCGCTACAGGAGGTCCTTCCTGCCGGCGGCTATGAGACTATATAATGCCTCACCGGGGTGCCGTGCCGTCTGCAACATAGATCTGGAACTGTTGGGGTGCTAGGACCTAGTTTAACAATTATGCATCCATCCGTGAGTAACTCTGGTCCGTCAGCACTCATCCACTCAGGACCTATTTATTCATACAGGTCTGTATATACATACTCATGTACAGTTGTTATATTATATCACGTGCAATATTGCTAGTAATTCTTGGACCTAACTTACGTAGGCATTCACTCAGGAATGCATATTAGTATCCTGCCAGTTGTACCTTTTCTCATTGCTTTTAGTATATCGAATGTGCAATAAGTGCAGTTGTCTGTAATTAAACCCTGCGCACTAAGGACTGTATTTTAAGGGAATTACTATTATTACCCCAAATGATATCATGCACACATTTAGCTATTAAAGTATCTCTTCCTGTCATTTACCTGTACAGTTTGTGTAAACATGCAAGTATTCACTTATCTGTAAATATAACTGTATACCTAACTGTACAGCTAATTTAACCATGCAAAATTTTCACTTACCTGTTCATTTACCCAGTCTGTCTATTAAGTAAACTATTATTACCCTCGCTCATATCATACGCATTTTTAGCTACTGAAGTATTTATCTGCCATCGACCTGTATAGTATAGTTAACCATCCAACATCCACCAATGTATAGTGTACATATTCAGCCAACCGCTCATACTATGCAATGTCCTTTTATAGCTTTTTTTTTGCACTCCAGATATCTTGTATTTCTATACTTTTTCATACTGCCGCTCTATGTATCATGTACCGTGTATCTGTCTTTTGTGTACTTTCGTTGTGGCATTTTGCACCTGCCCTGTGTTTTTGTTGTAGCTGCTTGACAATGAAATTTCCCCCCCGGGGGATCAATAAAGTACCTATCTATCTATCTATCTATCTGAAGTGAGCCGCCTTGGAGAACCGGTCCACTACCGTGAGAATGGCGGTGTGGCCGTCGGAAGGAGGGAGGCCGGTCACAAAATCCAATGAAATGTGCGACCAAGGGCGGCGCGGAACAGGCAGAGGTTGGAGGAGGCCAGACGGAGCTTGCCGCGGAGTCTTGTTTTGGGCACACACCGTGCACGCAGAGACAAAGGAGGGCACGTCCTGCCCCATGGTGGGCCACCAGAACCGTCTACGGATGAATGCAAGGGTCCGACGCGACCCTGGATGACAGGTAAGGTTAGAGGAATGGCCCCACTTCAGAACTTGGGACCGGACAGAATCCGGAACAAACAGGCAGCCTGTAGGAACATTTCCAGGTCCCTGTTGACACCGCTGTGCATTGCGGACCACAGTTTCTATTCCCCAGATGATAGATGTAGTAAGGCAGGAGGCGGGAAGGATGGGCTCTGGGTCCAGGGAGGCAGTGACGGGGCTGAAAACACGAGACAGGGCGTCGGGTTTAGCGTTCTTAGAGCCGGGACGGTATGATAGGGTGAAATTAAACCGTATGAACAGTAGAGCCCACCTGGCCTGTCTGGAGTTGAGCCGCTTGGCGGTGCGAAGGTACTCCAAGTTCTTATGGTCGGTCCAGACCAAAAACGGGAGCTCTGAGCCCTCCAGCCAGTGCCTCCATTCCTCCAATGCCATCTTGACAGCCAACAACTCCCGGTTGCCGTCATCATAGTTCCTCTCTGCTGGACTGAGCCGGTGGGAGAGGAAAGCGCAAGGATGCAGCTTCTGATCTCTGGTCGAGCGCTGGGACAGAACTGCTCCCACCCCTACCTCTGAGGCGTCCACTTCCACTACAAACTGGCAAGAGGGGTCAGGTTGGATTAGGACCGGGGCCGAGGTGAAACGCCGTTTAAGGTCAGTGAACGCACGGGCAGCCTCAGGAGACCAGACAAAGCGGATCTTGGTGGAGGTAAGAGCGGTGAGGGGAGATGCCAGAGTGCTATAACCCCGGATGAAGCGGCGGTAAAAATTAGCAAATCCCAGGAATCTCTGGAGCTGACTCCGGGAAGTGGGTTGCGGCCACTCCTCTACAGCCCTCACTTTGTTGGGGTCCATCTGGATGCTTCCAGCAGCAATGATGTATCCCAGGAACGAGATAGTGGATTGGTGGAATTCGCACTTTTCTGCCTTGACAAAAAGCTGGTTCTCCAGGAGGCGCTGGAGCACCTGGCGGACGTGGGTTATATGCTCCTGGGCAGACCGGGAAAACACTAGGATGTTGTCCAGGTAGACAAAGACGCACCGGTTCAACATGTCACGCAGCACGTCGTTGACCAGAGCCTGGAACACTGCAGGGGCGTTGGTCAGGCCGAAGGGCATCACCAGGTATTCATAATGGCCACTCGTGGTGTTGAAAGCAGTCTTCCATTCATCCCCCTTCCGGATCCGAACCAGATGATAGGCATTCCGCAGGTCCAGTTTCGTGAAAACGGTTGCCCCCTGAAGAACCTCGAAGGCGGAGGAGATGAGCGGAAGCGGGTAACGGTTCTTTATGGTGATGTCGTTCAGACCTCTGTAATCAAGGCAGGGACGCAGGGATTTATCTTTCTTTTCCACAAAGAAGAAACCCGCTCCAGCGGAGGATGAAGATGGGCGAATAATCCCTGCAGCAAGAGAGCTCTCCACATAGGCCTCCATGGCCTTGGTCTCCGGACCAGACAGTGAGTAGAGACGCCCTCTGGGGGGGGAGGTTCCCGGGAAAAGGTCAATTGCGCAATCATATGGGCGGTGAGGGGGAAGTGATGTCGCCCGGGACTTGCTGAAGACCTCCCGTAGGTCCTGGTATTCAGCCGGAACAGAGGACAGGTCAAGGGCGGGCTCAGAAACTGGGATGGGGATAACCGAGGGGTGTTGTGCAGCCTTCAAGCACTGGGCATGGAAAAAGGGGCTCCATCCCTTGATGGAACCCGTAGTCCAATCGATGAGAGGGTTATGCCGTTGAAGCCAGGAATGGCCCAGAACCACTGGCACGTGAGGGGAACTGATGAGTAAAAACCGGATGGATTCACTATGGTTGCCAGAGATGCGTAGAACCACTGGAACAGTACAAAGTGTCACCTTGCCAATGGACCGGCCGTCCAAGGCTCTGGCCTCTATAGCAGTGGAGAGGTTTTGGGTGGAAATGCCCAGCTGCTGGACTAGGGCGGAGTCAATGAAGCTCTCGTCAGCCCCAGAATCAATAAGAACTCTGATGGTCTCGGATAGGGTTCCCCACCGGAGGATAGCATGAATTGGGGCACGGGTTGAAGGAGACCAGGGGGTCTCTGTTTGGCCCACCAGCACACCCGCTCTTACTGATGAGCCTGCTCTTTTACTGGGCAGGTAGAGATGTAATGGCCTGAAGTGCCACAATACAAACAGCTACGGCTGTTGATTCTCCTCTCCCTTTCCGCCGGGCTTATTCTGGCCCTTCCTAGTTCCATAGGCTCTGATGTACGCTTTCGGATAATTCCGGAACGGTTCGTCCCCGCCCCTAACCTCTCGGAGGCCGGAAGACCGGTAACTTCCGGGTTGCGAAGGATGTGAGGGGGCTGATCTTCTCTCTCGGTTCCTGTCCCGTATACGGCTATCTATCCGCATAGAAAGGTTTATGAGAGAGTCGAGATCGGGGGGCAGTTCCCGGGCTGCTAGCTCATCTTTAATAATGTCCGACAACCCATTAAGAAAAGCGTCAAAAAGAGCGTCAGAATTCCACAAGCTATTGGCGGCCAGAGTGCGGAAGTCCACTGCGTAATCCGAAATGCTACGAGAGCCCTGCCGCAGTCTCAGGAGTTTACGGGCTGCCTCTCTCCCAGAAATCGGTGAATCAAAAACCTTTTTAACTTCGGCCTCGAAGGAGTCCAGGCTGGAACAGATGGGTGTTTGTCGTTCCCACACCGCCGTAGCCCAGGCTCCTGCCCTCCCGGACATAAGAGCGACGATGTATGCTACCTTAGCACGATCCGAGTGGAACGAGGAGGGTTGCAGCTCGAAGATCAACGAACACTGCGATAGGAACGAACGACAGGTTCCCGGATCTCCAGAGTACCGCTCAGGAGGAGGTAAGCTGGGTTCCCGAGAGGCTGAGTGGGTTATAGGTGAAACAGTGTTAGTCACGAGGGTACTGGTATCAGGGGCAGGTGCCGCTGTAGTAGGCTGTCCCACTGACAATCCACGAAGTTGCTCCATCAGCGAGTTGTAGGTCTGATCATGGCGGTCAGAAATAGTTTGAAGTCCCTCCATGACACGTTGTAGGAGGTCTTCATGTCTCCCAATAGCAGCTCCCTGAAGGGAGAGAGCCCTCCGGAGGTTGTCAGAATCTGCTGGGTCTGTCATGGCCAGTTCGTACTATCACAGCTCAGACAGAGACCCAAGTGCAGACGCAGGAGGCAGGTAGAATGTCAAGTATGTATTTATTTTACAAAATCGGAAGGCTATATCTCGTTGTCGTAGGCAGGCAAGGATTTGGTACACAGGCGTTCAGAGGTACAGAGACGGCAGGCAGGAATCAGGTTGTGTAAACAGGCAGGGGTACGGTAACAGGAGAACTAAACAGACAGCGGGTATTACTAGGAATGCGGGCACGACCTGGTGAAACACACAAGACGAACTGGCAACCAGACCAATGAACAGATACAGATTAAATACACAAGCAAACATAGGAAACACCTGGTAGAGGAGGAGCCAGGGAGAACAGGTGAACGGAATTAGGGTATGACACCTAAAATGACATACCCAAATATAACTGCCTGTAGCTCAGGACCTGAAGCAAGGAGATGCATATTATTGATACCATTTGAAAGGAAACACTTTGAAGTTTGTGGAAATGTGAAATGAACGTAGGAGAATATAACACATACAGTGGGGAGAACAAGTATTTGATACACTGCCGATTTTGCAGGTTTTCCTACTTACAAAGCATGTAGAGGTCTGTAATTTTAGGTACACTTCAACTGTGAGAGACGGAATCTAAAACAAAAATCCAGAAAATCACATTGTATGATTTTTCAATAATTAATTTGCATTTTATTTCATGACATAAGTATTTGATCACCTACCAACCAGTAAGAATTCCGGCTCTCACAGACCTGTTAGTTTTTCTTTAAGAAGCCCTCTTGTTCTCCACTCATTACCTGTATTAACTGCACTTGTTTGAACTTGTTACCTGTATAAAAGACACCTGTCCACACACTCAATCAAACAGACTCCAACCTCTCCACAATGGCCAAGACCAGGCAGCTGTGTAAGGACATCAGGGATAAAATTGTAGACCTGCACAAGGCTGGGATGGGCTACAGGACAATAGGCAAGCAGCTTGGTGAGAAGGCAACAACTGTTGGCGCAATTATTAGAAAATGGAAGAAGTTCAAGATGACGGTCTGGGGCACCATGCAAGATCTCACCTCGTGGGGCATCAATGATCATGAGGAAGGTGAGGGATCAGCCCAGAACTTCACGGCAGGACCTGGTCAATGACCTGAAGAGAGCTGGGACCACAGTCTCAAAGAAAACCATTAGTAACACACTACGCCGTCATGGATTAAAATCCTGCAGCGCACGCAAGGTCCCCCTGCTCAAGCCAGCGCATGTCCAGGCCCGTCTGACCATCTGGATGATCCAGAGGAGGAATGGGAGAAGGTCATGTGGTCTGATGGGACAAAAATAGAGCTTTTTGGTCTAAACTCCACTCGCCGTGTTTGGAGGAAGAAGAAGGATGAGTACAACCCCAAGAACACCATCCCAACCGTGAAGCATGGAGGTGGAAACATCATTCTTTGGGGATGCTTTTCTGCAAAGGGGACAGGACGACTGCACCGTATTGAGGGGAGGATGGATGGGGCCATGTATCGCGATATCTTGGCCAACAACCTCCTTCCCTCAGTAAGAGCATTGAAGATGGGTCGTGGCTGGGTCTTCCAGCATGACAATGACCCGAAACACACAGCCAGGGCAACTAAGGAGTGGCTCTGTAAGAAGCATCTCAAGGTCCTAGCCAGTCTCCAGACCTGAACCCAATAGAAAATCTTTGGAGGGAGTTGAAATTCTGTATTGCCCAGCGACAGCCTCCGAAACCTGAAGGATCTGGAGAAGGTCTGTATGGAGGTGTGGGCCAAAATCCCTGCTGCAGTGTGTGCAAACCTGGTCAAGAACTACAGGAAACGTATGATCTCTGTAATTGCAAACAAAGGTTTCTGTACCAAATATTAAGTTCTGCTTTTCTGATGTATCAAATACTTATGTCATGCAATAAAATGCAAAGTAATTACTTAAAAATCATACAATGTGATTTTCTGGATTTTTGTTTTAGATTCCGTCTCTCACAGTTGAAGAGTACCTATGATAAAAATTGCAGACTTCTACATGCTTTGTAAGTGGGAAAACCTGCAAAATCGGCAGTGTATCAAATACTTGTTCTCCCCACTGTATAATTGCAAGAGGGTTTTCTAATGATCAATTAGCCTTTTAAAATGACAAACTTTGATTAGCTAACACAACGTGCCATTCGAACACAGGAGTGATGGTTGCTGATTATGGGCCTCTGTACGCCTATGTAGACATTCCATAAACAATCTGCCGTTTCCAGCTACAATGGTCATTTACAACATTAACTATGTCTACACTGTAATTCTGATCAGTTTTAATGGACAAAATATTTGCTTTTCTTTCAAAAACAAGGCCATTTCTAAGTGACCCCAAACTTTTGAACGGTAGTGTACTTGATGGATCATTATCTTCCCTACAGAAAACACACTAACCTTCACACATCTAGATGGCCGGGCGGGGTGGATGTGGAGCCAGAGGTCAAACTGTCAAACTGTACCCAGTTCCTTCATCTGATCTGGCAGACATGCTTCGTTTGATATCTGAGTGTTGGAGTCCCTGGCTATATGTAAATGAAACAAAATAGAAAATGTGTCTGTCTGCTTTGCCTAATATAAGGAATTTAAAATGATTTATACTTGTACTTTTACTTTTGATACTTAAGTATATTTAAAACCAAATACTTCTAGACTTTTACTCAAGTAATATTTTACTTGAGTCATTTTCTATTAAAGTATCTTTAGTTTTACTCAAGTAAGAGCATTGGGTACTTTTCCACCACTGCAACACATGGATGAAGGCAGGCAGGCAAACAGGGAGGTATAACGACACAAGGCCAGACCCAGATGCAGACACAGGAGGCAGATGGTTAGAGCTCTGATATTTATTATAATATAGACCCAGATGCAGACACAGGAGGCAGATGGTTAGAGCTCTGATATTTATTATAATATAGACCCAGATGCAGACACAGGAGGCAGATGGTTAGAGCTCTGATATTTATTATAATATAGACCCAGATACAGACACAGGAGGCAGATGGTTAGAGCTCTGATATTTATTATAGTATAGACCCAGATGCAGGCTCTGGCCATAGAGAAGCAATAGGCTTCTCTATGTAGCTATGGTCAGAGTCTGACAGTGTCATTCTTTTCTGTTTCTTTGTGGGTTTTGGGTGGATCTCTAATTAGAGGCAGCTGCTACCCGTTGTCTCTAATTAGGGATCCAATATATGTTGAGTCTGTCCCTCACGCGGGTGTGGGTCGTTATCGTTACATGTTAATGCATTTCGCAGTCACGGGTGAAGTAAGTGTGCTTTTGGTTACGTTAAAACTATCGTGTGTTGTTTTAACGTAACGTTGCTAATTCGTGTTTGGTTTCGTTTTGTAGTTCGTCATTTGTGTTTCTTTATTACATTGAAAAGAAAACATATTACATAGTATAATAAAGAATGTCGAACTATACCTGCGCTGCGCCTTGGTCTCTCCTTCCACCTAATCGTGACAGAACGACCCACCACACTGAGACCAAGCAGCGCAACTGGGGAGAGACTAACTCGGAGGAATTAGTACCCATTCCCACGTGGCCTAGGGTGAAGCCGGAGGACCGGGGTAGTTTCATGAAACTATGGAGGAGGATGGAGAAGGCAAGATCTGTCATGGCTGTGAGCACCACACCGATCGGGGCGCGGCCAGAGCCTGGAGAGGCTGAAAAAGGGGAGTCGCACGCCACTTCGGATGCCCACAGATTTGGATCGGGAGCGGCCAGAGGGGTTCGAGGAATACCCGGAGGAGGAGCGTACGAGGTGGTGGAGAGCCTGGAATGCTCTTCCTCTGGAGAAGCTGAGGGATCCGCTGGTTATACAGGCGTTGGTGGACTTCAAGCACCAGATGACTCTCGTGGCGAGGCACATGGTTGGACCGGAACCTCCAGCGAAGGTCAGCAGCCCTGCACCTCCAGCGAAGGTCAGCAGCCCTGCACCTCCAGCGAAGGTCAGCAGCCCTGCACCTCCAGCGAAGGTCAGCCGCCCTGAACCTCCAGCGAAGGTCAGCCGCCCTGAACCTCCAGCGAAGGTCAGCGTCCCGCCACCTCCAGCGAAGGTCAGCGTCCCGCCACCTCCAGCGAAGGTCAGCGCCCCTGAACCTCCAGCGAAGGTCAGCGCCCCGCCACCTCCAGCGAAGGTCAGCGCCCCGCCACCTCCAGCGAAGGTCAGCGCCCCGCCACCTCCAGCGAAGGTCAGCGTCCCGCCACCTCCAGCGAAGGTCAGCGTCCCGCCACCTCCAACGAATGTCAGCGTCCCGCCACCTCCAGCGAAGGTCAGCGCCCCCGAACCTCCTGCGAAGGTCAGCGCCCCCGAACCTCCTGCGAAGGTCAGCGTCCCCGAACCACCAGCGAAGGTCAGCGCCCCGCCACCTCCAGCGAAGGTCAGCGCCCCGCCACCTCCAGCGAGGGTCAGCGTCCCGCCACCTCCAGCGAAGGTCAGAGTCCCGCCACCTCCAGCGAAGGTCAGCGTCCCTAAACCTCCAGCGAAGGTCAGCGTCCCGCCACCTCCAGCGAAGGTCAGCGTCCCGCCACCTCCAGCGAAGGTCAGCGTCCCTAAACCTCCTGCGAAGGTCAGCGTCCCCGAACCACCAGCGAAGGTCAGCGCCCCGCCACCTCCAGCGAAGGTCAGCGCCCCGCCACCTCCAGCGAGGGTCAGCGTCCCGCCACCTCCAGCGAAGGTCAGAGTCCCGCCACCTCCAGCGAAGGTCAGCGTCCCTAAACCTCCAGCGAAGGTCAGCGTCCCGCCACCTCCAGCGAAGGTCAGCGTCCCGCCACCTCCAGCGAAGGTCAGCGTCCCTAAACCTCCAGCGAAGGTCAGTTCACCGGTGCCCATTCCGGGTCCAGCCGTCTGCTCCGCCTCAGTGCCAGAGCAGTCCGCTCCACCGGTGCCCAATCCGGGTCCAGCCCCCTGCTCCGCCTCAGGGCCAGAGCAGTCCGCTCCACCGGTACCCAGTTCGGGTCCAGCCGCCTGCTCCGTCTCAGTGCCAGAGCAGTCCGCTCCACCGGTACCCAGTCCGGGTCCAGCCCCCTGCTCCGCCTCAGTGCCAGAGCAGTCCGCTCCACCGGTACCCAGTCCGGGTCCAGCCGTCTGCTCCGCCTCAGTGCCAGAGCAGTCCGCTCCACCGGTACCCAGTCCGGGTCCAGCCGTCTGCTCCGCCTCAGTGCCAGAGCAGTCCGCTCCACCGGTACCCAATCCGGGTCCAGCCGTCTGCTCCACTTCAGAGCCTGAGCAGTCCGCCCCACCGGTGCCCAGTCCGGGCCCGGTTGTTTTCCCCGCTCCATGGCCGGAGCCGTTTACCCCACCAGTGCCCAGTCCGGGCCCGGTTGTTTTCCCCGCTCCATGGCCGTAGCCTTTTTCCCCACCGGTCCACAGCCCGGGACCGGTGATAAGGAAGGGGCACGGGACAAAACTGTCCACATCGCCGGAGCCGCCCCCGATGGAATAGTTTTCCCTCCCATTTACCCCCCCGTGTTTTGTGTGTGTTTTTTTTTTGGTTAGGCGTCCGGTAGTCCGCGCCTTGGGGGGGGGGGGGGGGGTACTGTCAGGCTCTGGCCATAGAGAAGCAATAGGCTTCTCTATGTAGCTATGGTCAGAGTCTGACAGTGTCATTCTTTTCTGTTTCTTTGTGGGTTTTGGGTGGATCTCTAATTAGAGGCAGCTGCTACCCGTTGTCTCTAATTAGGGATCCAATATATGTTGAGTCTGTCCCTCACGCGGGTGTGGGTCGTTATCGTTACATGTTGATGCATTTCGCAGTCACGGGTGAAGTAAGTGTGCTTTTGGTTACGTTAAACTATCGTGTGTTGTTTTAACGTAACGTTGTTAATTCGTGTTTGGTTTCGTTTTGTAGTTTGTCATTTGTGTTTCTTTATTACATTGAAAAGAAAACATATTACATAGTATAATAAAGAATGTCGAACTATACCTGCGCTGCGCCTTGGTCTCTCCTTCCACCTAATCGTGACAGATGGTTAGAGCTCTGATATGTATTATAATATAGACCCAGATGCAGACACAGGAGGCAGATGGTTAGAGCTCTGATATTTATTATAATATAGACCCAGATGCAGACACAGGAGGCAGATGGTTAGAGCTCTGATATTTATTATAATATAGACCCAGATGCAGACACTGGAGGCAGATGGTTAGAGCTCTGATATTTATTATAGTATAGACCCAGATGCAGACACAGGAGGCAGATGGTTAGAGCTCTGATATTTATTATAATATAGACCCAGATGCAGACACAGGAGGCAGATGGTTAGAGCTCTGATATTTATTATAATATAGACCCAGATGCAGACACAGGAGGCAGATGGTTAGAGCTCTGATATGTATTATAGTATAGACCCAGATGCAGACACAGGAGGCAGATGGTTAGAGCTCTGATATTTATTATAATATAGACCCAGATGCAGACACAGGAGGCAGATGGTTAGAGCTCTGATATGTATTATAATATGGACCCAGATGCAGACACAGGAGGCAGGTTGAGTTCATTAACCAGATCAGAGTCCAAATGGTACAGGGCGGAAGGCAGAATACAAGGTCAGGACAGGCAGAATGGTCAGGCAGGTGGGCTCAGGTTAGGACAGGCTAGGGTCAGAACCAGGAGGACTAGAAAAACAGAGACTGTGAAAAACAGGAGCTGAGAGAAACCCACTGGTTTACTTGAAAACATGACGAACTGGCACAGAGAGAGAACACAGGTATAAATACACAGGGGATGATGGGGAAGATGGGCGGCACCTGGAGGGGGGTGGAGACAAGGATAAAGGTGAAACAGATCAGAGTGTGACAGTAGGCAGGCAAACAGGCAGGAAGCACGCACGCGCACACACACTTACACACACACAAACACACAAACACACACACTGTCTCAGATGACAGATTGATTTACCCATAGCACAATTTCCAATTGAAGCTAAGTGTAACAATTGAACCATAGTGCAATGCCCGGCAGTGATGGTCCCAGTGTACGGGAATACACACTCTTGCATCAGAGAGGCATGGTCTTTCCTCTATTGACACATTTAGAAATAAACATGGCTATTTTTGCAAATGTTTGAACTATACAAATGGGATGTCACTGACAGGGACTGATAAGATCTTGCATTGGCTTACGGAAATGAACACAAATAACATCAATACAAATGGTCAACTTATTTTAGCCAAAACAGCAGTTCATTATAGGTTAGTGGTGAAATGTAAAACATCTCTGATGCAACACACACACACAGCCCTATTTAACCCTGGCTAGCAGTGATCTGATCTGGGGTAGACAGACACACTACAGGTCCCACAGGGTCGTCATGGTAACAGGAGCCAAAAGAAAGCAGCTGTTGTGACAGCAGCAGTCCCGTCAGCAGCCTCCAATGTAGAGAGACATTTAGACACACACACACACACTCTTTTCGAATCCAGAGCCTGCTGGAATAGACACAAAACGAGGCGAGTGCTCGTGGAGAAGGAGGAGGCGGAGGAGTGTGTATCCTGAACTGACCCTTTCTATTTCTGGTGGTCCAGAGTGGACAAATGTAGTAGCAGCTGTGCTGCTGGCACCCACCCATACACCCACTGCTGTGCCCAGCTCCCTACCCAGCCTGCCTGACACTATGACTACCCAGCTTTAGAATTAACGTTAGCTCCCTCGCTATAGCCCTCGCAATTCCCTTCATCTGGTCTCAGCCAGAGTGGAAGAATTTTGTGTGTATCCTGCTGCATAGAGCCCCATAGAGATACTGTAGCCTCTTCTGTTCTGTCTCATAGAATGATAATAATCTAAAAACAACATTAGAATGTTTTAACCACAGAATTAGAATAGAATGGATAGACATCTACATTTTAATTCTAGTGTTCTAACGCCCTGCTGAAAGGTGCAGAGTCCAATCCAGGCCTGACAGGAGAGACAATAGGATGGGATCTTCAGTCCACAAATCAATGGTGTATATTTAACTCTGAAAGTGTTAAATGTACACTCTTTTCAGAGAACATATGAGTCACACCGTACTTACGTTAAACACTTTTGAAAGTGTTAAAGATTTATATATGTTGCAGTGTTCACCATTTAACTCTTAAAGTGTTCAAAGGAACTTGATTGTTGTTGTCGATTCATTACAGCTCCCATTTTAATCCATCCGGACCCGTCCCATCAGTTAGTGGTGGAGGTCGACGCATCAGACTTCAGAGTGGGGGCTGTCCTTTCCCAGCGTTCTGCCCAGGACCAGAAGCTGCATTAGAGGAATTACTCACAGTTAAGATGGCATTGGAGGAGTGGAGGCACTGGTTAGAAGGGGTGGAACATCCATTCTTGGTGTGGACGGACCATAAGAACATGGATTATCTCTGCACCGCCAAGCACCTCAACTCCAGGCAGGCGAGACGGGCCCTGTTATTAATTTGTTTCCTTATGGTGGTGGATAGGTTTACCAAAACCGCCCCATTATATCTTCCTTCCTAAGTTTCCCTCAGCTAAGGAGACAGCCCAGCTCATGGTGCAGCACCTCTTCCGGATCCATGGACTTCCGGTTGACATGGTCTACGATCACGGTTCTCAGTTCTCATCACGGTTCTGGAAGGCGTTCTGCACCCTTATTCCGCCGTCGGCCAGCCTGTCCTCTGGTTTTCATACCCAGTCTAATGGCCAATCGGAGCGAGCCAATCAGGACCTGGAGACGACTCTTCGTTGCCTCGTCTCCACCAATCCCACCACATAGAGCCAGCAACTCGTGTGGGTGGAATATGCCCACAACATGTTCTGCTACTGGTCTCTCGCCTTTTGAGTGTTCCATGGGATATCAGCCTCCGCTCCTCCCAGAGCAAGAGGAAGAGGTCAGCACACCTTCTGCCCAGATGTTCGTCCATCGCTGTTGCCGTACCTGGAAGACAGCCCGGCCTGCTCTTCTCAAGACCCATCTCAGGATCTGCCCCTCCGGGTTTTATCTGCCCTTTGTTCATCTCTAAGGTCCTTAGTCCCTCTGTTGTTCGCCTTCTGTTACCCCGCACCCTCCATATACATCCCACTTTTCATGTATCTAGAATTAAACCCCTGTCTCACAGCCCTCTGTTTCCTATGTCCTGAATGCATCTGGGTCTTAGCCTGGAAAAAGGAGTAAAGGAAACCATTCATGTAATTAAATAAACAGAACTTCTACCTCATGAGTCTTGTAAACATTCATGTGCACTATCTCTTTACTTTTCATTATTTAACTGAACCGCCGTCACAAGCTAGCCTGCTAGCTAGCTTGCTAACTAGCTACTAGCCATTGCTAACCCCTGCTAGCGGTCCTCACCACTGCTCTGCCTGCATCAGCCAGCTTTTAGTTCGGACAATATAGGCCAGTCTGCACAGCGCCCTACCAACCCAGCGCATATCGGATTTCGTTCCCTTCCACTTCAGGGCCATCATATCTCAGGGCCATCACCGCAGCTAGCTAGCTACAATCGAGTGGCTGCTGTTGTTCGGCTAACACCATCGTCCATCTCCCAGACAGCCGACGTGTACTAGGTAATCTCCTGGGCTACAGTACTTTGTCAACCTGCCTGGACCTTCTACTGTCGACACGGAGCTCCGCCGTGCCACCGCGACTGGTCTGCCGACGCAATTGTCCGACGTGGTCTCAATAGGCTTTTCCTCTGCGACGTCGTCGAAGATTAATCTGCTAGCCTCGCCCTGACAGCCCCGGCCTGCTAGCACTCTGAACGCCGTGCCTCCCACTCGCCTAGTGCAGTGCCCATTGAACCCTAGCTCACCTCTTTGCTGCTCATCGGATCTTATGATTACTCGGCTTCACAGCTGATGCCTGCGGGACTGTTTGGTTATATGGTATTTCATTCTGTTTATCTGCTAGGCCCCAGGTCCTCTGTGTAGCACATCACATTTCTCTACCTGACCCTCTCTGTCCATACATCGCCATTACCCGTCGTTGTCTTAGCTCTCTTAATTAAATGTGTTTGTTTTTATGCCCCTTATTAACTGTGTTTGTTTTTATGCCCCTTTCTTATTTCAATATGCCTTGTCTGCTGCTGTTTAGGTTAGCTATTATTGTTTTATTTCACTGTAGAGCCCCCAGTCCCGCTCAATATGCCTCTGATAGCTCCTTTGTCTCACCCCCCACACACCTCACCTGGTTTAACTGGTGTCTCCAGTGATGCAACCTCGGTTTACCTCCACTGAACTCACATCCTACTAAACCCTTGTCTATACATTATGCCCTCAATCTTTTCCTCCACGTCCAGAAATCTGCTCCTTTTATTCTCTGTACCCAACGTACTAGACGACCAGTTTTTAAAGCCTTTAGCCGTACACTTCCTACTCCTCCTCTGTTCCTCTGGTGATGTAAAGGTAAACCCAGGTCCTGTAGCCCCCAGCATTACACCTATTCCCCAGGCACTCTCATTTGTTGACTTCTGTAAAAGTAAAAGCCTTGGTTTCTCGGATGTTAACATCAGAAGCCTCCTCCCTAAGTTTGATTTATTCACTGCTTTAGCACATTCCGCCAACCCTGATGTCCTAGCTGTGTCTGAATCCTGGCTCAGGGAGGCCACCAAAAATTCTGAAATTTCCATCCCCAACTACAATATTTCCTGTCAAGATAGAACTGCCAGAGGAGGTGGAGTTGCAATCTACTGCAGAGATAAACTGCAGAGCTCTGTCATACTGTCCAGGTCTGTGCCCAAACATTTCGAGCTTCTACTCTTAAAAATCCACCTTTCCAGAAATAAGTCTCTCATTGTTGCCACCTGTTACAGACCCCCCTCAGCCCACAGCTGTGCCCTGGACACCATATGTGAATTGATTGCCCCCCATCTATCTTCAGAGTTTGTACTGTTAGGTGACTTAAACTGGGATATGCTTAACGCCCCAGCTGTCCTTCAATCTAAGATAGATGCTCTCAATCTCACACAAATTATCAAGGAACCCACCAGGTACAACCCTAAATCTGTAAACATGGGTACTATCATAGATATCATTCTGACTAACTTGCCCTCCAAATACACCTCTGTTTTCAACCAGGATCTCAGCGATCACTGCCTCATTGCCTGCGTTCGTAATGGGTCCGCGGTCAAACGACCACCCCTTATCACTGTCAAACGCTCCCTAAAACACTTTCTAACCTTTCTAATCGATCTGGCCCGGGTATCCTGGAAGGATATTGACCTCATCCCGTCAGTAGAGGATGCCTGTTTGTTCTTTAAAAGTGCTTTCCTCACCATCCTAAATAAGCATGCCCCTTTCAAAACACTTAGAACTAAGAATAGATATAGCCCTTGGTTCACAGACTTGACTGCCGATGACCAACACAAAAACATCCTGTGGCGCACTGCATTAGCATTGAATAGCCCCCGCGATATGCAACTTTTCAGGGAAACCAGGAACAAATATACACAGTCAGTTAGAAAAGCAAAGGCCAGCTTTTTCAAACAGAAATTTGCATCCTGTAGTACTAATTCCAAAAAGTTCTGGGACACTGTAAAGTCTATGGAGAATAAGAGCACCTCCTCCCAATTGCCCACTGCATTGAGGCTAGGAAACACTGTCACCACCGATAAATTCACGATAATCGAAAATTTCAACAAGCATTTTGCTACGGCTGGCCATGCTTTCCACCTGGCTAGCTATACCCCGGCTAACAGCTCTGTACCCCCCGCAGCAACCTGCCCAAGCCCCCCCCCCCGCTTCTCCTTCACCCAAATCCAGACAGCTGATGTTCTGTCTGGAACACAAATCTACAAAATCTGCTGGGCTTGACAATCTGGACCCTTTCTTCCTAAAATGATCAGCCAAAATTGTTGCAACCACTATTAATAGCCTGTTCAACCTCTCTTTTGTATCGTCTGAGATCCCTAGAGATTGGAAAGCTGCTCTTCAAAGTGGGAGACACTTTAGACCCAAACTGTTATAGAACATTATCCATCCTCCCCTACCTTTCTAAAGTCTTCGAAAGCCAAGTAAATAAACAGATCACTGACTACTTCTAATCCCACCGTACTTTCTCTGCTATGCAATCGGGTTTCCGAGCTGGTCATGGGTGCACCTCAGCTACGCTCAAGGTACTTATCGATATCATAACCACCATCTATAGAAGACAGTACTGTGCAACCGTCTTCATCGACCTGGCCAAGGCTTTCGACTCTCAAGTCACTTTCTCAAGTGACTGCCTCGCCTGGTTCTCCAACTACTTCTCAAACAGAGTTCAGTGTGTAAAATCGGAGGGCCTGCTGTCCTGTCCCCTGGCAGTCTCTATGGGGGTGCCACAGGGTTCAATTCTTGGGCCAACCCTATTCTCTATATTCATCAACGATGTCGCTCTCTGATGACTCTCTGATCCATCTCTTTATTAGGTAAATCCCCGCCTTATCTCAGCTTGCTGGTCACCATAGCAACACCCACCCGTAGCATGCACTCCCCCAAAGCCAACACCTTCCAGTTCTCTGCTGCCAATGACTGGAACGAATCGCTAAAATCCTTGAAGCTAGAGGTTCCTATCTCCCTCATTAACTTTAAGCATCAGCTGTCAGAGCTGCTTATCAATCACTGCACCTGTATATAGCCCTTCTGTAAATAGCCCACACTACTACCTCATCCCCATATTTATTTTATTATTTTAGCTAATTTGCACTCCAGTATCTCTATTTGCACATCATCATTCGCACATCCATCATTCCAGTGTTAATGCTAATCTGTAATTGATTTCACCACTATGGCCTATTTATTGTCCTACCTTCCTAACCTTACTGCATTTGCACACTCTGTATATAGATTTTCTATTGTGTTATTGACTGTACATTTGTTTATTTCCCATGTTTTTATTTAACCTTTATTTTACTAGGCAAGTCAGTTAAGAACAAATTCTTATTTTCAATGACAGCCTAGGAACAGTGGGTTAACTGCCTTGTTCAAGGGCAGAACAACAGATTTTTACCTTGTCAGCTCGGGGATTCGATCCAGCAACCTTTCGGTTACGGGCCCAACACTCTAACCACTGGGCTACCTGCCGCCCCAATGTGTAACTCTGTATTGTTTTTTTGTCACACTGCTTTGCTTTGTCTTGGCCAGGTCACAGTTGTAAATGAGAATTTGTTCTCAACTGACCTACCTGGTTAAATAAAGGTGAAATTAAAAATAAATTAAAAATTACACAGGTGCACCTTATGCTGGGGACAATAAAAGGCCGCTCTAAAATGTGCAGTTTTGTCACACAACACAATGCCACAGATGTCTCAAGTTTTGACGGAGGGTGCAATTGGCATGCGGACTGTCCACCAGAACTGTTGCCGGATAATTTAATGTTCATTTTTGTACCATAAACTGCCTCCAACATAATTTTAGAGAATTTGCCAGTATTTTCTATTAAGTCGAGTCTCAAGTCATCAAAGTCTACTTCAAATGACTCCAGTCCACATCTCGAGGGCGTGTCATCTGACTCCAGTCAACTGGGTGATAGTGTGAAAACCATGTCACACTTTTCATCTGTCAAGTGAGAGACCTCTGAGAGATGTCACACAGCACAACACTGACAGTCTGAAAGATCTGACCTTTTAGCCCTGGCAGACACACACACACACTCAGCGAGAGGCGTGCACACACTCACACTCACACACACGCACTGTATAAAGAAAAATACACTATCTACCACCACAGTGTGAAGAAGTATGATTATTCATACTATAAAAAACCCTACTTAATCAATTGCTTAATCAGTGTTATACAGGGAGTTGGTGTAGGGGCTGTGCTTGGCAGAGTGGGTGAGGTTATATCCTGCCTGGTTTGGCCCTGTCCGGGGGTATTGTCTGGGTATTGTCGGAGGGGGCCACAGTGTCTTCTGACCCCCCTGTCTCAGCCTCCAGTATCTATGCTGCAATAGTCTATGTGCCGGGGGGCTAGGGTCAGTTTGTTAAATCTGATGTTATTATCCAGTGTCTTGTGTGAATTGAAGTATGCTCCCTCTAATTCTCTCTCTCTCCCACTCTACATCCTCTCCCGGAGGACCTGAGCCTACCCGGAGGACCATGCTTCAGGACCACCTGCCCTGATGACTCCTAGCTGTCCCCAGTCCACCTGGTCGTGCTGCTGCACCGGTTTCAACTCCTCTGTCTGCGGTTATGGAACCCTGACCTGTTCATTGGACATGCCACCTTGTCCCAGACCTGCTGTTTTCATCTCGCTCTCGCTCTATTGCACTGAAAAACCAAGTGACATTCACTCCTGATGTATTTACCTGTTGCAACCTCCACAACTACTTTTATTATTATTTGACCCTGCTGGTCATCTATGAACATTTGAACATCTTGGAGAAAGAACTGGCCTTAATGGCCATAAATTGTTATAATCTCCACCCGGCACAGCCAGAAGAGTACTGGCCACCCCTCAGAGCCTGGTTCCTCTCTAGGTTTCTTCCTAGGTTTTGCCTTTCTAGGGAGTTTTTCCTAGCCACCGTGCTTCTACATCTGCATTGCTTGCTGTTTGGGGTTTTAGGCTGGGTTTCTGTATAGCACTTTGTGACATCGGCTGATGTAAAAAGCGCTTTATAAATAAATTTGATTTGATTTGAGTCTATCTTCCCAACCCTGGAAGTCATTCTCAATGCAGGTTGTGGTTGCTTAACTCTTTGACGCGTACGAACACACGGGTGTGATCATTGGTCCCTGCAGTGTATGCTAGGTATGATTGACACAACAGTCAGCTGTTGAGCTGGCCACACTGTTTTTTCACAGAAACATTTTGCACAAACACAGTCTTTACAATGTTATGTCCTCAATGTGAGCTGTTTATTTTTGGATGCAATGTTCAGACATTCACAGAAGTAGCAACAGCATAACAAAATTGTCATCCAAATCAGAACGTGTAGACTACATTAACCCTAGTGCTGACGCTCAGATAATAGAAAACAAAATATGAATTAGCGAATAGCAATTACTATTTACAATTCATCACAATCTTTCTAAAAATTTCAAGTAATCCCACGCTGGGAAGATTTTGTGCGTGCCGCCATGTTTGTTTTTCTGCATCAACCAAAGATAAGAGGAGGTGACAGGATGAGTTGGGTCTGTTTGGAGTATGCATGTTGAAAGCGAAGGGGGTGTGTCGTCTACCACCATCCACTTCCCATCATTTACTTCCGGAAGTTTACTCGAAAGACGAGTGAACCCTCCCTTCACCTCGTTTTGCTATAACATCTTTGGTCTGACAAATGTTTATGTGACACCCAGAATGCATTGAATGATGTCAACAAACATGGCTCCACACAAAGCTGGCAAACAATGAGTACAACCTTCAAAAAAGTATTTTATACACATCATACCTGTATGTGTCAATTACAATCTATATAATAATTGAAATTATTACCACACAAACCTGATAGTGGTTTATTGATACAGTACAAGTGGCCTGTGCCGGCGTTAGGATAATGTTACTGATGATTTGTCACCACAAATGGTTTGTTTACGTTTCTACTATTGGTCGCGTCAGGGACAACAGTTGTTGACAACTATAGCATTGTAGCTTAGCCTAACCCTAACCCTTTCCTAAACCTAACCTCATTCTCTTAACCTCTTTATGTTAATTATCCTAACCTGCTGCGTTATTTCTCCTAACCTGCCACATTAATTATCGTAACCTGCTATTTAAACAAACTATCTGTGGAATCGTCAGTATCACCACACTAGCAGCCAATCACGTGTTTTATGTATGTAGCTAGTGTGCTAAGCTGTAGCATTAGCAATGTCTTTCAAAAGGAGACGACTCACAAATGTGGAAATTCTAGAGTTTTTGTAAACTGACAGTGAGGTATCAGATCTTGAAAGTGAGGAGCTTCACCCTAACCTTGTGGCCATTGAAAAACCTACACTACCGTTCCAAAGTTTGGGGTCAGTTAGAAATGTCCTTGTTTTTTATTTTAATTGATCATTAGAAAACCCTTTAGTAATTATGTTAGCACAGCTAAAGACTGACGAGTTTCAGAAGAAAGTTCTTTGTTTCTGGCCATTTTGAGCCTGTAATCGAACCCACAAATGCTGATGCTCCAGATACTCAACTAGTCTAAAGAAGGCCAGTTTTATTGCTTCTTTAATCAGCACAACAGCTTTCAATTAGCTTTTTAAAATGATAAACTTGGATTAGCTAACACAGAGTGCCATTGGAACACAGGAGTGATGGTTGCTGATTATGGGCCTCTGTACGCCTTCATAGAAATTCCATAAAAAATCAGCAGTTTCCAGCTACAATAGTCATTTACAACATGAACAATGTCTACACTGTATTTCTTATCATGTTTATGTTATTTTAAGGACATTTCTAAGTGATCCAAAACTTTTGAACGGTAGTGTAAATCTGAGGACCCCTTGCCCACCGACAAAGTCCCAGGTCCATCTGAAGATGCTGGTGGTGATGGAGGCAGGCCAACACTAGGTGAAGTACAGGATGTCTGCGGTAGCTAGAAGCCCGCCAGTCATTTCACCCGTCCTGGCCTTGCTGTTTGCTTTAATGAGTCCCAGTCTGGAGTGCAAAGTCCCTTGCCATCTCCCTCTGAGGCAGAGTGCTTCAAGCTGTTTCTGACAGAGGAGCTGGTGGAGGAGACCAATTGTATGCCTTGGACTATAGGAGAAGAGAGAGCGACAGGGAAGGTGGAACACTTGATGAGAGAACGATCAAACCTTTATTTAACTAGGCAAGTCAGTTAAAAACAAATTATTATTTACAATGACGGCCTACATTGTTCTACAGGGTCAACCATAGTAGTACAGTGCCCCTGGAGAAAATTAGGTCTAAGTGCCTTGCTCAAGGGCACATCGACAGGATTTTCACCTTGTTTGATCAGATATTCAAACCAGCGACCTTTTGGTTACTGGCCCAACGCTCAAACCACTAGGCTACCTGCTGCTCCCGGACTACTGAACAAGGTTTTTTGTAATTGGATATACATACAAATCAAATACAATTCCATTATGCAATTATATTGCCAATATTTATCCCACCTCCCCACTCCCTCATCATCCTCTCCACTCCCTCATCATCCTCCCCACTCCCTCATCATCCTCTCCACTCCCTCATCATCCTCCCCACTCCCTCATCATCCTCTCCACTCCCTCCTCATCCTCCCCACTCCCTCATCATCCTCTCCACTCCCTCATCATCCTCCCCACTCCCTCATCATCCTCTCCACTCCCTCATCATCCTCCCCACTCCCTCATCATCCTCTCCACTCCCTCATCATCCTCCCCACTCCCTCATCATCCTCTCCACTCCCTCATCATCCTCCCCACTCCCCATCATCCTCCCCACTCCCTCATCATCCTCCCCACTCCCTCATCATCCTCTCCACTCACTCATCATCCTCCCCACTCCCTCATCATCCTCTCCACTCCCTCATCCTCCCCACTCCCTCATCATCCTCTCCACTCCCTCATCCTCTCCACTCCCTCATCATCCTCCCAACTCCCTCATCATCCTCTCCACTCCCTCATCATCCTCCCCACTCCCTCCTCATCCTCCCCACTCCCTCATCATCCTCCCCACTCCCCATCATCCTCCCCACTCCCTCATCATCCTCCCCACTCCCTCATCATCCTCTCCACTCCCTCATCATCCTCCCCACTCCCTCATCATCCTCTCCACTCCCTCATCCTCCCCACTCCCTCATCATCCTCTCCACTCCCTCATCCTCCCCACTCCCTCATCATCCTCCCCACTCCCTCATCATCCTCTCCACTCCCTCATCCTCCCCACTCCCTCATCATCCTCTCCACTCCCTCATCATCCTCCCCACTCCCTCATCATCCTCCCCACTCCCTCATCATCCTCTCCGCTCCGTCGTCATTCTAATCCACGCCTTACATTAGCATTGTGTGCCTCAAACGTAAGTGGTCCGCCACAGTAAAATGGGCTACTTAGATGTGAATGAATGAAGTGGAATGCACATAATTTCAAACTGTTGTTAGAAAATCTAGTTATATTAACATGTTGAAACATAGCCTATAGACAATTAGCAGGCAGCATGCCTTGGTTTGAGGGCAACGCGGTTAACTGTCCTGTTGCGCAACAATCACATTTTGGAACAGTGAGGGAATTCTGACATCAACCACATAAGAAAACTCACACTGGGGGTTCGAGGTATTTGGAACTCACACATGAAAAGGTGAAAAGTTCCATATCGTCACTCTGGTTGAATTCCAGTAGAAATTATACAACTCACACAAAATGTGACTTGCAGGCTTGATGTTGGATGTAAAGCAGAAGTTTCAGGAAACTGTTTCAGGGACCATCAAAGAAAGGCCTTATGATATATGTAATATGTTGTCATAAATAGTGACATTTGAAAGCTAACCTATTCACTTAGACACTCACTTGGTTATGGCTACAAGTATGAAAGCCATTGAATACTACAAACAGATCTCTGGCGCTAACAAACACAGTCATGGCTGGTAACTACAATTCACTAGAATTAATTCTCAAGTTGAATTGTATGTTCACTGAACCTATAATTCAAAGTTGAGTAAACATACAATTCAACTTGAGAATGTATGCTGGTTCAGCTATATGCCCAAATGTTGAGCAAACTCACAATCCTGTTGCAGTTGGTTGCCTTACAATTCTACGTTGAATCAACATATATATATTTTTTAGTGTGGTGTTGCTGTGTTTTCATCTGGTCTGCTCAGCATGTGACTCCTGCTCCACTGCCCTTTCGGCATAATTAACGCAACCTTGAAGAAGTGATCTTTGGATACCGTTTACACTTTCACATGGCTGGTGATGTGTGGAAAACTCTCTCTCTCTCTCTCTCTCTCTCTCTCTCTCTCTCTCTCTCTCTCTCTCTCTCTCTCTCTCTCTCTCTCTCTCTCTCTCTCTCTTTCTCTTTCTCTCTCTCTCTCTCTCTCTCTCTCTCTCTCTCTCTCTCTCTCTCTCTCTCTCTCTATCTCTCTCTCTCTCTCTCTCTCTCTCTCTCTCTCTCTCTCTCTCTTTCTTTCTTTCCATTAAATCCTAGTTTTATTCTAGACAATAAAACATCATATTGCTGCCAACGGAAAGACAAAGTCCACGGTAGTAAGACATATGACACCTTAACATTTTTATTAATGCTTTCAAGGACACAGCAGCGGTCTCAGTTTCTCTAACTCTTGGCTTGGACGTTGTCTCTCTCTCTCCACCCTCTCTCGCTCTCTCTCTCTCTCTCTCTCTCTCTGGAGAGCATGTACCCGTTCAATCACTGATTGAAGGGTTACACTAATACATTAGTAGGTGTATTTAGTAATATAATGCGTGGTTTACAATATAAATGATAGGCTTTAGTGCATTGATCATTCTGGACTGTTCTCTATGCTAACATCACAGACCACAGGACTCTATGTCCCTGAAGAATACAGCCTTTAACATACATTGTAATGGAAAACTGTAATTTATACAGTACTTTTGGGTATTATCAACAGTAAAATACTCTGAAATGTTTTGATCCAGCATAATGTAAATGCTGGTACATTTTGGGGAAATGTTGTGGGTGGGGAAAGAATTGCTGTATTTCCAATCGGCTGTACCGATTTAACTGGTATGTGGTTATAGTGGCCCATCAGTTAAAAATGTATAGGGGACAGCTTGGAGTTTCAGGAAGTCTTCAAACTGTAAATGTATTTTTTAAAATAACATGTAATTAGCCGAAGTTGGATTGATTACTTCTTGTTTGAATTGTTTATTGGATCTTTCAACATGTACATACATTTAGAAAAAAACATCTATCTATCTATCTATCTATCTATCTATCTATCTATCTATCTATCTATCTATCTATCTATCTATCTATCTATCTATCTATCTATCTATCTATCTATCTATCTATCTATCTATCTATCTATCTATCTATCTATCTATCTATCTATCTATCTATCTATCTATCTATCTATCTATCTATCTATCTATCTATCTATCTATCTACCTACCTATCTATCTATCTAACAGTATGGGACTGCATGAAACTTAGGGGGTGTGGATTTACTGAGTGACATGCTAATCAATTCAAATTCTGAGCGAATCACACTACTATGAGGTGTGAGAGGGTCGTCACTAGTTAACACAGCCACAAAGTCATAAACCCTGCCTATTTCTACAATTTATCTTCTAGGGTTAGGTGATTACTGAGAGAACAGCCAATTAAAACTGGCGTCTGTTTTGCGGCTCCTGCCATAGACTCCCATTCAAGTTCCATTCTAAGGTGAAACTAGACGGTTCGACAGAAAGCAGAAAGCCGGCTGGCGGATGAGATTACTTTGCTGCCAACCTGCTTGCACCAATCCCTTGTAATTACAGTAAAATACTGTGAAATACAAACCCCTCCCCTCAATGAATTGATTTCATCCATTCATTAATGCATTCCGATCATGGTAGTATTTACTTTTTTACAGTAAAATACAGTCAATTTTATGGTATTGTACTGTGTGTCATTACACAATACTTTGATACCGTATTTATATTACAGTAGCTGTAATGTAATATGAAATACAGAATTATACTTACCACTGAACTGGGAGTTGAATGCTACATTACTATTTTCTTTATAGTCACAAAGAAAAACTATTAGAAGCTCTACAGTCTACCTCATAATCCTTAAAAGTATCATTATTTCTAGTTTGTTTACATTCGCCAAAAGTCATAAACTCAGGTAAAAAAGTACTCCTTGTCCACTATGCCTTTGGTCTTCTGTCTTGAACATAATCCACTTAATGTATCAATCACCGTATTGAATACTAACATTATTACTATGAGGGTTGGGTAGGTTACTGTATCAATCACCGTATTGAATACTAACATTATTACTATAAGGGTTGGGTAGGTTACTGTATCAATCACCGTATTGAATACTAACATTATTACTATAAGGGTTGGGTAGGTTACTGTATCAATCACCGTATTGAATACTAACATTATTACTATAAGGGTTGGGTAGGTTACTGTATCAATCACCGTATTGAATACTAACATTATTACTATGAGGGTTGGGTAGGTTACTGTATCAATCACCGTATTGAATACTAACATTATTACTATAAGGGTTGGGTAGGTTACTGTATCAATCACCGTATTGAATACTAACATTATTACTATAAGGGTTGGGTAGGTTACTGTATCAATCACCGTATTGAATACTAACATTATTACTATAAGGGTTGGGTAGGTTACTGTATCAATCACCGTATTGAATACTAACATTATTACTATGAGGGTTGGGTAGGTTACTGTATCAATCACCGTATTGAATACTAACATTATTACTATAAGGGTTGGGTAGGTTACTGTATCAATCACCGTATTGAATACTAACATTATTACTATAAGGGTTGGGTAGGTTACTGTATCAATCACCGTATTGAATACTAACATTATTACTATAAGGGTTGGGTAGGTTACTGTATCAATCACCGTATTGAATACTAACATTATTACTATAAGGGTTGGGTAGGTTACTGTATCAATCACCGTATTGAATACTAACATTATTACTATAAGGGTTGGGTAGGTTACTGTATCAATCACCGTATTGAATACTAACATTATTACTATAAGGGTTGGGTAGGTTACTGTATCAATCACCGTATTGAATACTAACATTATTACTATAAGGGTTGGGTAGGTTACTGTATCAATCACCGTATTGAATACTAACATTATTACTATAAGGGTTGGGTAGGTTACTGTATCAATCACCGTATTGAATACTAACATTATTACTATAAGGGTTGGGTAGGTTACTGTATCAATCACCGTATTGAATACTAACATTATTACTATAAGGGTTGGGTAGGTTACTGTATCAATCACCGTATTGAATACTAACATTATTACTATAAGGGTTGGGTAGGTTACTGTATCAATCACCGTATTGAATACTAACATTATTACTATGAGGGTTGGGTAGGTTACTGTATCAATCACCGTATTGAATACTAACATTATTACTATAAGGGTTGGGTAGGTTACTGTATCAATCACCGTATTGAATACTAACATTATTACTATAAGGGTTGGGTAGGTTACTGTATCAATCACCGTATTGAATACTAACATTATTACTATAAGGGTTGGGTAGGTTACTGTATCAATCACCGTATTGAATACTAACATTATTACTATAAGGGTTGGGTAGGTTACTGTATCAATCACCGTATTGAATACTAACATTATCACTATAAGGGTTGGGTAGGTTACTGTATCAATCACCGTATTGAATACTAACATTATTACTATGAGGGTTGGGTAGGTTACTGTATCAATCACCGTATTGAATACTAACATTATTACTATAAGGGTTGGGTAGGTTACTGTATCAATCACCGTATTGAATACTAACATTATTACTATAAGGGTTGGGTAGGTTACTGTATCAATCACCGTATTGAATACTAACATTATTACTATAAGGGTTGGGTAGGTTACTGTATCAATCACCGTATTGAATACTAACATTATTACTATAAGGGTTGGGTAGGTTACTGTATCAATCACCGTATTGAATACTAACATTATTACTATAAGGGTTGGGTAGGTTACTGTATCAATCACCGTATTGAATACTAACATTATCACTATGAGGGTTGGGTAGGTTACTGTATCAATCACCGTATTGAATACTAACATTATCACTATGAGGGTTGGGTAGGTTACTGTATCAATCACCGTATTGAATACTAACATTATTACTATAAGGGTTGGGTAGGTTACTGTATCAATCACCGTATTGAATACTAACATTATTACTATGAGGGTTGGGTAGGTTACTGTATCAATCACCGTATTGAATACTAACATTATTACTATAAGGGTTGGGTAGGTTACTGTATCAATCACCGTATTGAATACTAACATTATTACTATAAGGGTTTGGTAGGTTACTGTATCAATCACCGTATTGAATACTAACATTATTACTATAAGGGTTGGGTAGGTTACTGTATCAATCACCGTATTGAATACTAACATTATTACTATAAGGGTTGGGTAGGTTACTGTATCAATCACCGTATTGAATACTAACATTATTACTATAAGGGTTGGGTAGGTTACTGTATCAATCACCGTATTGAATACTAACATTATTACTATAAGGGTTGGGTAGGTTACTGTATCAATCACCGTATTGATTACTAACATTATTACTATAAGGGTTGGGTAGGTTACTGTATCAATCACCGTATTGAATACTAACATTATTACTATAAGGGTTGGGTAGGTTACTGTATCAATCACCGTATTGAATACTAACATTATCACTATAAGGGTTGGGTAGGTTACTGTATCAATCACCGTATTGAATACTAACATTATTACTATAAGGGTTGGGTAGGTTACTGTATCAATCACCGTATTGAATACTAACATTATTACTATAAGGGTTGGGTAGGTTACTGTATCAATCACCGTATTGAATACTAACATTATTACTATAAGGGTTGGGTAGGTTACTGTATCAATCACCGTATTGATTACTAACAGTATCACTATAAGGGTTGGGTAGGTTACTGTATCAATCACCGTATTGAATACTAACATTATCACTATGAGGGTTGGGTAGGTTACTGTATCAATCACCGTATTGAATACTAACATTATTACTATGAGGGTTGGGTAGGTTACTGTATCAATCACCGTATTGAATACTAACATTATCACTATGAGGGTTGGGTAGGTTACTGTATCAATCACCGTATTGAATACTAACATTATCACTATGAGGGTTGGGTAGGTTACTGTATCAATCACCGTATTGAATACTAACATTATTACTATAAGGGTTGGGTAGGTTACTGTATCAATCACCGTATTGAATACTAACATTATTACTATAAGGGTTGGGTAGGTTACTGTATCAATCACCGTATTGAATACTAACATTATTACTATAAGGGTTGGGTAGGTTACTGTATCAATCACCGTATTGAATTCTAACATTATTACTATAAGGGTTGGGTAGGTTACTGTATCAATCACCGTATTGAATACTAACATTATTACTATAAGGGTTGGGTAGGTTACTGTATCAATCACCGTATTGAATACTAACATTATTACTATAAGGGTTGGGTAGGTTACTGTATCAATCACCGTATTGAATACTAACATTATTACTATAAGGGTTGGGTAGGTTACTGTATCAATCACTGTATTGAATACTAACATTATTACTATGAGGGTTGGGTAGGTTACTGTATCAATCACCGTATTGAATACTAACATTATCACTATGAGGGTTGGGTAGGTTACTGTATCAATCACCGTATTGAATACTAACATTATCACTATGAGGGTTGGGTAGGTTACTGTATCAATCACCGTATTGAATACTAACATTATTACTATAAGGGTTGGGTAGGTTACTGTATCAATCACTGTATTGAATACTAACATTATTACTATAAGGGTTGGGTAGGTTACTGTATCAATCACCGTATTGAATTCTAACATTATTACTATAAGGGTTGGGTAGGTTACTGTATCAATCACCGTATTGAATACTAACATTATTACTATAAGGGTTGGGTAGGTTACTGTATCAATCACCGTATTGAATACTAACATTATTACTATAAGGGTTGGGTAGGTTACTGTATCAATCACCGTATTGAATACTAACATTATTACTATAAGGGTTGGGTAGGGTACTGTATCAATCACCGTATTGAATACTAACATTATTACTATAAGGGTTGGGTAGGTTACTGTATCAATCACCGTATTGAATACTAACATTATCACTATAAGGGTTGGGTAGGTTACTGTATCAATCACCGTATTGAAAACTAACATTATTACTATAAGGGTTGGGTAGGTTAATGTATCAATCACGGTATTGAAAACTAACATTATCACTATAAGGGTTGGGTAGGTTACTGTATCAATCACCGTATTGAATACTAACATTATTACTATAAGGGTTGGGTAGGTTACTGTATCAATCACCGTAATGAATACTAACATTATTACTATAAGGGTTGGGTAGGTTACTGTATCAATCACCGTATTGATTACTAACAGTATCACTATAAGGGTTGGGTAGGTTACTTTCTAAATGTAATCCATTACAGTTACTAGTTACCTGTCCAAAATTGTAAAAAGTAACGTAACATTTGTATTACCCAAATTTAGTAACGTAATCTGATTACATTCCGTTACTTTTAGATTACTTTCCTCTTAAGAGCCATTAGAAGAAGACTAACATGTATGTTACTAATTGAACAACATCTATTGTAGGATAAATTAATGTTAAAGTTTACATAGCTGGCCATATATGGATGTTACATGTTACTTTATGTGTTGGTTATGTAGGCTTCTTCTAACCCATCACTTTCTACTACATATAACAATACGATTCAATTACATCTTTACATTAAAAACCAAAGTCTATCAGAATTCCAGTCATTCCAATAAATGTTCTACCCCTTTATCTTCAAGAATAGGACTTGGAAGAACAGATTATCCAAATTGATTTACCTGAGCATAACCCCAAAATTAAGGATTTATTAGCCAGCCCTACTCTGTTGTTTTTGATGATGTTGTCATGGAGGACTGATTGGGCTCATTGATTCCAGTTGAAAAATAAATGCTGTACTCATGGAATGGCATGCTTTGCCAAGTGTGCAAAGCTGTCATCAAGGCAAATGGTGGCTACTTTGAGTAATCTAAAATCTAAAATATATATTTGTTTAACACTTTTTTGGTTACTACATGATTCCTTATGTGCTATTTCATAGTGTTGATGTCTTCACTATTATTCTACAATGTAGAAGATAGTACAAAAGTCAAAACATTTATGTAGCTACTACATATTGCCCTTTTAAGTATATCAAAAGTTTGAGCAATAAAAACCCCACTTTTATTCCATAGGCTTGGATTCGCAGTATGCAGCTGTTGCAAGAGAACATTTTTCACTGGCTGTCCACTGGTTTCAAAAACAATGATTTTTTTTAATTCAAGATTAAACTTCTTGAATTCAAATAAACATTTCGATTTGTGAACAGCCATCCACAACAACCACAATCCGTAAGGCTAAATAGCTAAATGAGAGAGCAGCAGTGTGATTCACATCAATGCACTATGTAGATCAATAATAAGTTATATCCGTATCGCCGTCATCCTTACCTTGAAGCTTTTATTCAAGTTGGACAATCTTTGGATGCCGACAGCAGTCGCACCATTTGAAGACATAGCTTGGACTGTAGCCTACAAAAGCCCATTCCTGCTCTTTTCCCACGATCCATCAAACACATTTGGTGTGTCATCATATTGGTCTCTGACTCACTCAGGTGGAACAAACTTGCTGATTTGAATATCAATGAGAAAACAGAGAAGTGTCAAAGATTTTTCTCCGCAAACATCCTTTCTGAATTTAAAATTAATCCTCAAAGTATTCATCTAGTTTTTCAAAAGTATCTGTTATCTGATTACAATATTTTAGCTGGTAATGTAACAGATTACAGTTACCTTTTTTGTAATCTCTAAATGTAATTCGTTACTCCCTAACCCGGATTACTATTTAGTTTGTTTACAGATCCAAAAGTCATTGATGCTCTGATATAAAGGACACCATGTCCTATATTCCTCATACAATCATACTGTAACAGTCTTCTGTGTTTAACATACTGTACTTAAGACTCTGACTTTACACAGTGAATTCTCCTAAAAACAACTAAATGAACACACTCGCCTTGACTGACAGCTCTTTGAAAGACCTATGTCAAGAAACTTGGATGTTAAAGTAAAATAATCTCAAGCAAATTTGGTGATACACAAAGCAACTCAAACAACGATAAAATTCAAGTGCCTTTGAACGGGGTATGGTAGTAGGTGCCAGGCGTACCAGTTTGAGTGTTTCAAGAACTGCACTGCTGCTGTGTTTTTCAAGCTCAACAGTTTCCCGTGTGTGTCAAGCATGGTCCACCACCCATGGTCCACCACCCAAAGGACATCCAGCCAATGTGGTCAAAAACGGGTAATTGACGAAAGAGGCCAAAGGAGGCTGACCCGAATTGTGAAGCGCAACCGACGGGCTACAGTTAGTCAACTGACAGTGCAGTACATTAGGTTACATAAAAGAATGCATAACTCGTCGTACCTCGACATGAATGGGGTATGGCAGCCGACGACGTTACAGAGTTCCACTTCTTTCCGAAAAAAACAAAGAACTGCAGTTGTAGTGGGCTAAGGACTGAAAACAATGGACACTGGAGAATTGGAAAAACATTGCCTGGTCTGATGAATCCCGGTTCCTGCTGTTTCACGCTGATGGGAGGACTAGGGTATGGAGAAAACCACATGAGTACATGCATCCGTCATGCCACGTGTCAACATTGCAGGCTGCTGGTGGTGTGAGGTGTGTTTTCATGGCACACATTGGGCCCCTTGATAAAAGTGGCACAATGTTTAAATGCCACAGGATATCTGAACATCATTGCCAATCAGGTTCATCCCTTCATGGCAGCAGTGTATCCATCTGCAAATAGATTTTTTAATCTGGATAATGCCCCATGCCACAAGGCTAGGAATGTCCAGGCAAGGTTCCACGAACATGACAGTGGATTCAGCTTACTGCAGTGGCCTGTCCAGTCACCAGATTTCAATCCAATTGAGCATCTGTGGGAGATGAGATGGAATTAGCTATTCAGAGTAGAGATCCACTACCAGCCAACTTGACACAACTGTGGGAAGCATTGGAGTCAACATTGGCCAGCATCCCTGTGAAACGCTTGACACCTTGTAGAGTCCAAGCCCCAACGAATTTAGGTTGTTCTGAGGACAAAAGGGGGAGCAACTCAATATTAGGAAGGTGTTCCTAATGTTTTGTACACTCAGTCAGTGGAGGCTTCTTAGAGGAGGAAGGGGAGGACCTTCCTACTCAGTGAATTTCATAAAAATATAAACAGTGAAACATAATAAAATTATATATTTTTTAAAACTATAATAAATATATCCAAGTCACCAAATAATTGATTAAAATACACTGTTTTGCAATGAAGGTCTGCAGTAGCCTCAACAGCACTCTCTGGGGTAGCACCATGGTGTAGCCAGAGGACAGCAAGTTTTTGTCCTCCTCTGGGTTCATTGACTTCAATACAAAACCTAGGAGGCTCATGGTTCTCACCCCCTTCCATAGACTTACACAGTAATTATGACAACTTCCGGAGGGCGTCCTCCAACCCATCAGAGCTCTTGCAGCATGAACTGACATGTTTTCGACCCAATCAAAAGATCAGATCATGAATCTAGTGCTGAAAGCATAAGCTACAGCTAGCTAGCACTGCAATGCATTTATATGTGGTTAGTAGTTGACTCAAAGAAAGAGAAAGACAACAGTTGAACAGTTTTGAACAAATGTATTTATTTAAAAATGGAGAATGCAGCGAATTCAGCTAGCTAGTTTAGCCTACTCAAACACCTGGCTCAAACAGAGGGATACTATGTTTAGTTAAGATTGTTTTATCTCTCTTGTTGTAGTATAATATGAATCAATCAATCAATGTACATTGATCAATGTAATATAGATATTGAAAAAATGTATATTCTAAAACACAACCTGCAACAGAACATGCTGGGACATATGATAAGGATGGGCAAGGTTTTGATTCAAAGTGATGGGTAACCGTTTCAGGCCCCAACAGTATATTAGGGTTAATAAGGCCCTCAAATGAAGGCCTTATTAAATTTGTATGGTATTGTGTCAAATACATATATATTTCTTTGATGATATCATATTCACTTAGACCATGTCCATTCATATTCACAACCATGTCTCAATTACAGTCATGGGTGGTAAGTCTATAATTTACTTGAAAGGCAAGGCAAATATTTAAGTAACGCTTTACACTAAGCAGTGTGCTAATTTAACACTGTTCCAGTGTCTGTATGGGTCCACAGACTCAACATTTTCAGTGTTGATTTAAACACTCTCTGTTTCAACACTGAAGAATTTACTGTGGACTATCTCGTTTATTTACAGTCACTTAGTCATCAGCTCTGGTAAAAAGGGACACTGTGTACATTATCCATAATGTCCTCTGGTCTCTGTCTATCTATTAGTGCAATGGGCCATCAGGAATCCCAGGGGCCATCAGGAATCCCAATGGGCCATCAGGAATCCCAGTGGGCTATCGAGAAGAATTCCATAAACATTTTACAACGTGCCAATCCTCTCTCAGTCAGCGACCAATGGCAAGCCATCATGATCACAGCATGGGGATAGGCTGATGAGGCCACCACCAGAGAACGGGCCTCAAACAAGCAGAGAGTTGTGTCAATTTCCTCTTAATGGGTTTTCAGATCAGAGTGTTTTATCTAATAATAAAAAATGATGCTCTGAAGCAGAAGAAAGAGAGTAGTATTTTATAGAGGGGATATGAGAATCATGAGTAAATATTGGTGGTGGGTGGGATGTTCTTTTGGGGTTATATGTTTTTTTATTAACATTATTGCAAAGAAATTACAATGGAGTAAACTATGATAATAAAAGATCACTAGCAATTCAGGAACTGACTGTGTAAGTGGGTGGCTGGCCTTCTCACAGAGATAAACCCTCAACATGAGGAATCACACAAGTAAACCAGGAATGACCTTAAGATAACCTTAAAACAACTTTCACCTCTGAGATTGCTTTGCTCAGTAGGTTGAAGGCATTCCTCCATTTCAACTAAAAGCAGAAGACATCAATATACCATGTCAATCAAGTGCTGTAGCGAATTCTGTTTTGTTCCAACACAACACCATAACTTGATCTGTTCTGTCAATGTTCTGAGCACTTTAAGAAATATCACCAAATGCAGAATCAGAACTGACTACAGCAAGAAGAACACTGGAGCTTTCCATTCCGGAATTCCATCTTGGAGCAGTCAGTCACACGGAAAGGGCAATCCATTTCTTTGATGGCAATATAAATAGGTCTGTCTATAGATGACATCTAGACTGGTGATTGCAGCCCAGCCTTCCATAAGGTCCTGGTGGAAGGAGGTGGGTAAAGGGGTTGAGGAAGGAGGGTGAGGAGAGGTGAGGAGTGTGCGTATGCACGTGTGTGTGCACGACTGTTTGTGCATACGCCCAAGTATGTTTGTGTGCGTGCGTGTGTGTGCGTGTTTGTGTGTGAGTGCATTATCACGGGTGTGTGTGTATGTGTGTGTGTGTGTGTGTGTGTGTGTGTGTGTGTGTGTGTGTGTGTGTGTGTGTGTGTGTGTGTGTGTGTGTGTGTGTGTGTGTGTGTGTGTGTGTGTGTGTGTGTGTGTGTGTGTGTGTGTGTGTGTGTGTGTTTGTGTGCGAGGAGGAGATCTGCCTGGCTTGTCAGGTCAAAAAGATTTCAGAAACTCTCTGGAATGTTGTAAATAATGCTGTGACGACCAGCGCACTTGACAGCAGGGGATATTTTGGCACAGAAGGTTGTTTGTGGAGTGGGGTGCTGTTCCCTCCATTCTCATGGCAGTGTTTGCTATTGGTAGCTAGCTGCCTGGAGGGCATGCTTATGGGTAATAGCACCCCTAGTGACAGTGTCTATACAAACACACACATGCACATGCAGTCATACAAGCATGCATACACGCGCGCACAAACACACACACACACACACGGACACACACACACGGCTATGATTACATTCTCCAGAAGCCATCAGCAGTGGAGTAAAAATCAGTAGACTCACCCAGCCTTGCAGTCATTGGAATGACTGAGTCATTAGGGTTCTCATCATGGCTCACTTTCCCTGTTTCCAGGCCTACAGCCACAGTACAGCTCCTGTTATAGGGTCGTGATTGACAATGTTTTCATTGGAGATTCAGCGCTAAGAAACGATGAGTGAAGCTGGGATTAATGTGTCAGGGTTTATAGAAACTAAGAGGCTACAGTAGGCTCTGTGGCCCAATGGTGGCTGGTGGGAGGAGCTATAGGAGTACGGGTACATTGTAATGGCTAGAATGGAATGTGGTTTTCATGATGTGTTTGATACCGTTCCATTTATTCCATCCAGCCATTACAATGAGCCTGTCCTCTTCTAGCTCCTCCCACCAGCCTCCACTGCTGTGGCAGAATTGAAACAGAAGCTGTTCATGACATACACAGTAAATGTGAGAAAAATTGTTATGTTTAAATTATCCAAACACCCCCTCCTTCCAAAAAAATGTAAATGAAAATATTGTATCCAAAGGTGTCCTCTATCATTGGTTAGCTAAGAGGCAGTAGCAGTACAGATTCAGCGGGTGTGAGAGCCAAATGTCTCCTTCTTTTAAAGGTATATTTTTTTGCATGTTATCCTTTATTGGTTCAAGGAGAGACAGGATGAAAAATAGATCGAGTTTTGCTGAAATAGCAGTGGACCCGATGTGTATATGAGGCCACAGCTGTCTCATTCTTCACCAGGTGATACAGTAGCCATGAACCCTTCCTTTTGTTGGCAGTTGGAAATTATCCACAATTACTCAAATGAATTAGTCTCACAAAACAACACTTGATTCAACACTTCGAGGTTTTCATTTTAAATTGTTATATAACATTCTTGCAACATAATGTTATTCATTGAGTGCACAAAACATTAGGAACACCTTCCTAATATTAAGAACAAAACAAATAAAATAAATCAAATCAAATGTATTGGTCACATACACGTGGTTAGCAGATGTTATTGCGGGTGTAGCGAAATGCTTGTGCTTCTAGCTCTGACAGTGTGGGAACTCCTTCAAGACTGATGGAAAAGCAGAAGCTGGTTGAGAGAATGCCAAGAGTGTGCAAAGCTGTCATCAAGGCAAAGGGTGGCTATTTGAAGAATCACAAATATAAAATATATATTTGTTTAACACTTTTTTGGTTACTACATGATTCCATATGTGTTATGTCATACTTTTGATGTCTTCACTTTTATTCTACAATGTAAAATATAGTGCAAATAAAGAAAAACCTTTGAATGAGTAATATTTCAAACTTTTGACCGGGGGGTGTATGTCAGGGCGGCATTGGACTAAGATAGTGGCATAGTAAGCTTTATAGTATACAGTATATACATAAGAGATTGGTGATGCAGTATGTATACACGATTAAGTTACTAAGATACCAAAGAATACTATAGAGTACAGTTTATACATATGAGATGAGTAGTACAAGATACGGAAACATTATTAAAGTGACTAGTGTTTCATTTCCTTAAAGTGGCCGGTGATTTCTAATCTATGTCTATAGGCAGCAGTCTCTGATGGTTGTTTAGCAGTCAGTGGTGTAGTATAGAATACAATACAGTATATACATATGAGATGGGTGATGAAATATGTACACACAATTAGAGTGACTAAGATACAGTAGAATAGTGTAGAGTGCAGTTTATACATAGAGATGAGTGATGCAGATACGGATACATTATTAAAGTGTCTAGTGTTCTATTCCTTAAAGTGTCCTGTGATTTCTAATCAGTGTCTATAGGCAGCCACCTCTTGTGTGTTAGTGATGGATGTTTAACAGTCTGATGGCCTTGAGATAGAAGCTGTTTTTCAGTCTCTCGGTCCCAGCTTTGATGCACCTGTACTGACCTCGCCTTCTGGATGACAGTGGGGTGAACAGGCAGTGGCTCGGGTGGCTGATATCTCTGATGATATTTTTGGCATTTCTGTGGCAACAGGTGCTGTATGTGTCCAGGAGGGAGGGAAGTTTGCCCCCAGTAATACGTTGGGCTGACCGCACCACCTTCTGGAGAGCTTTGCGGTTATGGCGGTGCAGTTACCGTACCAGGCGGTAATGCAGCCCAACAGGATGCTCTCAATTGGGCATCTGTAGAAGTTAGTGAAGGTTTTGGGTAATAAGCCACGTTTCTTTAGCCTCCTGAGGTTGAAGAGGCGCTGTTGCGCCTTCTTCACCACACTGTCTGTGTGGGTGGTCCATTTTAGTTTGTCAGTGATGTGTACGCCGAGGAACTTGAAGCTTTCCACCTTCTCCACTGCGGTCCCATCGATGTGGATAGGGGGGTGCGCCCTCTGCTGTTTCCTGAAGTCCACGAAAATCTCCTTAGTTTTGTTGACGTTGAGTGAGAGGTTATTTTCCTGGCACCACACTCCCAGAGCCCTCACCTCCTCCCTGTAGGCTGTCTCGTCATTTTTGGTAGTCAATCCTACTACTTTTGTGTCGTCTGCAAACTTGATGATTGAGTTGTAGGCGTGCTTGGCCATGCAGTAACGGGTGAACAGGGAGTACAGGAGGGGGCTGAGCACGCACCCTTGTGGGGCCCCAGTGTTGAGGATCAGGAAGGAGGAGGTGTTGTTTCCTACCTTCACCACCTGGGGGTGACCCGTCAGGAAGTCCAGGACCCAGTTGTACAGGGCGTGGTTCAGACCCAGGGCCTCAAGCTTGATGATGAGCTTGGAGGGAACTATGGTATTGAATGCTGAGCTATAGTCAATGAACAGCATTCTTACATAGGTATGCCTCTTGTCCAGATGGCAATTGCATCATCTGTGGATCTATTGGGGTGGTAAGCAAATTGAAGTGGGTCCAGGGTGGCAGGTAGGGTGGAGGTTATACGATCCTTGTCTCTCAAAGCATTTCATGATGACAGAGGTGAGTGCTACGGGGCGACAGTCCACAGGGATGCTGGCCATGTTGACTTCAATGATTCCCACAGTTGTGTTAAGTTGGCTGGATGTCGGTTGGGTGGTGGACCATTTTTGCTACACATGGGAAACTGTTGAGCTTGAAAAACCCAGCAGCGTTGCAGTTCTTGATACACAAAACAGTGCGCTTGGCACCTATTACTATACCCTGTTCAAAGGCAATTAAATATTTCACCCTCTGAATGACACACATACACAATCTATGTCTCAAGGCTTAAAATACCTTCTTTAACCTGTCTCCTCCTCATCTACATTGATTGAAGTGGATGTAACAAGTGGGGATCATAAGGGAGCATAGCTTTCACCTGGATTTACCTGGTCAGTCTGCCATGGAAAGAGCCTAATGTTTGGTATACTCAGTGTATAGTGTTTATGGGGCATACAACAATCTCAGCTCTGCAGATTTTGCTGCAGAATAATTTAATAATCTATTCTGGTATTGCCCCCATGTAGCTTGTAAAAATACAAATAATAATGAATGTCTCACTCGTCCACACTCTGTTTCTCTGTCACAAAGCAGCTGTTTCCATGCCAGCCCATACCTAAAGAGACTATCCATCCATCTGACTGTTTTTGTGTCCCAAATGGTACCCCATTCCTTGCATAGGGAGCCATAGGGCTCTGATCAAAAGTAGTGCACTATAGGGGATTGGGTGCCATTTGGGACGAGCCCAAGGTTTCCTTCCAGTGTGCAGATGAATGTGAGAGACAGTGACCTTCAGAAATGGTCTAATATATCACAACCCCACACTGTAAACCCCAATGTGCTGTCATTACTCAACATGTTTGAGGAAACCCACTGCACTTAATATATCTGAGTACAGACACTTAAAGTGATTTTGTAGTCATTACTCAACATGTTTGAGGAAACCCACTGCACTTAATATATCTGAGTACAGATACTTAAAGTGGTTTTGTAGTCATTACTCAACATGTTTGAGGAAACCCACTGCACTTAATATATCTGAGTACAGACACTTAAAGTGGTTTTGTAGTCAATACTCAAACCGATAAAAGTCAGTAGGCAGTTCAGATTTTAGTTGTATCAGCTTGAACATTTTGTGTAACCCCCCACTATACCACGCCTCGAATATATTTTCCCAGTGTGCCTTGCTTTTTTGAGTGAATTATAGAGTTACTACCCATAACTGTATTTGTTAGTGACAGAAGCTAGGTTTCCATCCAATATTTGACACATTTTAATGTGTCTAATAATATATACATTTTCCTGCCAGAGATCTGTTTCCATCAAACATACTTTTTATGGCCAAAAGGCTGTGTGTGATGGTGTAGTACACATAAAATGGACTTTTGCTGTTAAATTCCCATGTACCGAATGGAAAATTGGTTTTCAATCGCATTTTCAACTCAACTCACAAAAACTGTTGCGTAATATAGATGTGCCCACTCTGGTCTTGTCACATGGCCTCTAGCCAACAGATCACAGATATAGTGTGGGTAGTCTACTTACATTCTGAAATTATTATGGATAAGAGCAATATTATTTGTATTTGTCAAACTGCAGCCAAGCATCGATCATCATGTTAGAATAAGATCTTTGATATTTATTGGAAAGGAGCATGAAGCTCATCACCTTTAACATTACCACCCTGTGAAGTTAATCACAACTTATTTCATCTGTAGCTTAATAAACTGCATGCTTTCCCGAGTCGTAGTGGGAGCGTGACTCTATGATTAGATTATTATATAAATATTTTCGCAAAAAGGTGGCCATTTCTAATATACTTAATTTTACTGACACAAAAAGATCCCATCTAGTCAAACTAACAAATTGTCTGTCTGCATTTGCAAAGTTGTACCGGCATTTCATGTTTCCATCATGTCACGAGTTGGTATGGAGAGAGACCAAGGCGCAGCGCAGTGGTAGTTCGACATTAGGTTTTAATAAACAACTTGCAAAATGAAGAACTAACAAACAACAACAACAAAAAAAAAAACGTAACACACTTCCTTGTCTGTGACTTTTAATTATAATGACCCACACCCCGGTGTGGAACATACAAACATATGTAGGATCCCTAATTAGAGACAATGCACTGCAGCTGCCTCTAATTAGGGATCCAACACAAACCACCACCAGAAACAGAAATAATAGATCTGTCAGACTCTGACCATGGCTATATAGAGAAGCAAAAGGCCTCTCTATGGCCAGAGCCTGACACATCATCAGCCCGGTCTTGACTTTTTCATGCATCAGGTAATTCATCTGCATGAAATGGTTGGATGGAAATGTGGTTAGTGACATGGTTATTGAATTTGTTCATATTCAGTCCTGTGGCCTTCAACAACTGAGTTCCTAGGTGAATATTATCATTATAATTAAACTCTTTATGACAATACATTATATATTTGGTGGTTGACAGGCAGCATTATAATTAAACTCTTTATGACAATACATTATATATTTGGTGGTTGACAGGCAGCATCAGGCCTAAAAGTAGGGATTCAAAATTACAGAAACTTTCCCCAAAATCCCAGATAAAAAAAAATCCCAACAGGAATTACTGGAAAACCTGGTAAATTGTCCTGCATTTTGCAACCATACCTGCAAACCACATTATGCTGGCTTGCAAAGTGATGTGCAATTCCTATTGGAATCCAACCAGAGATATCCAACAGTTTTTATTCACCCTCAACCTGCATTCAGAATGGGTTAGGAACATTGTGAGGTGAATACCTAAACCATCTAAACTGAACAACCATTTCAGTAACGTGTTCAAAAAATGATTGGATCAGTTTACAAAAATGCATGTTATTTATCTTTGTGTAGCATAAGATAATTCCAAAAAATCTACCTTTTGTTGATGTGACTTTTCATTTAGTTTTGAGTCAGTACCACATAAACATATTAAGTAATAATGACTTTTCATTGACTTACTAGAAGTATATGATTAAAAATGCCTTGGGGTTTACAATGCATACCCATATAACACTGAGTGAGAAGAAGTCACATGGACAGGAGCCATGAAGGCTCAACACACTACATAGTTGGTAGGAAGCCAGTCCTTTAAGGGAAACTATGAAATCAAGCACCAACATGGTGCCTTGACTTATTGCAGGTCTTTATGATGGTTATTTTTGTTGCCACATTATAATGATTTCATTGTGAAATAGTGGCACCATGATCCACTGGTGGTAGGACAGCAGTGGCAGTTGGTGCCGTTTGAGGGAGGATGATTTTCTTTATGAGCATGGCCTTATTTCTTTTACAGCATATTGGATGACTGTCATTCATATTCCATTCATCCAGCTCAATGTAACATCGATAGGTTTAGGCTACTATGTGATACTCAAATTTTCCCTGTACCCATCAGAGGTTGCTACAACCAGTCGAGGGAAAATTTGAGTAATCCAGACAGCGACACATTCAATACCGACTTGCACACTCTTGCCTGCATCTAGCTGACCTGGGGTGTAATCATTAGTCCAAACAGTTGCAAACAAGAGTTTCTATTGTTCAAATTCAGGTATGTTTATGCAAATTTTGTTCCATTTGCTTCCGTTTAAGAAATGTTTTTAAACAAAATCATCAGAATGAAAAACCTCTGATCACTGCAAACACAGTTCACTTTCATAGCAGCCACATACGTATGATTATTAGACGGACGGACGGACGGACGGACGGATGGACGGACGGACGGACGGACGGACGGACGGACGGACGGACAGACAGACAGACAGACAGACAGACAGACAGACAGACAATACACAAAAGACAGATACACGTTACATGATACATAGAGCGGCAGTATGAAAAAGTATAGAAATACAAGATATCTGGAGTGCAAAAAAGCTATAAAAACACATTGCATAGTATGGGCGGTTGGCTGAATATGTTCACTATACATTGGTGGATGTTGGATGGTTAACTATACTATACAGGTCGATGGCAGAGAAATACTTCAATAGCTAAAAATGCATATGATACGAGCGAGGGTAATAATAGTTTACCTAATAGACAGACTGGTTAAATGAACAGGTAAGTGAATATTTTGCATGGTTAAATTAGCTGTACGGGTAAATATACAGTTATATTTACAGGTAAGTGAATACTTGCATGGTTACATTAACTGTACAGGTAAATGACAGGAAGAGATACTTAAATAGCTAAATGTGTGTATGATATAATTTGGGGTAATAATAGTAATTCCCTTAAAATACAGTCCTTAGTGCGCAGGGTTTAATTACAGATAAAAGCACGTATTGCACATTCGATAAACTAAAAGCAATGAGAAAAGATACAACTGACAGGATACTAATATGCATTCCTGAGTGAATGACTACGTAAGTTAAGTCCAAGAATTTCTTGCAATATTGCACGTGATATGATATAGCAACTGTACATGAGTATGTATATACAGACCTGAATGAATAAATAAGTCCTGAGTGAATGAATGATTACAGACCCGAGTTACTCACGGATGGATGCATAATTGTTAAACTAGGTCCTAGCACCCCAGCAGTTCCAGATCTATGTTGCCGACGGCACGGCACCCCGGAGAGGCATTATATAGTCTAATAGTCGCCGGCAGGAAGGACCTCCTGTAGCGCTCTCTGGCACACCGTGGTGGGATCAGTCTGTGACTGAAGGTGCTCCTCTGCGTCATAACCATGGCATGCAGAGGGTGGGTGACATTGTCCATGATGGCCAGCAGTTTGGCCAGGATCCGTCTCTCCGCCACCTCCTCTAGAGTGTCAAGGCTCATCCCCAGGACAGAGCTAGCCTTCCTGATCAGCTTATTTACCCGAGAAGCATCACCGGCTTTTATGTTGGCTCCCAAGCACACCACTGCAAAAAAGATGGCACTGGCCACCACAGACTGGTAGAAGGTATGCAGTAGTTTACTGCACACGTTGAAGGACCTGAGCCTCCTCAGAAAGTAGAGTCGGCTCTGGCCCTTTTTGTACAGGGCCCCGGTGTTACCAGCCCATTCCAGCCTATTGTCCATATGGACTCCCAGGAACTTGTAGGACCCAACCATGTACACACCAGGGGTCTGAGGTGAGCGAGGACTAACCTTTCCAGGGTCTTCATGATGTGGGATGTTAGCGATACAGGTCTGAAGTCATTCAGGACAGTGGGGTGTGCTTTCTTGGGCACTGGGACGAGGCAGGATGTTTTCCACAGCACAGGGACCCTTTTTAGGCTCAGGCTAAGGTTGAAGCGACGCTGGAGTATTCCACACAGTTGGTCAGCACAGACCCTAAGCACCCTTGGGCTGATGCCATCACGGCCCGCCGCTTTCCACGGATGTAGTCTCTCCAGCTCACTCTTCACTTGGTTGGTGGTGAAAGCCAGCCCAGGTGGGGAGGTGGGGGGAAGGGGGGTGTTGAGGATCAGTCCAGGGGGAGCAGGCGCAGAGGTGGGGTCACTGATTGTCTCAGCAGAGGTGTTGTGAGCAAAGTGGGGGTGGGACAGCCGTGAGCGTACCTTCCTGGTGGGTACAGTGTTGTCTACACAAAAATTAATATAGTCCGTTATGCAGTCAGTAAGTTCATCGATGTCCTCCCCATGAGCCTCACAGAGCACATCCCAGTCTGTTGTTTCAAAGCAGTCCTGTAGGGCCTCATTCGCCTCCGGGGACCATCTCCTAATGGTCCTAGTGGTCGCAGGCTGCTGTTGGACCAAAGGCCTGTAGAGTGGAGTGAGGTGGATAAGGTTGTGATCCGATCTACCGAGGGGAGGGAGTGCAGTGGAGTTGTATGCGTCCTTCACATTAGCATATAACAAGTCCAGAGTTTTATTATTCCTGGTTGGGCACTTCACAAACTGTTTGAACGTGGGCAGCGTTGAATAGAGAGATGCATGGTTAAAATCCCCCGAAATGGCAAAGAAAGCACTGGGATGCGCTGTCTGTAACCTCGCGATAACAGAGTGGATGACGTCACATGCTGTGTTTGCTTCCGCGGAGGGCGGGATGTAAACAATAACAGCAATGGCCGACGTGAATTCCCTCGGCAAATAGTAGAGTCTCAGGCTAACGGCTAACAGCTCAATGTCCGGGCTACAAAACTCTTATATAAGCTTGTTGTATAATTCCTTCTCACATCTACGTGATCTCCTCTCACCTTTTCCCTTTTCTTGTGGACTTCAGTGCACAACATACCGGCTGTCTTTGACCAGGCAAAACACCTTTCCAACCAAAACCTTCATACCATAACACCTAACCACTACACACAGCCTACATCACTGTCACCTAACGTCATAGTCAACATAGCTAGCTACCTGAACTAACGTATTAATAAACACGCTGCAATCATGCAGTACAGTGTACAGTAAGCAGTTTAGCAGTTACACAGGCGGGCTTCATCTGTGTCTGGTGTTAACTAGTTACTGGCTAGCAAGCTCTTCATCTGTGTCTGGTGTTAACTAGTTACTGGCTAGCAAGCTCTTCATCTGTGTCTGGTGTTATCTAGTTACTGGCTAGTTAGGTCTTCATCTGTGTCTGGTTTTATCTAGTTACTGGCTAGCTAGGTCTTCATCTGTGTCTGGTGTTAACTAGTTACTGGCTAGCTAGGTCTTCATCTGTGTCTGGTGTTAACTAGTTACTGGCTAGCAAGCTCTTCATCTGTGTCTGGTGTTATCTAGTTACTGGCTAGTTAGGTCTTCATCTGTGTCTGGTTTTATCTAGTTACTGGCTAGATAGGTCTTCATCTGTGTCTGGTGTTAACTAGTTACTGGCTAGCTAGGTCTTCATCTGTGTCTGGTGTTAACTAGTTACTGGCTAGCAAGCTCTTCATCTGTGTCTGGTGTTATCTAGTTACTGGCTAGTTAGGTCTTCATCTGTGTCTGGTTTTATCTAGTTACTGGCTAGATAGGTCTTCATCTGTGTCTGGTGTTAACTAGTTACTGGCTAGCTAGGTCTTCATCTGTGTCTGGTGTTAACTAGTTACTGGCTAGCAAGCTCTTCATCTGTGTCTGGTGTTATCTAGTTACTGGCTAGCTAGGTCTTCATCTGTGTCTGGTGTTAGCTAGTTACTGGCTAGCTAGGTCTTGTTGATATAAATATTACTCGAGAAGGAGACAAGTCATAACTCAGGACCAGATGGAATTGATATTCAATCAAGCGATTTATTTGATGCAAAGATATTTGGTAACTCGTGCACGGGCTCGTTCCTTCAGCTCTTAGGGAGTCGTCCGGAACAAAGAGAACCCCTAACCATGTGGCACACATACTTATACAGAGCAATAGTAATAAAATGACGTAGGTAGAGTCTGGTAGATTCTCACGCCTGACTGGTCGTTGTTAAGGAGGGCAGTCCCTCCTCTGGCAGTGTCGACTTCCCATTGGCTCTTGGCAGTGTTCTTTGTCCTCGGAGTCCAGCCTCCATAAGTCTGTGTGTGTGTTTAGGATTAGCTATTCTAAAAGATGTGTGTAATGTTTCGAGCTAATGTGTGTAATACAGCGTTGGTAAAAAACAACATCAAGAATATTTATTACAGTCTTCATCTGTGTCTGGTGTTATCTAGTTACTGGCTAGCTAGGTCTTCATCTGTGTCTGGTGTTAGCTAGTTACTGGCTAGCTAGGTCTTCATCTGTGTCTGGTGTTATCTACTTACTGGCTACCTAGGTCTTCATCTGTATCTGGTGTTATCTAGTTACTGGCTAGCTAGGTCTTCATCTGTGTCTGGTGTTAGCTAGTTACTGGCTAGCTTGGTCTTCATCTGTGTCTGGTGTTAGCTAGTTACTGGCTAGCTAGGTCTTCATCTGTGTCTGGTGTTAACTAGTTACTGGCTAGCTTGGTCTTCATCTGTGTCTGGTGTTAGCTAGTTACTGGCTAGCTAGGTCTTCATCTATGTCTGGTGTTAGCTAGTTACTGGCTAGCTAGGTCTTCATCGCCTGCGTTTGCAATGGTTCAACGGTCAAACGGCCACCCCTTATCACTGTCAAACGCTCCCTAAAACACTTTTGCGAGCAGGCCTTTCTATTCGATCTGGCCCAGGTATCCTGGAAGGATATTGACCTCATCCCGTCAGTAGAGGACACCTGGTTGTTCTTTAAAAGTGCTTTCCTCACCATCCTAAATAAGCATGCCCCTTTCAAAAAACGTAGAACTAAGAATAGATATAGCCCTTGGTTCACCCCAGACTTGACTGCACTAGACCAACACAAAAACATCCTGTGGCGCACTGCATTAGCATCGAATAGCCCCCGCGATATGCAGCTATTCAGGGAAGTCAGGAACAAGTACACACAGTCAGTTAGAAAAGCAAAGGCCAGCTTTTTCAAACAGAAATTTGCTTCCTGTAGTACTAACTCCAAAAAGTTCTGGGACACTGTAAAGTCCATGGAGAATAAGAGCACCTCCTCCCAGTTGCCCACCGCATTGAGGCTCGGAAACACTGTTACCACCGATAAATCCACGATTATCGAAAATTTCAATAAGCATTTTGCTACGGCTGGCCATGCTTTCCACCTGGCTACCCCTACCCCGGCCAACAGCTCTGTACCCCCGGCAGCTACTTGCCCAAGCCCCCCCCGCTTCTCCTTCACCCAAATCCAGACGGCTGATGTTCTGAAAGAGCTGCTAAGGTTGGACCCCTACAAATCTGCTGGGCTAGACAATCTGGACCCTCTCTTTCTGAAATTATCAGCCAAAATTGTTGCAACACCTATCACTAGCCTGTTCAACCTCTCTTTCGTATCGTCTGAGATCCCTAGAGATTGGAAAGCTGCCGCGGTCATCCCCCTCTTCAAAGGGGGAGACACTCTAGACCCAAACTGTTATAGACCAATATCCATCCTGCCCTGCCTTTCTAAAGTTTTCGAAAGCCAAGTTAACAAACAGATAACTGGCTACTTCGAATCCCACCGTACCTTCTCTGCTATGCAATCTGGTTTCCGAGCTGGTCATGGGTGCACCTCAGCTACGCTCAAGGTACTGAACGATATCATAACCGCCATCGATAAAAGACAGTACTGTGCAGCCATCTTCATCGACCTGGCCAAGGCTTTCGACTCTGTCAATCACCGCATTCTTATTGGCAGACTCAACAGCCTTGGTTTCTCAAGTGACTGCCTTGCCTGGTTCTCTAACTACTTTGCAGACAGAGTTCAGTGTGTCAAATCGGAGGGCCTATTGTCCGATCCTCTGGCAGTCTCTATGGGGGTGCCACAGGGTTCAATTCTTGGGCCAACCCTTTTCTCTATATACATTAACGATGTCGCTCTCGCTGCTGGTGACTCTCTGATCCATCTCTACGCAGATGACACCATTCTGTATACATCTGGCCCCTCTTTGGACACTGTGTTTACTAACCTTCAAAAAAGCTTCAATGCCATACAACACTCCTTCCATGGCCTCCAACTGCTCTAAAACGCTAGTAAAACTAAGTGCATGCTTTTCTATCGAACGCTGCCAGCACCCGCCCACCGAACTATCATCACTACTCTCGACGGGTCCGAATTAGAATACGTGGACACCTACAAATACCTAGGCATCTGGTTAGACTGTAAACTTAACTTCCAGACTCAAATCAACCATCTCCAATCCAAAATTAAATCCAGAATTGGCTTCCTATTTCGCAACAAAGCCTCCTTCACTCATGCTGCCAAACATGCCCTTGTAAAACTGACTATCCTACCGATCCTTGATTTCGGCGATGTCATTTACAAACTAGCCTCCAACACTCTACTTAGCAAATTGAATGTAGTCTATCACAGTGCCATCCGTTTTGTCACCAAAGCCCCATACACTACCCATCACTGCGACCTGTATGCTCTCGTTGGCTGGCCTTCATTATATATTTGTTGCCAAACCCACTGGCTCCAGGTCATCTATAAGTCTTTATTAGGTAAATCCCCGCCCTATCTCAGCTCACTGGTCACTATAGCAACACCCACCCGTAGCATGCGCTCCAGCAGGTATATCTCACTGGTCACCCCCAAAGCCAACACCTCCTTTGGCCGCCATTCCTTCCAGTTCGCTGCTGCCAATGACTGGAACGAATTGCAAAAATCATTGAAGCTAGAGGTTCCTATCTCCCTCAATAACTTTAAGCATCAGCTGTCAAAGCTGCTTATCGATCACTGCACCTGTATATAGCCCTTCTGTAAATAGCCCACACTACTACCTCATCCCCTTATTTATTTTTGTTATTTTCACAAATCTTGCACTCCAGTATCTCTTTTTGCACATCCTAATTTGCACATCCTTCATTCCTGTGTTAATGATGATAATCTGTAATTTATTTCACCACTTTGGTCTATTTATTGTCCTACCTCCTAACCTTACTGCATTTTGCACTACATTTTGCACTCTGTATATAGATTTTCTATTGTGTTTTTGACTATGTTTTGTTTACTGTGTAACTCTGTGTTGTTTTTGTCGCACTGCTTTGCTTTGTCTTGGCCAGGTCGCAGTTGCAAATGAGAACTTGTTCTCAACTGACCTACCTGCTTAAATAAAGGTGAAATAAAAAATAAAAAATAAAAAAATCTGTCTGGTGTTAGCTAGTTACTGGCTAGCTAGGTCTTCATCTATGTCTGGTGTTAACTAGTTACTGGCTAGCTAGGTCTTCATCTATGTCTGGTGTTAGCTAGTTACTGGCTAGCTAGGTCTTCATCTGTGTCTGGTGTTAGCTAGTTACTGGCTAGCTAGGTCTTCATCTGTGTCTGGTGTAAACTAGTTACTGGCTAGCTTGGTCTTCATCTGTGTCTGGTGTTAGCTAGTTACTGGCTAGCTAGGTCTTCATCTGTGTCTGGTGTTAGCTAGTTACTGGCTAGCTAGGTCTTCATCTGTGTCTGGTGTTAACTAGTTCCTGGCTAGCTAGGTCTTCATCTGTGTCTGGTGTTAGCTAGTTACTGGCTAGCTAGGTCTTCATCTGTGTCTGGTGTTAACTAGTGTTAGATCGCGTCAATTCAAATCTGGTATTGGAATAAGATAAGACATCAGGAGCTGTTTCAAACTAAGCTAAGTTTATTAAATGCAAATGTATAGATGATAAGTATGAAGGTTCGTATACGGGCTCACTGTAACACCACGCAGGGCAGACAGAGAACTGACTACAGTTTCACGTGTTCTTCTTTAAATACCCCAGACAGAGTTAGTTCCGGTTTCCGAACAGACCGGTCAGGGTAGAGGCTGAGTGTGGTTTAGACTTACTCAGCCTATCCGTTGGCGCACGGGTTGGTCCCAACCCCTTGGCGCTCTGTCTCCGGGCAAAGTTGTTGTTTCGAGCAGCCAAGTACACCTACAGCAACACCCTGATATTATGTTAACAAAGCATGAATAGGTTATTAACTAAAAGGTCAGGTCCCCACACTAGTTACTGGCTAGTTAGGTCTTCATCTGTGTCTGGTGTTAACTAGTTACTGGCTAGTTAGGTCTTCATCTGTGTCTGGTGTTAACTAGTTACTGGCTAGCTAGGTCTTCATCTGTGTCTGGTGTTAACTAGTTACTGGCTAGTTAGGTCTTCATCTGTGTCTGGTGTTAACTAGTTACTGGCTAGCAAGCTCTTCAGCCAGCATGGAAC
>CM042421.1:24554600-24799600 GCA_023634145.1 Thymallus thymallus | reverse complement strand
CCGACTCAATCCACACCACAACACAAAACGTCAGCACCGACTCAATCCACACCACAACACAAAACGTCAGCACCGACTCAATCCACACCACACCACAAAACGTCAGCACCGACTCAATCCACAACACAAAACGTCAGGACCGACTCAATCCACACCACAACACAAAACGTCAGCACCGACTCAATCCACACCACAACACAAAACGTCAGCACCGACTCAATCCACACCACAACACAAAACGTCAGCACCGACTCAATCCACACCACAACACAAAACGTCAGGACCGACTCAATCCACACCACAACACAAAACGTCAGCACCGACTCAATCCACACCACAACACAAAACGTCAGCACCGACTCAATCCACACCACAACACAAAACGTCAGCACCGACTCAATCCACACCACAACACAAAACGTCAGCACCGACTCAATCCACACCACAACACAAAACGTCAGCACCGACTCAATCCACACCACAACACAAAACGTCAGCACCGACTCAATCCACACCACAACACAAAACGTCAGCACCGACTCAATCCACACCACAACACAAAACGTCAGCACCGACTCAATCCACACCACACCACAAAACGTCAGCACCGACTCAATCCACAACACAAAACGTCAGGACCGACTCAATCCACACCACAACACAAAACGTCAGCACCGACTCAATCCACACCACAACACAAAACGTCAGCACCGACTCAATCCACACCACAACACAAAACGTCAGCACCGACTCAATCCACACCACAACACAAAACGTCAGCACCGACTCAATCCACACCACAACACAAAACGTCAGCACCGACTCAATCCACACCACAACACAAAACGTCAGAACCGACTCAATCCACACCACAACACAAAACGTCAGCACCGACTCAATCCACACCACAACACAAAACGTCTCCACCGACTCAATAAAAGTTCTATAAAACAGACTCATAATTTTGGTGCACACCTTAAAAGAGTTTTTCTCAGGAAATAAAAACGTTGCTGTATTTTCTTAGAAATGGCATCTGTATTGGTCTGAAAGCACAGTCTGTTATCAAACACAATACCCAAATATTTATAATTCTCAAACAAGTCAATCTCAATTCCCTCAATAGTTGTGAGTTTGGGAATGGGCACTGACTTCCTGAAGTCAATACTCATATCCCTGGTCTTTGACACATTCAGTTCAAGGTAAAACTCCTTACACCATGACACAAAGTCATTGACAATCGGCCCATGATCCAATTCCCCTCCCTTCAGCAAGCTAACTATGACCGTGTCATCTGCGAACTTTATGATATGTCTATTCTCAAACTTGCTCTGGCAGCTATTTGTGTAGCGAATATAAAGAAGGGGAGAGAGTACACAACCTTGTGGTGAGCCAGTGGATGAGTGTTGCTTGTGTGAGAGAACACCATTAACTGTCTGTCATAAAGTCTAAGATCCATCCAATGATATTAATATCGAGATTGAAGTCAGAGAGAAGTTTCTCTACAAGCAAGTGTGGTTGAATGGTGTTAAAAGCCGTGAAAAAAATCAATGAACAGAAGTCTAGCATGATTTAGTGGGCCCTGGAGGTGATGATACAAGTAGTTCAGCAGCATCAGGGTGGCATCCTCAACACCCCTACCAGCTCTGTAAGCAAACTGCAGAGGGTCCAGAGAACCCTGTACCTGCCGCCGGACAGCCTGCCCCACCACCTTCTCAAAAACCTTCATTAGTAAAGATGTGAGTGCTACCGGTCTAAAATCATTTAGGGACTGTTGGTTTGTACACTTAGCGACAGGGACAATAATTGAGGTAATAGTGTGCCATTTGAGACACATCCACAAAGACTAACAGACTTATCTCTTATTTCATTTACTAAAGCCCTGACTAACTGAAAGCTCAACTCATCATTGGATTGGAGCGGCACACTGACAAGTGTTATTCAATTTCCAACTGGTTTACTAACCTCTTTTCTGGCTCCCTCCCTCCCTCTCTCCCTCACGCTACCCTGCTACATTTCCTCCCCTCCGTCTCCCCCTCTTCTCCTCTGTCTCTGCTGGAATGCTTTCTATTGCAGGGTAATGCTAAACCCTTTACATAACCAACTGTCCCCCTCAGTAGCCTGCATGGCAGTTCTCTAACCACTGTTTATTGGAATAGAAGAGAGAGACAGAGAATTTCCCAAATGGCAGCCATATGTGGACTCATCAAAAGTAGTGTACTACATAGGGAGTAGGCTGCCATTTGGGACTCTGTCTGAGACTTTGTGTGGGCCTGATATAGACCCAGCATGGGGTGTGAAATGGGGGAGACGGAAAGAGTAAATCACTCCTCTGATGCAGGTATATATTTAGAGGTGACCGACTGGTATTTAGCATGTACTTGGCACTCACTTGGTTTAGGCTACAGGACAATGCAGCAATGTCTCTGTCACTAGCAAACACACTCATGGGTGGTACTGATAACTCAACAATTTACTTGAAAGGCACCCTGGGAAATATGTCAATATGTCTTTACACCCTACAGTGTTAAAACAACACCCCAAAAACGTTTTAGAGGTACATTTCTGCAACTTAAAAGGAACACGACTGGGTCACTGTGGTGGCACCCTAAAAAGGCTAATTTGTACCTTTTCCAAAGGTGCGCTTTTGTACCTTGAAGAAAGGTACTATCTTGACCCCTAATGTACACTATTGGTTCTTTTAAGGTAAGAACTGCAAGAGTACATTTATGCAACTATAAATAAAGATAAAAGGCATACTTATAGGCAGGGTTGGGAAGGTTACTTTCTAAATGTAATCTCTTACAGTTACTAGTTACCTGTCCAAAATTGTAATCAGTAATGTAACTTTTGTACTACCCAAACTCAGTAACGGAATCTGATTACATTCTGTTACTTTTAGATTACTTTCCCCTTAAGAGGCATTAGAAGAAGACTAACATGTATGTTACCAATTGAACAACATCTATTGCAGGATAAATCAATGTTAAAGTTTACATAGCTGGCCATATATGGATGTTAAATTTTACTTTATGGGTTGGTTATGGAGGCTTCTTCTAACCCATCACTTTCTACTACATATAACAATACGATTCAATTACATCTTTACATTAAAAACCAATGTCTTATCAGAATTCTAGTCCTTCCAATAAATGTTCTACCCCTTGATCTTAAAGAATAGGACTTGGAAATGATCTGGATTTGAACCAGGTTGTCTGTAGTGACACCTCTAGCACTGAGATACAGTGTCTTAGACCACTGCGCCACATGGGAGCTCGAAATGGAAGTATTGATTAGCCAAAATGTTTTAGCTGAGCATGAACCCAAAACCAAGGACTTATTAGCCAGCCCTACTCTGTTGTTTTTGATGTTGTTGTCATGGAGGACTGATTGGGCTCATTGATTCCAGTTGAAAAATAAATGCTTTATTTTGTTTAACAATTTTTGGGTTACTACATGATTCCTTATGTGTTATTTCATAGCTTTGATGTCTTCACTATTATTCTACAATGTAGAAAATAGTAAAAATAACGAAAAACCCTGGAATAAGTAGGTGTGTCCAAACTTTTGAATGGTACTTTATATAAGTCAAAAAATTGATGTAGCTACTACATATTGCCCTTTTAAGTATATCAAAAGTTTGAGCAATAAAAACCCCACTTTTATTCCATAGGCTTGGATTCGCAGTATGCAGCTGTTGCAAGAGAACATTTTTCACTGGCTGTCCACTGGTTTAAAAAACAATGATTAATAGGCTGATTAAACTTCTTGAATTCAAATAAACATTTCGATTTGTGAACAGCCATCCACAACAACCACAATCCTAAAGGCGCAAATAGCTAAATGAGAGAGAAGCAGTGTGATTCACATCAATGCACTATGTAGATCAATAATAAGTGATATCCGTATCGCTGTCATCCTTACCTCGAAGCGTTTATTCAAGTTGGATAATCTTTGGATGCCGACAGCAGTCGCACCATTGGAAGACATAGCTTGGACTGTAGCCTACAAAAGCCTATTCCTGCTTATTTCCCACGATCCATCAAACACATTTGGTGTGTCATCATATTGGTCTCTGACCTGTGGTCAGACTCGCTCAGGTGGAACAAAATTAAATGTAGCCTTTTTTCAACGCTCATTTGAATATCATTGAGAAACCAGAGAAGTGTTGAATATTTTTTCCACAAACATCCTTTCTGAATTTAAAAGTAATCCACAAAGTAATCATCTAGTTTTTCTGATCATCTTACGGGCCGCCCCCAAGGAATGAAGGTAGGAAACAACACCTCCTCAACGCTGGGGCCCCACAAGGGTGCGTGCTAAGCCCCCTCCTGTACTCCCTGTCACGCACGCCTCCAATTCAATCATCAAGCTTCAAGTTCCTCACCGTACACATCACTGACAATCTGAAATGGTCCACCCACACAGAGAATGCGCCACAGCGCCTCTTCAACCTCAGGAGGCTGAAGAAATTTGGCTTGACACCTAAAACCCTCACAGATGCACAATTGAGAGCATCCTGTCGGGCTGTATCACTACCTGGTACGACAACTGCACCGCCCCATCACTGGCCACATTAACAATGGAACACTAGTCATTTTAATAATATTTACTCATCTCATATGTATATACTGTATTCAATTATACTGTCAATACCACTCCGACATTGATCTTTCTAACATTGACATATTTCTTAATTCCATTCTTTTCCATTTAGATGTGTGTATTGTTGTGAATTGTTAGATACTACTGCGCTGTTGGAGCTAGGAACACAAGCATTTCGCTACACCCGCAATAACATCTGCTAAATATGTGTATGTGACCAATAAAATGTGATATGATTTGATTTGAATGTCACTAGTGCACGATGAGCCAAGTAAAGCCCCATCTACAGTGGGGAGAACAAGTATTTGATACACTGCCGATTTTGCAGGTTCTCCCACTTACAAAGCATGTAGAAGTCTGTAATTTTTATCATAGGTACTCTTCAAAAATCCAGAAAATCACATTGTATGATTCTTAAGTAATTAATTTGCATTTTATTGCATGACATAAGTATTTGATACATCAGAAAAGCAGAACTTAATATTTGGTACAGAAACCTTTGTTTGCAATTACAGAGATCATTTCCTGTAGTTCTTGACCAGGTTTGCACACACTGCAGCAGGGATTTTGGCCCACTCCTCCATACAGATCCTTCAGGTTTCGGGGCTGTCGCTGGGCAAGACGGACTTTCAGCTCCCTCCAAAGATTTTCTATTGGGTTCAGGTCTGGAGACTGGCTAGGCCACTCCAGGACCTTGAGATGCTTCTTACGGAGCCACTCCATAGTTGCCCTGGCTGTGTGTTTCGGGTGGTTGTCATGCTGGAAGACCCAGCCACGACCCATCTTCAATGCTCTTACTGAGGGAAGGAGGTTGTTGGCCAAGATCTCGCGATACATGGCCCCATCCATCCTCCCCTCAATATGGTGCAGTCGTCCTGTCCCCTTTGCAGAAAAGCATCCCCAAAGAATGATGTTTCCACCTCCATGCTTCACGGTTGGGATGGTGTTCTTGGGGTTGTACTCATCCTTCTTCTTCCTCCAAACACGGCGAGTGGAGTTTAGACCAAAAAGCTCTATTTTTGTCTCATCAGACCATATGACCTTCTCCCTCTGGATCATCCAGATGGTCATTGGCAAACTTCAGAGGGCCTGGACATGCGCTGGCTTGAGCAGGGGGACCTTGCGTGCGCTGCAGGATTTTAATCCATGATGGCGTAGTGTGTTACTAATGGTTTTCTTTGAGACTGTGGTCCCAGCTCTCTTCAGGTCATTGACCAGGTCCTGCCGTGTAGTTCTGGGCTGATCCCTCACCTTCCTCATGATCATTGATGCCCCACGAGGTGAGATCTTGCATGGTGCCCCAGACCGTCATCTTGAACTTCTTCCATTTTCTAATAATTGCGCCAACAGTTGTTGCCTTCTCACCAAGCTGCTTGCCTATTGTCCTGTAGCCCATCCCAGCCTTGTGCAGGTCTACAATTTTATCCCTGATGTCCTTACACAGCTCTCTGGCCTTGGCCATTGTGGAGAGGTTGGAATCTGTTTGATTGAGTGTGTGGACAGGTGTCTTTTATACAGGTAACAAGTTCAAACAGGTGCAGTTAATACAGGTAATGAGTGGAGAACAGGAGGGCTTCTTAAAGAAAAACTAACAGGTCTGTGAGAGCCGGAATTCTTACTGGTTGGTAGGTGATCAAATACTTATGTCATGCAATAAAATGCAAATTAATTATTTAAAAATCATACAAATTGTTTGTTTTAGATTCCGTCTCTCACAGTTGAAGTGTACCTATGATAAAAATTACAGACATCTACATGCTTTGTAAGTAGGAAAACCTGCAAAATCGGCAGTGTATCAAATACTTGTTCTCCCCACTGTACCTCAACCACTCCAGTATCCCGGCACATTGTAAATGTGAAAACTTTCTAAAGACACTGTATCTACCTCAACTACTCCAGTATCTCTGCACATTGTAAACTTGGCACTGACCCTGAGCTTACATTAACCCGTTTTGTTATCTTCCTTTCATAGTTCTTATTTCTCGTGTTTTTTAAAAATATTTATTTATTTATTTTATTATATTTGTATATTGAATACTGTATTGTTGGTAAGAGCTTGCAAGATAAGCATATCACTGTATTTGTACGTGACAAATAAAACTTGAAACTGGTTGAAACATTAAATAGCAGAACATGTTCGTTTTTTGTTGACTGGCTGCATGGGTACGTGGGTATAATAGGTATGCTTACCCTATGTCCTTTGACCCCTGACATGTACTGTTCTATAGGTTACCAACCTGACCAATAAGGAAGATCCTCGAGGACATTGTTCCCTCCAGTCTCTGGGAAACAAAAAGGAATGTACACTATCACAACCTCACAGTCCAACCAACACAACATGCATGAAATGACCAAACACTCTGGATCTACAAGCACATACACACTTCTCTTGGAAGAAAATGGAAACCCCAAATATCATTAGATAGCAACCAAGTGAAGACATTGACCCCAGCTGCAATACGAGAGGCTAGATATCCAGTCGATGTACACAAACTGAGGAACCAGATCTAGAAGATATGCAGCCTCTCTTGGAGGAGAATGGAAGGAGATCGGAAGGAGAACGGGAGAACGGGAGGAGAACGGAAGGAGAACGGAAGGAGAACGGAAGGAGAACGGAAGGAGAACGGAAGTACCCCAAGAAGAAAAGAAAACAAAGGAGTTGGTTCACAGATGCTATTCAGTTCTGTTGTGATTCGCTAACGGTCATTTCCATAACTCTGTGACTTATTAAGAGATAATCCTGTGGTTATAGCTACGACTATAGCTAGGAATTCTCCGGGGAATAGAGGTCATTGTTATCACACACACACACACACACACACACACACACACACACACACACACACACACACACACACACACACACACACACACACACACACACACACACACACACAGTCTTCTTGATAAGCTGCCTGAGCTGCCAGATCTTGATAGTGCACTGACTTAACCCGATGCCCCTGCTTTCTCAATCGCCCCCCTGTGGTACATACATAAGCCCCCCTCCTATCAAATGCCCCCGACCCATCTCTCCACCCTACCCTCATACCTCTGAGGTGGCACAACCCACTTCCCCTGCTCCTCAGCCTCCCCCTGCTCCCCAGCCTCCCCCCCTGCTCCTCAGCCTCCCCCCCTGCTCCCCAGCCTTCCATCTGACACTGTTCTGTCAATCATCCCCCATCCCACCTCCAATTACAACTCCAACTCTCTCCTTTTTAATAGTCATTAAACGATTGACATCAGCCATTTAATACCAACCCATTATAATTACAATACAATGAATGTCAATAATTACAATCACGATCAGCACATAATTACATTTTATATATTTCAAACAATAAGGAATATAGCATCAGGTTTGGTGTAGCCAAATCATACTGTAATAAATTATGTCTAAATCTAAGGGATTGAACATACCACAGCCATATGACTGGGACAAGCAAGCCAAATGGCCCCACCATAGGCTATTCTACTTAACACCCTATTTCCTGACCTGGTCTTGTGAGCATATCCCTATAAGCTCTAACCCAATGTTAACAATGTACACAATCCTTTTATGATTCCGTAAATACAGCAGGTGAAATAAGTACTGAACACGTCACCATTTTTCTCAGTAAATATATTTCCAAAGGTGCTATTGACACCAGATGTTGGTAACAACCCAAGTAATCCATACATACAAAGAAACCAAAACAAATAAGTTCAGAAATTAAGTTATGTGTAATAATGTGAAATGACACAGGGAAAAAGTATTGAACACATGAAGAAAGGGAGGTGCAAAAAGGCATGGAAAGCCAAGACAACAGCTGAAAACTATCAGTAATTAAAAAGCAATCCAGCCCCCTGTCAGTGCAAATTAATATCAGCTGGTTAAGTCCCAACTGATGGCCTACAAAAAGGTCTCATTGCCAAAGTGTCACACAAGATACATCTCATGATGGGTAAAAGCAAAGAGCTTCGCAACCTAAATGTTGCAAAACATAATGATGGCATTGGTTATAGGCGCATTTCTAAGCTTCTGGATGTTCCAGTGAGCACTGTTGGGGCCATAATACGGAAGTGGAAAGATAATCATTTCACCATAAATTTGCCTCGACCAGGTGCTCCTCACAAGATTTCTGACAGAAGAGTGAAAAGAATAATCAGAAGAGTTGTCCAAGAGCCAAGGACCACTTGTGGAGAGCTTCAAAAAGACCTGCAATTAGCAGGTACTGTTGTCTCAAAGAAAACAGTAAGTAATGCACTCCACCGCCATGGCCTGTATGCACGCTCACCACGCAAGACTCCATTGCTGAAAAAAAAGCATGTTGAAGCTCGTTTAAAGTTTGCTGCACAACATTTGGAAAAGCCAGTGAAATACTGGGAGAATATAGTGTGGTCAGATGAGAGCAAAATTTTACTGTTTGGATGTCATAATACACACCATGTTTGGAGGAGAAATGGCACTGCACATCACCCTAAAAACACCATACCAACAGTGAAGTTTGGAGGTGGGAACATCATGGTGTGGGGCTGCTTTTCAGCAAATGGTACTGGCAAACTTCACATAATTGAAGGAAGGATGAATGGGCAAATTTACCGAGACATTCTTGACAAAAATCTGCTGCCATCTACCAGTATGATGAAGATGTAACGAGGGTGGACATTTCAGCAAGACAATGATCCCAAACACACAGCCAAGGAAACTCTCAATTGGTTTCAAAGAAAGAAAATAAAGCTGCTAGAATGGCCCAGCCAATCACCTGACTTAAATCCCATTGAAAATCTACAGAAAGAACTGAAGATCAAGATTCATAGAAGAGGCCCACGGAACCTTCAAGATTTGAAGACTGTTTGTGTGGAAGAATGGGCCAAAATCACACCAGAGCAATGCATGCGACTAGTTTCTCCATACAGGAGGCTTCTTGAAGCTGTCATTACCAACAAAGGCTTTTGTACAAAGTATTAAATAAATATCAGTAAGTGTGTTCAATACTTTTTCCCTGTGTCATTTCACATTATTACACATAACTTAATTTCTGAACTTATTTGTTTTGGTTTCTTTGTATGTATGGATTACTTGAGTTGTTACCAACCTCTGGTGAAAATGTCATGTCAATAGCACCTTTGGAAATATATTTACTGAGAAAAATGGTGACGTGTTCAATACTTATTTCACCCGTTGTATATATACTGTATATTATATATACAGTACCAGTCAAAAGTTTGGACACACCTACTCAAGGGTTTTTCTTTATCTGCATTTTATACATATAATAGTGAAAACATCAAAACTATGAAATAACACATATGGAAGTAACCAAAAAAAATAAAAAATTAGATTCTTTAAAGTAGCCACACTTTGCTTTGATGACAACTTTGCACACTCTTGGCATGAAGTAGTCACCTGGAATGCATTTCAATTAACAGGTGTGCCTTTATGTGTTTGAGCCAATCAGTTGTGTTGTGACAAGGTAGGGATGGTATATAGAAGATAGCCCTATTTGGTAAAAGACCAAGTCCATATTATGTCAAGATCAGCTCGAATAAGCAAAGAGAAACAACAGTCCATCATTACTTTAAGACATAAAGATCAATCCGGAAAATGTCAAGAACTTTTCTTCTTCAAGTGCAGTCGCAAAAAACATCAAGTGCTATGATGAAACTGGCTCTCATGAGGACTGCCACAGGAAAGGAAAACCTAGCCTCAGGCCTTACCAGCCTCAGAGTACAGCCCAAATAAATGCTTCACAGAGTTCAATTAACAGACACATCTCAACATCAAATGTTAAGAGTAGACTGCGTGAATCAGGCCTTCATGGTCGAATTTCTGCAAAGAAACCACTACTAAAGGACACCAATAAGAAGAAGAGACGAGCAATGGAGGAAATCTGTCCTTTGGTCTGATGTGTCCAAATCTGTGAGACACAGAGTAGGTGAACGGATGATCTCCACATGTGAAAACAACATTGAAAATGTTAACTTACAAGCCCTAACCAACAATGCAGTTTTTAAGTAAATAATAAGTATTAGGTAAACAATAGATAAGTAAAGAAATAAAAGCAGTAAAATGACAGACAATAACAGTAGCGAGGATATATACAGGTGGTACCGGTACAGAGTCAATGTGAGGAGACTATATACAGATGGTACCGGTACAGAGTCAATGTGAGAAGACTATATACAGATGGTACCGGTACAGAGTCAATGTGAGGAGACTATATACAGATGGTACCGGTACAGAGTCAATGTGAGGACTATATACAGATGGTACCGGTACAGAGTCAATGTGAGGAGGCTATATACAGATGGTACCGGTACAGAGTCAATGTGAGGAGACTATATACAGATGGTACCGGTACAGAGTCAATGTGCAGGGACACCAGTTAGTCGGGCTAATTGAGGTAATGTGTACATGTAGGTATAGTTAAAGGGACTATGCATAGATGATAAACAGAGAGTGGGGGGACACAATGCAAATAGTCTGTGTAGCCATTTCATTACCTGTTCAGGAGTCTTATGACCTGGTGGTAAAAGCTGTTGAGAAGCCTTTTGGACCTAGACTTGGCGCTCCGGTACCGCTTGCCATGCGGTAGCAAAGAGAACAGTCTACGACTAGGGTGGCTGGAGTCTTTGACTATTTTTAGGACCTTCCTGTGACAACTCAACAAGCATGCAGATGCATAAGTGAAACACATTATCTAACTGGGGATAGCTAGCTAACATAATGTAACAAAGCATTATGCGCTAGCAAGTTAACTTTAATTCTGAAATAACTTCATATTTCCGAGTTAATCAGATATTAGCTTAGAAAGACTTGAAATTGGCATGGACACTAACTAGCTATCAAGCGACCAGCTAACTAGCTAGCGAGCTACCATATCCCTTAAAAGTCGATGATGTGGTTGTTACTGACAAGAGGCTCATGGCTGAGCTCTTTCATCACCCCTTCATTAAGTCAGGATTCCTATTAGACTCAGCCATGCCTCCTTGCCCGTCCAACATTTCCTCATCTGCCACCCCTTCTAATGCAACTATCCCAGATGCTTCTCCCTCTTTTTCCCCTGCCACGCTACAAAGTTTCTCCCTGCAGGCGGTTACTGAGTCTGAGGTGGTAAAGGATCTCCTTAAACTTGACCCCCAAAAAACATCTGGGTCAGATGGTTTCGACCCTTTCTTCTTTTAGGTTGCTGCCCCTATCATTGCCAAGCCTATCTCTGACCTTTTTAACCTGTCTCTCCTTTCTGGGGAGGTTTGCTAACTACCTCTCTCAAAAAATGCAGTGTATAAAGTCAGAACATCTGCTTTCTCAGCCACTGCCTGTCACCAAGGGAGTGCCCCAAGTCTCGATCCTAGGCCCCACGCTCTTCTCAATTTACATCAACAATATAGCTCAGGCAGTAGGAAGCTCTCTTAAATATTTATATGCAGATGATACAGTCTTATACTCAGCTGCCCCCTCCCGGGATTTTGTGTTAAAGCCTCTACAACAAAGATTTCTTAGTGTCCAACAAGATTTCTCTGCCCTTAACCTTGTTCTGAACATCTCCAAAACAAATGTCATGTGGTCTGGTAAGAAGAATGTCCCTCTCCTCACAGATGTGATTACTAACTCTGAGGGAGTATGGCTAGACGGTACACTGTCCTTCTCTCAGCACATATCAAAGCTGCAGGCTAAAGTTAAATCTAGACTTGGTTTCCTCTATCGTAATTGCTCCTCTTTCACCCCAGCTGCCAAACTAACCCTGATTCAGATGACCATCCTATCCATGCTAGATCAGCCAGTAAGGGTTCTCTCGAGCGGCTAGATGTTCTTTACCATTCGGCCATCAGATTTGACATCAATGCTTCTTATAGGACACATCGCTGCACTCTATACTCCTCTGTAAACTGGTCATCTCTGTATACCCGTCACAAGACCCATTGGTTGATGCTTATTTATAAAACCCTCTTAGGCCTCACTCCCCCCTATCTGAGATATCTACTGCAGCCCTCATCCTCCACATACAACACCCGTTCTGCCAGTCACATTCTGTTAAAGGTATTCAAAGCACACACTTCCCTGGGTCACTTGTCTTTTGGAACGAGGTGCAACAAACAGTTTTATCTCAATCTCTTCATTCAAAGACTCAACCATGGACACTCTTACTGACAGTTGTGGCTGCTTTGCGTGATGTATAGTTGACTCTACTTTCTTGCCCTTTGTGCTGTTGTCTGTGTCCAATAATGTTTTTACCCTGTTTTGTGCTGTTATCATGTTGTGTTGCTGCCATGTTGTGTTGCTACCATGCTGTGTTGTCATGTGTTGCTGCCATGCTATGTTGTTGTCTTAGGTCTCTCTTCATGTAGTGTTGGGTTGTCTCTCTTGTTGTGATGTGTGTTTTGTCCTATATCTATCTATCTATCTATTTATCTATCTACCTATCTACCTATCTATCTATCTATCTATCTATCTATCTATCTATCTATCTATCTATCTATCTATCTATCTATCTATCTATCTATCTATCTATCTATCTATCTATCTATCTATCTATCTATCTATCTATCTATCTATCTATCTATCTATCTATCTATCTATCTATCTATCTATCTATCTATCTATCTATCTATCTAACTATCTTTTTCATCCCAGCCTCCGTCCCCGCAGGAGGCCTTTTGCCTTTTGGTAGAACGTCATTGTAAATAAGTATTTGTTCTTATCTGAAACACTAAACTGGAACAAACTGTACGCTATACCATTCTTCGGTATCTTAGTCACTTAATCGTGTTTACATACTGCATCAACCAACCTCTTATGTGTATACTGCATACTATAAAGCTTACTGTAACTGCACTGTCGGAGTTAGAAGCACAAGCATTTCGCTACACCTGCAATAACATCTGCTAACCACTTGTATGTGACCAATTGTATTGTATTTTATTAGATTTTTAACTGACTTGCCTAGTTAAATAAAGGTTAAATAAAAAAATGAAAATGAAAAAGCTAGTTGCTTATCAAAGTTAGATAACTGGTTAATTTGACTCAAAAAGAATCGACCAAACTATAAATGACTACCAAATCCGCGATGAGAAGGTTCTAGCTAGTGCATCCCTATGTCCTTCGACTCTTGTTGGATGTAGTTTATCAGGTCCCAGTCTCCCATGACTATTATGATTATTTCATTACAATTACATTTTTCTTTAGCAGCATCTGTACCTGATAGAGTCTCACTTGCGGAAGTAAGCTGTCTGGCAGCGAGAAACTCAGATTGGGAGGGAGACTAGAGCAAACCCAGAAGTTCTCACTGAACGGTTGCACATTTGAGAGCCCCAGGATGGTCCATTTACTTTGTACTGTTATAATTTATGCTAGGAAATCCTACGATTTCTTTGGGGCAGTTTGCCCTCATAGCAAATAGTTGGGAAAACAATCCAAGCAATGTTCGCACTGCCTATGTCCCCACAGAGGAGGAGCTGCTGCTGTTGGCAGTCACTGAAGGGTAGAGTAGTAAATAACTGAACAGCTTGTTTTGAAAAATATATATCTTTGAAACAGGAAAAAGTACATATTTACAGCAATTCAACCAATCACAAGTGGGGCACCGACCTTAATGTCCCCTCAGGGATCAATAAAGTATCTATCTATCTATCTATCTATCTATCTATCTATCTATCTATCTATCTATCTATCTATCTATCTATCTATCTATCTATCTATCTATCTATCTATCTATCTATCTATCTATCTATCTATCTATCTATCTATCTAATATCCTGCTGATGTAACAAAGACATAATAACGCAATAATGTTAACGTCATTTCCTTGTTCATGTACAATATTGGCTGGTTTGCTTTGACTTCCCATATCTGGGATCAAAATCATGATAATTTGCTCATGTCAGACTTCTAAATCTAGACAGTCAACTGAGTATGTCTGTATCTCTACTGTAAGCCAACTATTTTTTACTAAATAGTCAACTGCGCCAGATGAGTTTGCCCGTATCTCCCAGCTCTCCTGCAATCGAGTCTGTATATGTGTGTATTTCTCTCTTCCAGTGGCCAGAGAAGTAGGGAGGCAGCAACTGTTTAGCTCTGATAAACGCCTGGCATTTGCAGCAGCTAGTGGATAGTGACAACAGACAGAGACAGCGTTGCGTCCCAAATGGAACCCTATTCCCTTTATACAGCACAACTTTTGACCAGGCGCCGTAGGGAATAGGGTGCCATTTGGGACGCAGACAGAGACAGACAGCTAGCTAACGCAGGAATGAAAGAGTACAGCGCCACAAGACACAGGATTAAAGAGCAGAGTTTGTTAGAAGAAGAGAGGAGAGAGAGAGAGAGAGAGAGAGAGAGAGAGAGAGAGAGAGAGAGAGAGAGAGAGAGAGAGAGAGAGAGAGAGAGGAGAGAGAGAGAGAGAGAGGGAGAGAGAGAGAGAGAGAGAGAGAGAGAGAGAGAGAGAGAGAGGAGAGAGGAGAGAGAGAGAGAGAGAGAGAGAGAGAGAGAGAGGACAGGGGATGGGAGGGAGTGAAGTGGGGAGGAGGGAGACGTCTCTAGTGTGACCTAAATTGCAAGACGCCCAGACATAATACAGCGGCGCCCATGTGACCGTAGCCTCTCAGTCAAAACAATAACAGAGTGGGGTCCGACACGCTACAGTCTAGCCATGGCCCCCTCTCCTCTCCCCCTCCATCCCCTCCATCGCTTTCATCCAGACTCCTCACAGGTGGTGTCCAATAACCTAGCAATGAACATGGAACACACGGCTTCCAGAGTTCCTGGAAAGAGATTTGGCAATGTTTGTATAATGGTTTCTGTGTTTGAACGAGTTACAACTTTAATAGATCTGAATTGTTTGCTACAGATGTCTCTCTTCTCTTCCACACAGCAGATGTGTGACTGTGAGCCGGGAGTCTAAGTAAGCAACAAAAAGACGCATATACAATATTCTCTTTATTTTCCAAATATTTCTCAGCCATTTGTTAATCTGATCTGGCACAGAGAGAGTCATGACAATATAATCACCAATATAATACTTTTCTGAAATCTTGTATTCAAATATGCACATGAGGCGAAATCTCATTAAATATGTGCACATTTGCATATAACGCAAATACATTTTTCTGGACACTGGATGAAGTCAGTCTTAATATTTTGGAGAAGACTGTTGATATATACTTTTTTTCATGTTTCTAACTGCATTTTTGTGCATATTTCCAAAGAATGTTGTCTAAAATAAATGTTTAAAATATATCAACAATTCTCTCCATACAAGTCATATGTCTAAGGATAAGCACACACAATGTGGTGAATACAGATGCTTCTGAAGCTGAGACAATTGAGTTGGCATTTGGGAAGAGTCTGACCTTCGGGAAATGGTAGTTAAAGACAAATACACTCAATTTAGCCTACCAATCGCCAAATACTATTTTGACCCAATCACGATATATTTAATCTAAGTTACTACATATTGTTCAGTTTGTAACATTCTCTATGAAATTGGATTTTAAATGGTGTTTGATTACATATAGTGAGCTTTGAAATTGTGGATTTATGTCCTTTTGAATGTGGTAAAAATGAATAATATTTTGATGACGGTAGTATGACAAACAAAATAGTACATATATTTACATCAAATTTACATACTGAACAAAAATATAAAGGCAAAATTCAACAATTTCATTGATTTTACTGAGTTACAGTTCATGAGGAAATCAGTGAATTAAAAAACAATTATTAGACCATAATCCACCCATACTATGCAATGTCTTTTCATAGCTATCTATCTATCTATCTATCTATCTATCTATCTATCTATCTATCTATCTATCTATCTATCTATCTATCTATCTATCTATCTATCTATCTATCTATCTATCTATCTATCTATCTATCTATCTATCTATCTATCTATCTATCTATCTATCTATCTATCTATCTATCTATCTATCTATCTATCTATCTATCTATCTTACACACCACGGACCAACAAATATTCTTTACATCAACAACATAGGAATCACTACAAAACTTATTTAATGACCTCTTATACACTATATTAGGCCCAGCCTTTGGAGCTTTAGTTTTTCTAGATATGGCTACTATATTGTGTGATGCTTGTGATCACTACAGCCAATGGATTTTGATACTGCTTTAAAACAAATGTCTGCAGCATTAGTAAAGATGTCCTACAGTACTAAAGACCCATACATGTTGATGATTACATTCCTGTGCTGTCTGTAACTAGTTACAGTTTGAAGCTTTCTCTTGAGTGGCCAGCCTGATGAAAGCCAGTCAATATTTAAATCATCCAGAAAATATACCTCTCTGTTGATATCACATACATGATCAAGCATTTCACACATGTTATCCAGATACTGACTGTTAGCACTTGGTGGTTTATAGCAACTTCCCACCAGAATTGGCTTTAGGTGAGGCAGATGAACCTGTAGCCATATGACTTCAATAGTATGTAACATTAGATCCTCTCTAAGCTTTACAGGAATGTGGTTTTGAATATAAACAGCCACATCTCCACATTTGGCATTTCGGTCTTTTCTGTAGATCTTATAACAATGCATTGCTTCCACTGTATCATCAACGGTATTATCTAAGTGAATTTCAGAGATTGTCAGAATATGAATGTCATCTGTTAATAGCAAATTAATGATATCATGAACCTTGTTTCTTAAGCTACATAAGTTAATATGGGGTATTTGTTGCTTTTCTGGTATCATTGATTGTTTTTATTGCTTTACTGAGAAGCTTAGTGGAAGTAGACATGCTCATGTTATTTATGGTAGTGCAGGGTGAGCTGCACACAGTGTTCTTCCTACTAGGACACACCGCCTCAGTGCTAAGAGTATAACTCTGGTTCATAGGCACGTGATTACTGTATACAATAGCTGTGGGATCAGCCAAGGCATTCAGTAAGAGGGACATCAATTAGGTTACTTACATAGTGTCTATCAACTCCTCTACATTTGCTGAAGCATTATGACAACTTAGCAACACAATGGTAGTGATGAAATGAACTGATTGATAAGTCATTGTCTCAACGCAGCCTTATAATGCTGTGAAAGGATCCAGGAACCTAAACTATTCTCCTTATAATACAAGCTTTGATACCAGAAGGTATCAAAATTGTCAATAAATGTTACACCCACAGAACTGCAATAGTCTCGTAGCCTGTTATGGAGGGCTAAAAGTCTGCTGAACCGTTCAATGATTTAAGTAGGTCAGAGGGACAGATATTATGGGGCATTTGTTGGTGTCAAGTAGTGACCCAATCAGTGTCGTAAAATCTATTTTCAGCTGTTCTGAGCTGCCCTTCATAATGTCATTGAATCCCACATGAACTATGATAGACTCAATTTCCTGATGCTGGTTTAAAATGTTTGGGAGCAGTTTATTGATGTTCTGTATTTCTGCTCTTGGATAGCACAACGTTTTTGTGCCATGGACTGAGACATTTCTCACCACTGAACTGCCCAATACAATGTCTGGAGAAGAGGTTGTTAGAAATCATTCCAACCCCTCACACAATTCATTGAGCCTTTCACGGGCCCACAAGAAGCAGGATAGCGTACGCCTGCTGTTTTCTGTCTACTTCACTACAGGATTGAGGAGAAGCAGGTGGAGATGACTTCCTTGGCAGGCAAGTCCCAGGTACCATTCAGATAGGGACAGATGACAAGGCAGGGAAATATCCGTCAGGCCCGAGCATCGTCCAGCCATAGGAGTTCCAATTTGTGTTTTCCCCATAACTTTGCGCATAATTTAGATTTGTTTGCTAAGCATAGCAACCTCATTCCGGTAATCCTCAACTAGCAAACAATTGCCTCATTAGAACTCTGGATTTGTTATGAAGATTAGTGATGTTTTCAATTGTTGTTACCGAATGTATTTAGCTATTGTCCCCAGCACAAGGGGCACATGTGTAATGATCATGCTGTTTAATCAGCTTCCTGATATCTTGGCAAAGGAGAAATGCTCACTAACAGGAATGTAAACAAATTTGTGCACAAAATTTGAGAGAAATAAGGTTTTTGTCCGTATGGAACATTTCTGGGATCTTTTACTTCAGCTCATGAAACATGGGACCAACACTTCACATGTTGCATTTATATTTTTGTTCAGACAAGATAGTTAACATTTTATTTCCTAACTATGAGAAACTGAAACAGTCTCCATGATTGAACCATGGGAAACATTACCATTCTCTCCCCCTCTCAAGACTTCAGTTAATGTTGACCTCTCTCTCTCTCTCTCTCTCTCTCTCGGGAACCGTTAGTCACCACTAATGGCAGGGTCTCTCATAGACCTCTCAGTGGTTTGCTTGAGACTCCCAGGAGGGCCAGTTTGGGAATAGAGCCAACTTTACACAACTGTGGGAAGCATTGGAGTCAACATGTACCAGCATCCCTGTGGAATGCTTTCGACACCTTGTAGAGTCCATGCCCAAACAAATTAAGACTGTTCTGAGGGCAAAAGTGGGTGCAAAGTAATATTAGGAAGGTATTTTGTGGCTCACTGGAAAGGAATGTAAACCAAATGGTGGGTCAGGAACCGGAAGGGACCATATACAGTACATTAAAATTCCTCTGCCATAATATTATGGTTAAATTCCTTGAGATCAGTGGTTGGCAGTGGTGGAAAAAGTACCCTATTGTCATACTTAAGTAAAAGTAAAGATAATAAAAATAAAAAATGACTCAACTAAAAAGTGAAAGTTACCCAGTAAAATACTTGTTGAGTAAAAGTCTACAAGTATTTGGTTTTAAATGTACTTAAGTATCAAAGTAAATGTAATTGCTAAAACATAATTTAATATTCCTTATATTAAGCAAACCAGACAGCACAATTGTTGTGTTTTTATTTTATTTACAGATAGCCAGGGCCACACTCTAACACTCAGACATACTGAAATGTACAAATAAATACTTTTTGTTTAGTGAGTCCACCAGATCAGTGGCATTTGAGAAAACCAGGGATGTTCTCTTGATAAGTGTGTGAATCTGACCATTTTCCTGTCCTGCTAAGCATTCAAAAAGTACTTTTGTGTGTCAGGGAATATGTATGGAGTGAAAAGTACAATCTTTTCTTTGTAGTGAAGTAAAGTATGTAGTGAATGTAGTGAAGTAAAAGTAAAAGTTGTCAAAAATATTCATATTAAAGTACAGATGCCACAAAAAACAAAACTACTTAAGTAGTACTTTAAAGTATTTTTACTTAAGTACTTTACACCACTGGTGGGTGAGTGGTAGCTCATTTAATTTAGTGTTGCAGCTGATGATAAGTAGATCCTTGATTGTGGTCCAGAAACATTGGTTTGGTATGTTTATAGGGCTGGTCACAAGAACATATCAAACGCTTTAAATGGTAGATGGGTCACAATGCAAAAGAGAGTGGTTCGGGAAGCTTAGCACTGCTGTAGAGGAAGGGTGTATGTGTGGGAGGAGTGTGGGTTTGTTGATGGAGTAGAGAGAGAGAGCGAGAGAGAGAGAGAGAGAGAGAGAGAGAGAGAGACAGAGAGAGAGAGAGAGAGAGAGAGAGAGAGAGAGAGAGAGAGAGAGAGAGAGAGAGAGAGAGAGAGAGAGAGAGAGAGAGAGAGAGAGAGAGGGCTATTTTCGTCTTGCGTTAAACCAGTGCAATTGTCAAACGCACGCTTGTTTGCAGTTTCACCCTGTTAAAGCTGGCACTCTTCTACCTTGCGCTGAGTTGGGAAGGGTTGGCAATATCTGAGGTGTGTCCTTAAAAACGTGTGCCAAAGTGACAATTTCAGACAGCACTGGTGGGGATATTTAAGACCAATCAAAAGCTGGTCTTAGCAGTAACATTGGACATTTTACATTTGTCATTTAGCAGACGCTCTTATCCAGAGGGAGGGGTGGTCCTGTGGGATTATTTAAGATTACTCTTTGAAGAGGTAGGGTTTCAGGTGTTTTTGGAAGATGCGCGAGGAGTTCTCCTAGCTTCAGGGGGAAGCTGGTTCCACCATTGGTGTGCCAGAACAGAGAGGAGTATGGACTAGGCTGAGTGGGAGCTCCACTCCCATAGGGGTGGTAGGGTCAAGAGACCAGAGGTGGTAAAATGGAGTGCTCGGTTGAGCATAGCCTGAATGGTAGGGAGGGTCAGTTCATATTGCTGCTCTGTAGGCAAGTACCATGGTCTTGTAGTGGATGCGAACATCGACGGGAAGCCAGTGGAGTGTGCCGAGGAGCGGGGTGACATGGAAGAACTTGGAAAGGTTGAACACCAGACAAGCAGCAGTGTTCTGGATAAGTTGCAGGGGTTTGATGACTCAAGCGGGAACCCAGCCAACAGCGAGTTGCAGTAATCCAGGACTGGAGAGGACAAGTGCCTGGATTAGGACCTGTGCCGCTTCCTGTGTGAGGTAGGGTCGTACTCTTCGGATGTTGAAGAGCATGAACCTGCAGGAGCGAGTCACTGCTTTGATGTTTGCAGAGAACGACAGGGAGTTGTCCCAGGTCACGCCAAGGTTCTTTGCACTCTGGGAGGGGGACACCGTGGAGTTGTCAACTGTGATGGAGAGGTCTTTGAGCGGGCAAGTCTTCCCCGGGAGGAGAGCAGCTTCATCTTGTTGAGGTTGAGCTTGAGGTGGTGGGCCAACTTCCAAGCTGAGATATCTGACAGACACGCAGAGATGTGTGTCACCACCTGGGTGTCAGAAGGGGGAAGGAGAAAAGGAGAGTGTCATCCGCATAGCAATGAAAGCAGAGACCCTGTGAGGATATGACGGAATTTAGTGACTTGGTGTATAGAGAGAAGAGGAGAGGGCCTAGAACTGAACCCTTTGGGGAAACCAGTCGTGGGAATACGTGGTGTAGAATAGAATAGAATAGAATAGAATAGAATAGAATAGAATAGAATAGAATAAAAAACTTTATTGTCCAACCAGGATGGACATTATTCTTTGGCATCACCTTCCATTAAAAGGATCACCTACACATGCATTCTCACATCATACACATTTAAACCAGTCAGTCCATCATGTTGTAAACACTAACAACATAGAGGACATTAATACATTCACTCACAACCGACCGCTGTCCCAACTGTACTGGATAGATAAGAACAAATACTGATACAGTTTACGTTGCATTTAGTAGTTCAACAGCACAAGGAACAAATTAATGTTTGAACATGGATCACCTCCCCGTCACCTGGTAGGAGCGGCCAGACAGGTAGGATGTAATCTAAGAGTAAGCAGAGCCTGAGACGCTCAGCCCTGAGAGGGCGATTGGTTATAGCATGGATTTGACAGCGGAAGTGCAGCCTATTGAGCCGTGATCCTATTTACAGTGTTTTTTTACCATTTTGTTTCATTTGATTAAATACCAAGCATAGTCTCATCTCCTCTCAATGAAGGCAGTTATTTGTGTTTTTTTGGTTCAACAGCAATGCATCTGGTGTCTTTCTGATCCTGGCCATGCGTTAGCCAAGTAGCCTATCCAGAAAAGGTTTCTAAATGGTCTACTCTTGAGGCTTTAGACTTCAGGATTTTGCATTATTCACAGTTCACTTAGGCCAGGCCTACCTATTCACATATATTCTTATTGAGAACTTACCTCACACATACAATACAATTTGCGGGAACCTAGTATTTTTTATTTGAAGAGAAGTGAGATGCGTAAAGGCCTTTACTCGTTGACGCCAGTTACAACAATGTTAACTGTCAACACTCAAAACATATTGAGCAAACACTGGATTCTTTTTTTTTCTCTTGCTATTACTCGTTACTGTAGCCTATACTATTTCATAAATTGTATCAATCCACAATGGACTAGGAAGAGAATATTTGTCATGGGTCACGGAAAGACCGTCAATAACCTACGGAACTTGAAACAATGGCATGCAGTATTAAGGCATGAAACGAGCTGATTGGCAAGAGAGTTCCAAGCCGTCCTCACACATATCATTTTTTTATTCATCAAAACCCCGACCTTTTGCGCCACTATTCCCACAGTGAAAATAACACAAATATTTTGCACACACCTCCGGACCTATAGCCTTACTGCCAGAGCTAAGATTTACCATTGTGTAAGGTTTGTTAAAATAGAGCCCAGAGACGGAGACAATGGTTAGTGCTATCCGGTATCGTTGGGACGTCCTTACCAAAAAACCTAAATCTATTTCTTTATTTTATTTAACCTTTATTTAACAAGGCAAGTCAGTTAAGAACAAATTCTTATTTACAATGACGGTCTACCCCGGCTAAACTCGGACGACACTGGGCCAATTGTGCGCCGCCCTATGGGACTCCCAATCACAGCCGGTTGTGACACAGCTTGGAATTGAACCAGGGTCTGTAGTGACACCTCTAGCACTGAGATGCAGTGCCTTAGACCGCTGCGTTACTCGGGAGCCCTACCCAAACCCTAAACTTTAATATAACCATAAACCTCACCTAACCCTAACCCTAAACCTAACCCCAACCTTAACCCTTACCTTAACCATTTTACAATTCAACTTTAATGAGGTAGGGAAGTCCCAAGGAACCCGGATAGCATGGACCCGGAGACAAGGGGACAGTGATTCACATTGGATTTGTGATATACAATCATTTCAAATGAGCATTGTGGATCCATAATAAGCGTTACTCCGCCCATGCAGAGTAACAATTTGCCCATAAATACACCATTTGGACGGTGTGGTCGTCTATTTTGGACTTACGGTCGCAGGCAGAAAATATAGGGATCTGAAAAGAGATAATAATGGTCTACTGTAATCACTGTGGAACAATAATTTAGACAATATAAGAGAGAGAGAGAGAGAGAGAGAGAGAGAGAGAGAGAGAGAGAGACAGACAGACAGACAGACAGACAGACAGACAGACAGACAGACAGACAGACAGACAGACAGACAGACAGACAGACAGACAGACAGACAGACAGACAGACAGACAGACAGACAGACAGACAGACAGACAGAGACAGTCAGGGAGATAAAGAGAGGAAGAGAGAGAGAGAGACATCAAAGAGGTGGGAAGAGAGAGAGAGAGAGAGAGAGAAGAGGTGGAAAGAGAGAGAAGCTTCTGTATGCACAGAGATATGAATCCTCTTGCCAAAACATTCTAAACCCCACCGCACCTCAAGCAGTGAATACAATAAAAACAACATACCTGCACTGAAAGACAATACCATAACATTAAATAATGAAGAGCAAACTAAAAAAAGATAGCTAGTGTAAAAATAAACAATAGGTCCCATGTAGAAAGTGATAAACAAAGTGACTACAGCCCACTTATCTCCTCACTCTCTCTCTCAAGGGTGGCAGGTAGCCTAGCGGTTAGAGAGGTGAGCCATCAACCGGAGGGTTGCCAGTTAGAATCCCGGTCAGACAGGAAAAATCTGGTGGGAAGTGAGCTGGCAACCGGAGGGATGCTGGCATCAAATCCTAGACGACGCTGTTTTGCCCTTGAGCAAGGCATTTAATCGCCCACAACATTGGCTCCAATTTGGCAGCGCACCACGTCTCTCCAAAAACCTCTATACAGTGGGGAGAACAAGTATTTGATACACTGCCGATTTTGCAGGTTTTCCTACTTACAAAGCATGTAGAGGTCTGTAATTTTTATCATAGGTACTCTTCAACTGTGAGAGACGGAATCTAAAACAAAAATTCATAAAATCACATTGTATGATTTTTAATAATTAATTTGCATTTTATTGCATGACATAAGTATTTGATCACCTACCAACCAGTAAGAATTCCGGCTCTCACAGACCTGTTAGTTTTTCTTTAAGAAGCCCTCCTGTTCTCCACTCATTACCTGTATTAACTGCTCCTGTTGGAACTCGTTACCTGTACAAAAGACACCTGTCCACACACTCAATCAAACGGACTCCACACACTCAATCAAACAGCTGTGTAAGGACATCAGGGATAAAATTGTAGACCTGCACAAGGCTGGGATGGGCTACAGGACAATAGGCAAGCAGCTTGGTGAGAAGGCTCCAACTGTTGGCGCAATTATTAGAAAATGGAAGAAGTTCAAGATGACGGTCAATCTCCCTTGGTCTGGGGCACCATGCAAGATCTCACCTCGTGGGGCATCAATGATCATGAGGAAGGTGAGGGATCAGCCCAGAACTACACGGCAGGACCTGGTCAATGACCTGAAGAGAGCTGGGACCACAGTCTCAAAGAAAACCATTAGTAACACACTGCGCCGTCATGGATTAAAATCCTGCAGCGCACGCAAGGTCCCCCTGCTCAAGCCAGCGCATGTCCAGGCCCGTCTGAAGTTTGCCAATGACCATCTGGATGATCCAGAGGAGGAATGGGAGAAGTTCATATGGTCTGATGAGACAAAAATAGAGCTTTTTGGTCTAAACTCCACTCGCCGTGTTTGGAGGAAGAAGAAGGATGAGTACAACCCCAAGAACACCATCCCAACCGTGAAGCATGGAGGTGGAAACATCATTCTTTGGGGATGCTTTTCTGCAAAGGGGACAGGACGACTGCACCGTATTGAGGGGAGGATGGATGGGGCCATGTATCGCGAGATCTTGGCCAACAACCTCCTTCCCTCAGTAAGAGCATTGAAGATGGGTCGTGGCTGGGTCTTCCAGCATGACAACGACCCAAAACACACAGCCAGGGCAACTAAGGAGTTGCTCCGTAAGAAGCATCTCAAGGTCCTGGAGTGGCCTAGCCAGTCTCCAGACCTGAACCCAATAGAAAATCTTTGGAGGGAGCTGAAAGTCCGTATTGCCCAGCGACAGCCCCGAAACCTGAAGGATCTGGATGGAGGAGTGGGCCAAAATCCCTGCTGCAGTGTGTGCAAACCTGGTCAAGAACTACAGGAAACGTATGATCTCTGTAATTGCAAACAAAGGTTTCTGTACCAAATATTAAGTTCTGCTTTTCTGATGTATCAAATACTTATGTCATGCAATAAAATGCAAATTAATTACTTAAAAATCATACAATGTGATTTTCTGGATTTTTGTTTTAGATTCCGTCACTCACAGTTGAAGAGTACCTATGATAAAAATTACAGACTTCTACATGCTTTGTAAGTGGGAAAACCTGCAAAATCGGCAGTGTATCAAATACTTGTTCTCCCCACTGTATGTGTCCTTCGAAGGGGTTGGGTTAAACATTTTGGTTAGACCTTTTGTGCAATCTTATTCACAATGATGTTTTGTAAAGTGATCTTAATCATATGGTGTAATTGTTAGGCGAGTTCATAAATAGCTCTACACACAACAATCAGCCATAAAAAGCATAATAACTTTGAATTCCACTCAACTAATAATAGAATAGTAGAAAATAAAGACAATAACCATATAAATAATCTACACTGCTATAAATAGTCAAGCTTTTCCTTCAGTTGTGCCTCATTGCTCCCTTGGCTTCTGCGATGAGAAGATGAGTGGCATCTGGAGCAAGTGGGACATTGTGTGTGTGGGGGGGTTTGCAACTGTATGGCTCAGTTGGCTCAGAGATAGTGAGAGTGAGAGAGAGAAAGAGAGAGAGAAGGAGAGAGAAAAAGAGAGCGCCTGTGTGTGTACTGTTGACCTTCAAACGATGTCCTCATGAAGTTCACCCAGAATACTTATTACCTCCCATCATGACACCAACGTCTTTCCAACGGCATAATCAGGACATTATGTAAATTAAATGTAAAGCTTTGGCTGCCTCCCACATGGCACCCTATTGCCTACAGTATTTAGTGCACTACTTTTGACCAGAGCCCTATGTGGCCTGGAGCGCAATCAGTGACTTTGTGGTGTGGTGTGAGCAAAACCACCTTCAGCTCAACATCAGCAAAACAAAGGAGATGATGGTGGACTTCAGGAGAACCAAGGCCCAACTGACTGCAGTACCTATACAGGGGATGGATGTGGAAATGGTTGGGTCATACAAGTTCCTGGGAGACCATATGGACAACAGGCTGGAATGGGAGCCGACTCTACTTTCTGAGGAGGCTCAGGTCCTTCAACGTGTGCAGTAAACTACTGCATACCTTCTACCAGTCTGTGGTAGAAGGTTTGCAGTGGTGTGCTGGGGCGCCAACATAAAAGCCGGTGATGCTTCTCGGGTAAATAAGCTGATCATGAAGGCTAGCACTGTCCTGGTGATGAGCCTTGACACTCTAGAGGAGGTGGCGGAGAGACGGATCCTGGCCAAACTGCTGGCCATCATGGACAACGTCACCCACCCTCTGCATGCCATGGTTATGACGCAGAGGAGCACCTTCAGTCACAGACTGATCCCACCACGGTGTGCCAGAGAGAGCTACAGGAGGTCCTTCACTGCACCTTCAAAAAATCCCACGGTCAGCCAACCACAATGGCTACTGGCATAATACATACGCATTTTGTTGTGTTACAACGTGGGATAAAATTGAATTGTAATTTTTTGTCAACAATCTACAAAAAATACTCCATAATGTCAAATTAGAAAATAAATTGAACATTTAAAAAAATATATATATATATACAGCGGGTGAAATAAGTATTGAACACGTCACCATTTTTCTCAGTAAATATATTTCCAAAGGTGCTATTGACATGGCATTTTCACCAGATGTTGGTAACAACCCAAGTAATCCATACATACAAAGAAACCAAAACAAATAAGTTCAGAAATTAAGTTATGTGTAATATGTGAAATGACACAGGGAAAAAGTATTGAACACACTTACTGATATTTATTTAATACTTTGTACAAAAGCCTTTGTTGGTAATGACAGCTTCAAGACGCTTCCTGTATGGAGAAACTAGTCGCATGCATTGCTCTGGTGTGATTTTGGCCCATTCTTCCACACAATCAGTGTTCAAATCTTGAAGGTTTTGTGGGCCTCTTTCTATGAATCTTGATCTTCAGTTCTTTCCATAGATTTTCAATGGGATTTAAGTCAGGTGATTGGCTGGGCCATTCTAGCAGCTTTATTTTCTTTCTTTGAAACCAAAAGAAAGAGTTTCCTTGGCTGTGTGTTTGGGATCATTGTCTTGCTGAAATGTCCACCCTCGTTTCATCTTCATCATCCTGGTAGATGGCAGCAGATTTTTGTCAAGAATGTCTCGGTAAATTTGCCCATTCATCCTTCCTTCAATTATGTGAAGTTTGCCAGTACCATTTGCTGAAAAGCAGCCACACACCATGATGTTCCCACCTCCAAACTTCACTGTTGGTATGGTGTTTTTAGGGTGATGTGCAGTGCCATTTCTCCTCCAAACATGGTGTGTATTATGACATCCAAACAGTTCAATTTTGCTCTCATCTGACCACACTATATTCTCCCAGTATTTCACTGGCTTTTCCAAATGTTGTGCAGCAAACTTTAAACGAGCTTCAACATGCTTTTTTTTCAGCAATGGAGTCCTGCGTGGTGAGCGTGCATACAGGCCATGGCGGTGGAGTGCATTACTTACGGTTTTCTTTGAGACAACAGTACCTGCTAATTGCAGGTCTTTTTGAAGCTCTCCACGAGTGGTCCTTGGCTCTTGGACAACTCTTCTGATTATTCTTTTCACTCCTCTGTCAGAAATCTTGCGAGGAGCACCTGGTCGAGGCAAATTTATGGTGAAATTATTGTCTTTCCACTTCCGTATTATGGCCCCAACAGTGCTCACTGGAACATTCAGAAGCTTAGAAATGCGCCTATAACCAATGCCATCATTATGTTTTGCTAAAATTAGGTTGCGAAGGTCTTGAGACAGCTCTTTGCTTTTACCCATCATGAGATGTGTCTTGTGTGACACCTTGGCAATGAGACCTTTTTGTAGGCCATCAGTTGGGACTGAACCAGCTGATATTAATTTGCACTGACAGGGGGCTGGATTGCTTTTTAATTACTGATAGTTTTCAGCTGTTGTCTTGGCTTTCCATGCCTTTTTGCACCTCCCTTTCTTCATGTGTTCAATACTTTTTCCCTGTGTCATTTCACATTATTACACATAACTTAATTTCTGAACTTATTTGTTTTGGTTTCTTTGTATGTATGGATGATTACTTGGGTTGTTACCAACATCTGGTGAAACTTTCATGTCAATAGCACCTTTGGAAATATATTTACTGAGAAAAATGGTGACGTGTTCAATACTTATTTCACCCGCTGTATATATATATATTACAAGCCCTTAACCAACAATGCAGTTTTAAGAAAAATAAGTGTTAAGTAAAAATTAGATAAGTAAACATTTTAATTAATAAATAATTAAAGAGCAGCAGTAAAATAACAGTAGCTCTTTAGTAGTTCTCAGTCCCTGACTGAGTCTGTAATACCAACATGATTCAAGCACACCACCATAGTCCCTGTGGTAACCTGCCTAAATGACTACCGACCCATAGTACTTAAGTACATCAGTGCTTTGGAAGGCTGGTCATGGCTCACATCAACACCATTATCCCAGAAATCCTAGACCCACTCCAATTTGCATACCGCTCAAACAGATCCACAGATGATGCAATCTCTATTTTACTCCACACTGCCCTTTCCCACCTGGACAAAAGGAACACCTACGTGAGAATGCGGTTCATTGACTACAGCTCAGCCTTCAACACCATAGTGCCCTCAAAGCATCACTAAGCTAAGGACCCTGGGACTAAACACTTCCCTCTGCAACTGGATCCTGGACATTCCAGACAGGCCGTCCCCAGGTGGTAAGGGTAGGTAACAACACATCTGCCACGCTGATCCTCAACACGGGGGGCCCCTCAGGGGTGCGTGCTCAGTCTCCTCCTGTACTCCCTGTTCACCAATGACTGCATGGCCAGGCACGACTCCAACACCATCATTACGTTTGCTGATGACACAACAGTGGTAGGCCTGATCACCGACAACGATGAGACAGCCTATAGGGAGGAGGTCAGAGACCTGGCCGTGTGGTGCCAGGACAACAACCTCTCCCTCAATGTGATCAAGTCAAAGGAGATGATTGTGGACTACAGGAAAAGGATGACCAAGCAAGGCCCCATTCTCATCGATGGAGCTGTAGTGAAGCAGGTTGAGAGCTTCAAGTTCCTTGGTGTCCACATCACCAACAAACTATCATGGTCCAAACACACAGTCGTGAAAAGTGCAAGACAAAGCTCTATTTTTGTCTCATCAGACCACATGACCTTCTCCCATTCCTCCTCTGGATCATCCAGATGGTCATTGGCAAACTTCAGATGGGCCTGGACATGCGCTGGCTTGAGCAGGGGGACCTTGCGTGCGCTGCAGGATTTTAATCCATGACGGCGTAGTCTGTTACTAATGGTTTTCTTTGAGACTGTGGTCCCAGCTCTCTTCAGGTCATTGACCAGGTCCTGCCGTGTAGTTCTGGGCTGATCCCTCACCTTCCTCATGAATATTGAAGCCCCACGAGGTGAGATCTTGCATGGTGCCCCAGACCGAGGGAGATTGACCGTCATCTTGAACTTCTTCCATTTTCTAATAATTGCGCCAACAGTTGGAGCCTTCTCACCAAGCTGCTTGCCTATTGTCCTGTAGCCCATCCCAGCCTTGTGCAGGTCTACAATTTTATCCCTGATGTCTTTACACAGCTATCTGGTCTTGGCCATTGTGGAGAGGTTGGAGTCTGTTTGATTGAGTGTGTGGACAGGTGTCTTTTATACAGGTAACGAGTTCAAACAGGTGCAGTTAATACAGGTAATGAGTGGAGAACAGGAGGGCTTCTTAAAGAAAAACTAACAGGTCTGTGAGAGCCGGAATTCTTACTTGTTGGTAGGTGATCAAATACTTAGATCATGCAATAAAATGCAAATTAATTATTTAAAAATCATACAATGTGATTTTCTGGATTTTTGTTTTAGATTCCATCTCTTACAGTTGAAGTGCACCTATGATAAAAATTACAGACCTCTACATACTTTGTAAGTAGGAAAACCTGCAAAATCGGCAGTGTATCAAATACTTGTTCTCCCCACTGTATATCAGAACTGGTGGGCGTAACTAAAATGAAAGAACACCAAATAAATGCATTGTAGGCTTTTCTCAGGGGAGAAGATGTTTTCTCTCTTCACCCAACTGGATTCGGCAAGAGCTTGATTAACGAGCTAGCTCCATTGGGACGGATCGAGAACCCAATTCTCACTGTTGGTAGCCCAGATGATCGGCCAGATTTCTGTATTTTGAAAGATACATATCTTGAAAACTTGACTGCTGACATGCAACACATTTTGGGACTTTATCAGCAATGGACTATTGAAACAAAAACCAAAACATAGTTTTTGGGTGGAGTTTTCCTTTAAACTACAGACATGAAGCATGGCTGACTGAACTCTTCTGAAAAGAAGTAAAGCCAAATAGACTTGTTAGCTAAAACAAAGTAGCGTTATGCAAAACCGTAGGTGATTTATGTCATGCTGTATGCATAAAGTAAACTTTCACACAGAGCCTAAAGATACTCTACTTTAGCGAGTAGAGTATCTAGATAGCCTAGGTACTTAAGATTAAACGTGAAGTGACAGCTGTTGGCCTCGTTTTATTGTTTTAGCATTTTGTATATATTATATATTCTATTATTTAATAATATTAACAATGCATGCTATGTAATTTAAACCACACATCTAAATTGTTCATGGAGGATTTTAACTGTTCTGATTAAATCATGAATGAGACAGATAATTGGGAAGGCTTGTATGTAGAGTTTAAATTGTGTAGGCCTATGAGAATGTGTTCCAAACGGCACCCTAGCCCCTTCATAGTACACAAGACATTTGACCTCTGGTCAGAAGTAGTGCACTTTGTAGGGAATTTGGTGCCATTTGCGGTGTCTGTGTGATGTTGCGAGGGGTGAAAGTGAAATAGGAGGCGAAGAGAACAGGATGATGTGAAAATAATTAGAGATTTAATATAGAATGACAGCAATTCACAAAGAAACAATAACCTGCAAGGGTTGAACACAAACATAAACAGTAATATAGTGACCCTGATGATCCACACCTGTTTTTCATTTGGTCATCAGGGTCACTATATTACTGTGTATGTTTGTGTTCAACCCTTGGTGTTACTGCCATCTTCCCACGACCGCCGTTTAGAATGCCGGCGAGGTGGAGCACCGGAGAGGAGGAGGTCCCACAGATCTGCGCGGGCAGTAGTTACAGTACCCCCCCCTAGCCTCGGCTCCTGACGTCGCCTCTCGCCGGCGCCCCGGACGACCCCGAGGGCGAGGAGCTGGCCGAGCCCGACGGCGTGCGTGGAACTCTGTAGTTAGGGAGGGGTCGCAGATATCCGCCGCCCGAATCCAGCTGCGCTCCTCAGGGCTGTATCCCGCCCAGTCCACCAGGTACTGGATCCGACCCCGCCGTAGCCGGGAGTCCAGCACTTTATCCACCTGATACTCCAAACCCCCAGCTACCTCCGTTGGGGGTGGTGGCGCCACTGCAGGGCCTGGACCCCCCTAGGGGACCAGAAACCCCCGGTCTGAGGAGAGAGACATGGAAATAGGGAGATACATTTTTATATGGTGGTGTTAACCTCAACCTATAGGTGACCTCGTTCACTCTCCGGAGGACCGTGAACGGCCCCACATACCTGGGTTTCAACTTATGGCAGGGCAAGCGGAGCTGGAGGTTCCTTGTGGACAGCCAGACCTTGTCCCCTGGGTGGAATACCCGGAGCCTCGCTCCGCCGTCTGTCCGCCTGTGCCTTCTGCCGTTGTACTGCCTCCCGCAGGCGGACGTTAACAGCGGACCAGACCCCCTCAGCCCTCCTAAACCACTCCTCCACCGCCTGTACTTCACTGGAACCCCTCCCCCAGGGGCACAGTGATGGCTGGAAACCCAGTACCACCTGGAAAGGGGTTAGACCGGTGGAGGAATGGCACAAAGAGTTCTGAGCGTACTCCGCCCAGGAGAGAAAACGGGTCCACTCACCTGGCTGCTCCATGCAATAGGCCCAAGTTCTTGGTTAGTGCGTTCCGCTTGCCCATTAGCCTGAGGATGGTACCCGGATGTGAGGCTGACCGCGACCCCCAGTTTGGACATGAACGCCTTCCAGACCCGTGACATGAACTTGGGACCTCGGTCAGACACGATGTCCTCCGGAAGTCCATACAAACGGGAAGACCTGCTGGAACAGCACCTCAGCGAACTGGAGAGCAGAGGGAAGACCGGGTAGTTGCAGGTACCGCACCATCTTGTAGAACCTGTCCACTACCACGGCGATGGTTGTTTTTCCCTATGCTTGCGGTAGATCCGTTACGAAATCAAGAGTAGCCGGGGTAGGGTCCCGCCTCTCCGCCCGATGGATCTCAGCGTCGATGTCTCAGGAGACGGGACCCACAATGCAGCCTGGTGTCAGGATAGGCATCTCCTTCAGTTCAGCCCCCCGGTCATGAATACAGGAGAGTGCGTCCGCTCTGCCATTCTTCGTCCCCGGACGATAGGTCAGGGTGAACCGGAAGCGCTCAAAAAACAGAGTCCAGCGGGCCTGGCGGGGGTTGAGGCGCCGGGCTGCCCTGACGTACTCCAGGTTCCGATGATCCGTCAGGACAGTGAACGGCTCATGAGCACCCTCCAGCCAATGCCTCCACACTGGTCAAAGTAGTGCACTATATAAGGAATAGGGTGCCATTTGAGATGCAGACGAGGAGTGATCGGCACTTGGCCTACTTTCTCTCTCGGTCCGACCTGTGTCGTAACTTTGACTTCGATTAAATTGGCAACATGATATTTTATAAAATAGATTATTCAGTGTTTAATTGATGACGTGATTTAATTAAACCATGCAACAATTAACTCATTAATAACCTGGGGCACCATGGAAGCATTAACTTATATAGATCGGTTGTCTCCCGAATCCACTCTCTTAAATATCTGACAATCTTTTATACCAATAGCAGTCAATAATTAATCATTACCTCGTTATCAGTCAGTCTCATTCTGAACGTCGAAAGATCTAAATCTGCACGAACCCTGGCGAATCACATTGAATCAGCAATACAAATTGTCTTAATGATTTATTTACTAGCTAAAGAATCACACAGAGTTATATATACTGTATACACATACAATAGATTATACATCGACTACTCATCATATCATGGAGAGTCCCTAGTGGGCTACCTCGATATGATGGCTGGTTACACAAAGGAAGGGAGGAGTGGAGATTTGGAAGGGCGGGAAGATTGAAGGACAAAGGAAGGTAGTCTCTATATGACCTGGTTGAAGCTAGGCTAACATCAATATCATATGCACTAACAACCGCCCATTCGGAAAGTGAATGCAATTATAGATATATACGATTGAGCTTGGCTTAGGTTGATGGGTCGATGCTGGAAGGCTCTGGTTTGCCAATGGAGATCACCATGGTCCTGGTGGGGGTTGATCACTTCTTCAGTGGTCGAATGTTCAAAGTTCATAACAAGTTGCCATAATCGTCTCATGCGATGTACTGGCTGGTCTTATCAAAATTCACAATTTCCACTTGGCGATCGTCATCTCCAAGTTATAGTTTATGTAGCTTTTGTTAGATAGAGTTGTTGTTCAATTTAGCCCTTTTAAAAATGTATGAACCACAGTCCTAGCATTGACGAAAGTTAACATGACGTTATCTTTCGTCAATGGGCTTTTGTACTAGGGGGAGAAGGACGTGTTTCATAGCTCTCAGCCAATGTCTGCTCACCTGGGTGTGGCTACTGAATGTGCATAAGTTTAGTTATGAAACAATTCTCTTATGTTAGGAGGATCAAATTACATTTAATCTTTTCACAAATTGTTTCATATTTAAAGACATACATTGCATAACAATTCCATGTAAATCTTATCACTAGAATGGTTAGACATTCCAAGATATGGATTATGTTATCATGTGGTCCGATTTGATGCCCTGGACACCAACGAATTTGACATAATATTCTTTAAATACCAATGGACACTTCACCTGGAAAAGAAAGGGAAATATTGTTAATTGTCCATTCTATTGATGTTAATGTATTGCAAACTCTCTCACTCTGTGGTAACAAAGATCTTTCTGAGAGTCCCTTTCTTTAGACCAGTTAGAGAGAGAAAGGAATTTATTGGGGGGTCGTAAACCTCCCCAACAAACAGGGCAACATTGTGACACTTGGAAAAGAGCTTAAATGGCTAGTTAATTATATCAATAGAGAATTACCTGAGTGGAGTCTAGGGTTAAATGGGTCACAGAGAATAAAGAGATCCGGAGCTAATGAAGCATCTACTGCATATGTCTACTGTGTCTACTCAACCTGAATGTGTAATAATATGGCCATTTAGCAGATGCTTTTATCTAAAGTGACTTACAGAACTGTCAACATTCAAACAACAACCAATCTGCATGCAGAGGTCTATCTGTTTACCTTTATTTAAGCAGGGAGTCATACTGAGACCACAACCTCTTTTGTAGATGAGCCCTGCATGAACACATCAATAAACAACAATTACACTATACATAGCCTGTCTATATTACGCAATACATGAAAAGCAAACACAAAACATGAAAAGCCAAACACAATAATTTGAAACAAACACGTTCTTCAGTAAAAAAGGACCTCTAACAGCCACCTGAATTGCCCTAGAGGCACCAACTCCACCAACTTTAATGAGTTTTGGAGATTATTCCACATGAGATTATTCAGAGTCCGGGTCTGATTATGAAAAGTCAGGACAGGAATACATCAGTCTCCATCTGACAAGGTGTTCTATAGAGGAGCATGATGAAAAGTAAAACACATATCCTGTCTCACATCTCCAATACATTGCTAGTAATAATAAACAAAAATCCTGTAATACAGACAAGCTACAACGTGAAATCACATTTATCCCATTCAGACCTTAGAGAGCTAAAATGACATCTCCCATAATGCAATGCTAGCATACATCGGCAGCACAGCTAACCATCGGCATCACAGAACGACTTGCTGGCTAGCAACAGCAATACTTTTTAGCACTCTGTAAAACTATCAATAACAACGATAAAACTGTTTCAATAGCCTCACACTCCCTTATAGCAATACCTGTAGCATTAACTTTGGAATGCTTTACTTATTTAACGTTATGGACTTCTACACAGGAGTAATCTGCTACACATACCTTTCTCACTCAGTGTTTTCACGGACTGAGGAGAATGGGAGCTACGGGTGGTACCAGGGTGTTAGTTGGTGACATAAGCACCCAAATTAAATGAGGGCACCATCCAAAGTACATATGCATAAATCATCAGATACATTTTTACGTGATCTGGAAAACAACATTGTCGAAGGCATTACACAGGTCAATAAACAGTGCTGTTCCTTCTTATCCAAATTTAAGAACATCATTTAAAAACAAATAAGTAGCAGAAATTATGCTATCACCTGGTTTGAAAACTGACTGGTGTGCATTTAGTATATATTTTGTAGTTTAAAAGGGTTTAAGTATTTACAAAGGATTCTATAATTTTTGCTAGGCAAGAGAGTTTGGAAATAGGGCGATAATTATTGAGGTGACACGGGTCACCACCTTTTATTTGGTTTAACCTTTATTTAACTAGGCAAGTATATAGGCTGCCTTCCAGACCCTGAGGATGGTACCAGAAATAATTGTAAGGTTAAACATATGTGTTAAATATGCTGCAATCAGAGGAGCAGAAATCTGTAGCAAGAAAGGAAATCTGTCAGGCTCTGGCCATAGAGAAGCTTTGCTTCTCTATATTTCTATGGTCAGAGTCTGGCAGATCTATCATTTCTATTTCTGTCTGGTGTGTGTGTGTGGGATCCCTAATTAGAGGCAGCTGCTATGCATTACCTCTAATTAGGGATCTTACTTATATGTCTGTGTTCCACTCCGTTGGAGTGGTTCATTGTTATGTTGTCTCGTGTTCGTGCTCGTGCTACGTGTGTTCCCTTTCATTATATATTGTATCTATTATTTTGGATAGTTCGCCAGTTCATTCAATAAACATGTCGAACTATCGATACGCTGCGCCTTGGTCTCTCTACACACCCGAACGTGACAAAATCACCCATAGTGGATTTTCTTTGTACATCAATCTTGTGCAAGGCGTCTTGCACATCACAAGTACAAAGTTGTTGAAATGAAAACAAAGATTTACTCAAAGTTGACGGAACTTGCATCAAGCCAACTAAAGTCTGGAAGAGGCAGTTGACTGACTGACCAGGGTCAATTAAACCACAAATTATTTCAAATAAAAAGCCTGCCAAAATAAAATGCTGATTAAAAGCATCCCATATCTCATATTTCTCAGTAATGATGCCAGTGGCTGACACAACTTGCTTAGGCAGGGAAGGAGAGGAATTCTCACACTTCAGTGCATTAACTGTTCTCCAAAATGTAGGATCACCAGTAGTCTGAGTTAGAACATAGAAAGTAGCTAGATTTAGCTTTATTGATTGAGGAAGTAAATCTATTTATCAATTACCTGAAATGCTGGCAATCAGCTACAGAGTCCGGTTTTCTAGCCTTGGCCCAGGCATGATTTTTAATCTTTACAAGATCTGAAAAGTTCTATAGAGAACGAAGGATTTGTTAAATTTTTTACTCTAAGGCATAAAAGGAGCAAAATAGATGAGAACAATTCATGAGCGAGTTCAGGGTCAGGCATGAGTCAAGACAAATATTCTAAAAATGTTCTGATGCCGGGGTAAGCCAATCTAAGTTAAGATCCCTTAAGATGACTAATTCAGATGACAGAAAATGTTTTAAATAATCAGAAATAGTAACGACAGTCTCCCCAGTGCAGTAAATTCCTGCAACAGATAAATGTGCATTTTGGCTTAAGGCCACATCTATAACCAAAAGCTAAAATATTTGAAGAATAGTGATATTTAGAAAACATGATGCCACAAGATTTGATTTCACATACACTGGGGGCCAAAAGTTTGGAATACTACTCATTCAAGGGTTTTCTTTATTTACACGATTTTTTAAATTGTAGAATAAAAGTGAAGACATCAAAACTATGGCATAACACATATGGAATCATGTAGTAACCAAAAAAGTGTTAAACAAATCAAAACATATTTTACATTTGAGATTCTTCAAATAGCCACCCTTTGCCTTGATGACAGCTTTGCACACTCTTGGCATTCTCTCAACCAGCTTCACCTGGAATACTTTTCCATCAGTCTTGAAGGAGTTCCCACATATGCTTAGCACTTGGCTGCTTTTCCTTCACTGAGGTCCGACTCATCCCAAAACATCTAAATTTGGTTGAGGTTGGAACCAAAAATCTCAAATTTGGACTCCAGACCAAAGGACATATTTCCACCGGTCTTATGTCCATTGCTCGTGTTTCTTGGCCCAAGCAAGTCTCTTCTTATTATTGGTTTCCTTTAGTAGTGGTTTCTTTGCAGCAATTCGACCATGAAGGCCTGATTCACACAGTCTCCTCTGAACAGTTGATGTTGAGATGTATCTGTTACTTGAACTCTGTGAAGTATTTATTTGGGCTGCAATCTGAGGCTGGTAACTCTAATGAACGTATCCTCTGCACCAGAGGTATTTCTGGGTCTTCCATTCATGTGGCGGTCCTCATGAAGCTGGTTGAGGGAATGCCATGAGTTTGCAAATCTGTCATCAAGGCAAAGAGTGGCTACTTTGAAGAATCTCACATTTCAAATATATTTAGATTTTTTTTTTTGGGGGGGGGGGTTACTACATGATTCCAAATGTGTTATGTCATAGTTTTGATGTCTTCACTTTTATTCTACAATGTAAAACATTTTCCAAATAAAGAAAAACCCTTGAATTAGTAATATTCCAAACGTTTGGCCCCCAGTGTATATAGCCCTTCCTCCTGCCCCTTCTGTCACACCTGAAGATGTTGTAATCAGTAATGTCAATGACCTTATCCGGGATCGAGCCATTTAGCCAAATTACAACCAAAATATCTTGGCTCGTGTCATACACCCAGATATCAAGAAGGTCCATCTTTGAAATCAAACTTTGAACTTTGATATATAACAGCCCAAGCCCTCTACATGACTTGAAAACAGCGGGTGTATCCATATTTATGCTATTTGAAATAATAGCATTGTAACAGAGTTAACAGTGAAATTGAACTTTGTGGTCACAAGATTATAACTAACGATACCCCTGGAAATATGGAACATGTGAACTTTCATGTGCCTTAATAACAAACTTGAATGCCATCTATAAATAAGAATACAATTGTTAAATTACGAGCCTAGTTGGTTTAGCCAAGGAAAAAGACAGGAACCTTCCCGCTAGCCATTATTGGCTGAGATAATGGATGGGCTGGACATGCCGAGAGATGACTTTGAATTGGTCTGTCATGTAACACGCTTCTGTCTATAACATGAGCTGCTTAGTATGTGTAGGTAATCTTTTCTAAAGCGGCTTTTTGAATGATATCACAAAAATTTGCAAAAGTGTTGCTAAGGCTCTCCCCTTTCTGGAGGACCAAGTTTTAAAATCAGTGGAATGCCCGTTGGAAGTATGACAAAATTGAGGCGTTTGATTGCAAATACGGAGGGAGTCGAAAAGAGAACGTAGAAGGCTCTTGTATAAAACACCTGTCTCAAACTTTTGTCAGAAAGTATTTTCATTGCAAGTTAAAGAGTACTGTTAGCTAGGTAGCTAATATTAACTGTATATGACCTGTGTAGTAATATTATTCATATCTCAGAGCCATTTGCATTGCTAGTTATAGCCTAATGTTAGTTAGCTAGCTAATATTGAACCTAGCTAGTTGGTTAGCTTTAGCTACTTGTAGATTCATGCAGGGTAGTAGCTAGCTAGTTAGCTACAAAAGACCAGTATGCAAGTAACCATTTTACTGTACCATTTATGCCTTCTGTATCATGTGCATGTGATAAATTTACTTTGATTTTATTTGATACAGTGTGTGTTTACCAGAGACAGTAATGTGAAGAACACCATGACCTGCACCAAAGTCAGATTAGGATATAACGTTAGGCCAAGAGACAGTGTCCAAGATATTAAATGCTCTGTTAGAACAGCAATGAGACAGGACCCGAGGCGCAGAGCTGTAACGAACAGACATTCCTTTTATTAATTACAAAACAACAAAAGGAGAGAACATGACCACAACTGGTGTGCAAAAAGCACAAACACTAAAACCCACACACACATGGGCAGGCAGCAACCTTAAATGGGATCCCCAATTAGAGGCAATGGGATCCCCAATTAGAGCTGACTCCAATTGGGGACCACACAACACAACCACCATAGAGTTCTCCAGAGACCTCTCTGGACACTAATCCTGAAACTGCTTTGATTTCATCAAAGCCATAAGCCATTTTTCTGTAATTAGCTCTCCGTTAACTTGTAAGTAAGGTTCTTGTTGTGAGTTTATTTTCTTGTAATAAGGAATGCAAATTTGCTAAAGTTAAGACATTGTCAGCTATATGGTATGGTCATTATTTGACCTGGCTAGCCAGCTAGCTAGCTAACAAGCTAGAAACTAACCAAAACATTGTTTATAAAGTTGCTTTTACTTGCCTGGTTTGCTAGATTGAAATATACTAAAATATTGGTTTATTGGTGTTAAAATACACCAGTTATGCTATTTTGGACCACCAGCTGCTGATGTCGTGCAGCCTTTAATTTTTATGTTTCATACCGACGATGACAAATTTGACGTCGGACGACAATAGAATGTTCATGATGTCATTGCAACAACTGTCTACGGACATCAATAGACTTATTATGAACTAGCCTTTAGTCTTGAAATCTTTGTTTGTTTACTACACTACCTTACTCAGTCTGTTTAGCACATGGCCTCACATGTGACTCCTTAAAGAGATGGGTGGGGCCAAGTCTTAAGAGGGTGTGAACGATGCTGAGTGGTGTAGACAAAGAAGAGCTCTCCAAGGGCCATTCTCTCAAAAGTGGGGTAACAAGTTTATCACTATTCAAAGCAGAATTACTTTCCCATTGTTCCTCAACTATAGTGTATGATATACCATTTTCTTTGTAAAAAACACAATTTCAAATCTTGCTACATAAGCCTGAATCAATGTAAAGTTTTACAGGGGTCGATCTATTCTAAATGAGCATACAGTATGTGACCCGTTTCAGGAAACTAGGCGTATGTCACAAGTCACGACTTCACAGGAGAGCCATTTGAATGTTTTCTTGTTTTTTTGTCAAAATGCGTTTTTTGACAGAAATGCCTTCGGGAACATATGAACTTTCATGTGCCTTTATAACAAGCTTGAATGCCATCTGTAAATACAAATAAAATTGTTAAATTACGAGCCTTTTTGGTTACGCCACAGAAAAATACATCAACCTTTCCACTAGCCATGATTGGCTGAGATAATGATTGGGCTGGACATGCCGAGAGAGGAGTTCAGATTGGTTTGCCATATAGAAAGCTCCTGTCTATTTGAGCCTGTCAGTCTTTGTTGGTAATCCTGTCGAATGTGGCATTTAAAAATATATATAGTGTAGTGGAGCTGCATAGGTGTTGCTCTCCACTTTCTGTTGGATCGAGTTTTGAAATCAGTGGAATTAGAGTGTGATAGTTAAAGAGATGGAGAAAGCACCTGTCTCCAAATTACATCTTCAAATTGAACCTGGTTGGATAGCTCCCAGCAGATTCATGCAGGGTAGTAACGACATGATTTGGCACTATGCTTTGGTGTAGCTTCAAAGGCGGGTCCCCTGACACACATTAATGAGTGAGTGACAGTGTAGTGTGCACCCCAGGGCAGGAACAGAAGAGAAGGAACACATGGTGCTACAGAGATGACTACTGGCTGCTACAGCTCTAACTGGGCAGAACACCATGAACTAGGCTGGCATTATGTAAACTGGGACTGCCTTGATATGCACTCTGTGCTTGTCTTGACCTATATTTGTGACCGAACACCTTGATTTGGTCTTATGTAGCAAAATTTTAGCCACACCCATCTCGTTTCACACCCTCTTAAGCTTTAGACACAACCATTTCGATATGCTCTCTGAGTGTTCGGGCACAAATGAGAGAACACCCCACATACATTTTCACCACAGACCATTATGTTCAGGACTATTGATATATCACAGAGAAAATGGAGAAAATGGAGAAGCTGTGCCTGGGCGCGTGCGTGTGTGTGTGTGTTTTAGTCCAGGGTAATTGAGCAGGGAATAAGAGAGGACATGGTATTAATGGGTCTGTAGAATCCAACCACACAGACAATGACCCAGTCAAGCACATGGCCAACTGTGCTTGACTGTGTGTGGAAATGAGCATACACACACTCTCACATATGTCATGAACAATGCAGGCTTGGTTGCTAACACATGTTCTCACTCCCGCTCAAACATACATGGTAAGCCTTGCATATTATGGATGAAGGTGAAAATGAGCACACACACACACACACACACTAGGGTTTCCATTGGGGAAATTTGGCTCTGGACAACATGACCGGGAAGATTTTAATTTACCGGCCATTTGAGAAATGTACAGGACCCATGTGCATGAAGCAGCCAATAAAACCCTCATTTTCACACATTTGCCAAAATGTAGTTTGCGGAAAACCCCATTCTTAACAACGAACCTGATGCGAGTGGTACCATATGTGACAGAGATGAAAATCTCAGTTAAAAACTGCCACAAGTAAGATGGGTTGCTAGTATGACTTGGTTTGTGCCTTTGGCTTCTGGATAAATGGCATATGAGAAAGTCTTCATAAAATAACTGCCTCCACTTTTCTATGGTCAGATCTTGCCTAGGCTACTTTGAAGCAAGGTAAGACATGCCTCATTATATGTAGAAAAATATTCAGGTTTCAAACAATTACCAGAAATTACAGAAAGTATATGTTTTCAAAACGCCTCCGACTAACGTTGCGAAGTAGTTGGTGACGCGCTGACAGCCTGCCTACCTTTGCCTATGCACTTGAATGGTGAATGGGAGGTGTGCTTCATTTACCGGTTGAGAAATAAAAATGATAGCTCCTTTTAATCATGGCCATCAAAACAGTTTTTAACATGCGATTGCATTTAGAAGTGTTGCGCAATGACTAGATTTAAAATAGCAAGTTTCACTCCAGCAGCAACAAGTGATATTCCGCTCAACATAAGCTCTGTATGCTGTGTGATAAATATGATACATAACAACTAACGAAAATACACATGCCCCAATGTGATACATAACTAACGAAAATACACACGCCCCAATGTGATACATAACTAACGAAAATACACACGCCCCAATGTGATACATAACTAACGAAAATACACACGCCCCAATGTGATACATAACTAACGAAAATACACTCAACCGAATGTGATACATAACTAACGAAAATACACACGCCCCAATGTGATACATAACTAACGAAAATACACACGCCCCAATGTGATACATAACTAACGAAAATACACTCAACCGAATGTGATACATAACTAACGAAAATACACACACCCCAATGTGATACATAACTAACGAAAATACACTCAACCGAATGTGATACATAACTAACGAAAATACACACGCCCCAATGTGATACATAACTAACGAAAATACACACACCCCAATGTGATACATAACTAACGAAAATACACTCAACCGAATGTGATACATAACTAACGAAAATACACTCAACCGAATGTGATACATAACTAACGAAAATACACACGCTCCAATGTGATACATAACTAACGAAAATACACTCAACCGAATGTGATACATAACTAACGAAAATACACACTCCCCAATGTGATACATAACAACTAATGAAAATACACACGCCCCAATGTGATACATGACAACTAACGAAAATACACACGCCCCAATGTGATACATGACAACTAACGAAAATACACACGCCCCAATGTGATACATGACAACTAACGAAAATACACACGCCCCAATGTGATACATGACAACTAACAAAAATACACACGCCCCAATGTGATACATAACAACTAACGAAAATACACACGCCCCAATGTGATACATAACAACTAACGAAAATACACGCCCCAATGTGATACATGACAACTAACGAAAATACACGCCCCAATGTGATACATGACAACTAACGAAAATACACGCCCCAATGTGATACACGCCCCAATGTGATACATGACAACTAACGAAAATACACGCCCCAATGTGATACATGACAACTAACGAAAAAAAAACACGCCCCAATGTGATACATGACAACTAACGAAAATACACGCCCCAATGTGATACATGACAACTAACGAAAAAAAAACACGCCCCAATGTGATACATGACAACTAACGAAAATACACGCCCCAATGTGATACATGACAACTAACAAAAATACACACGACCCAATGTGATACATTGCAACTAACGGAAATACACACCCCAATGTGATACGTGGCAACTAACGAAAATACACACGCCCCAATGTGATACATGACAACTAACGAAAAAAAAACACGCCCCAATGTGATACATGACAACTAACAAAAATACACACGTCCCAATGTGATACATAACAACTAACGAAAAAACACACGCCCCAATGTGATACATGACAACTAACGAAAATACACACGCCCCAATGTGATACATAACAACTAACGAAAATACACACGCCCCAATGTGATACATGACAACTAACGAAAATACACACGCCCCAATGTGATACATGGCAACTAATGAAAATACACACGCCCCAATGTGATACATGACAACTAACGAAAATACACACGCAACAAGGGATGTGTGGAAATGAGCATACACGCACTCTCACATATGTCATGAACAATGCAGGCTTGGTTGCTAACACACGTTCTCACTCCCGCTCAAACATACATGGTAAGCCTTGCATATTATGGATGAAGGTGAAAATGAGCACACACACACACACACACACTAGGGTTTCCATTGGGGAAATTTGGCTCTGGACAACATGACCGGGAAGATTTTAATTTACCGGCCATTTGAGAAATGTACAGGACCCATGTGCATGAAGCAGCCAATAAAACTTCATTTTCACACATTTGCCAATGTGATACATGACAACTAACGAAAATACACGCCCCAATGTGATACATGACAACTAACGAAAATACACGCCCCAATGTGATACATGACAACTAACGAAAAAAAAACACGCCCCAATGTGATACATGACAACTAACGAAAATACACGCCCCAATGTGATACATGACAACTAACGAAAAAAAAACACGCCCCAATGTGATACATGACAACTAACAAAAATACACACGACCCAATGTGATACATGGCAACTAACGAAAATACACACCCCAATGTGATACATGGCAACTAACGAAAATACACACGCCCCAATGTGATACATGACAACTAACGAAAAAAAAACACGCCCCAATGTGATACATGACAACTAACGAAAATACACGCCCCAATGTGATACATGACAACTAACGAAAAAAAAACACGCCCCAATGTGATACATGACAACTAACGAAAATACACACGACCCAATGTGATACATGGCAACTAACGAAAATACACACCCCAATGTGATACATGGCAACTAACGAAAATACACACGCCCCAATGTGATACATAACAACTAACGAAAATACACACGCCCCAATGTGGTACATGGCAACTAACGAAAATACACACGCCCCAATGTGATACATGACAACTAACGGAAAAAAAACACGCCCCAATGTGATAAATGACAACTAACGAAAATACACACGACCCAATGTGATACATGGCAACTAACGAAAATACACACGCCCCAATGTGATACATAACAACTAACGAAAATACACGCCCCAATGTGATACATGACAACTAACGAAAATACACACGCCCCAATGTGATACATAACAACTAACGAAAATAGTCACGCCCCAATGTGATACATGACAACTAACGAAAATACACACGCCCCAATGTGATACATGACAACTAACGAAAATACACACGCCCCAATGTGATACATGACAACTAACGAAAATACACACGCAACAATGTGATACATGACAACTAACGAAAAATACACACGCCCCAATGTGATACATGGCAACTAACAAAAATACACACGCCCCAATGTGATACATGACAACTAAAAAAAATACACACGTGTCACGAGAGGGTGCATACCTCGACCAAGACGCAGCGCAGGAATTATAGTTCGACATTTTTATTTATTTATATACTATGTATAATAAATATTACAAATGAACGAACTATCCAACACAAAAACAAACACGATAGACACAACGTCACGTTCCCCAAAACAAACATGAAAAACGGACGGACGTACCAAAATGTTGCACACTTACTGTCACCGTGACTGCGAAATAATCAACAACGACCCACTACCCAGTGTGAAAATTACAAACCTATGTAGGATCCCTAATTAGAGACAATGCACTGCAGCTGCCTCTAATTAGGGATCCAACACAAACCACCACCAGAAACAGAAATAATAGACCTGTCAGACTCTGCGTACCTTCGCTGGGGGTTCCGGGCTGCGGACCTTCGCTGGAGGTTCCGGGCTGCGGACCTTCGCTGGAGGTTTCGGGCTACTGACCTTCGCTGGATGTTCCGGGCTACGGACCTTCGCTGGAGGCTCCGGTCTGAGGACCTTCGCTGAGGGTTCCGGGCTGCGGACCTTCGCTGTAGGCTCCGGTCTGCGGACCTTCGTTGGAGGTTCCGGGCTGCGGACCTTCGTTGGAAGTTCCGGGCTGGGGAGTCGCACTGGAGGTCGGGTGCGTGGAGCCAGTACAGGAAGCACCTGGCTGGGCGCACGCACTAGAGGTCGGGTGCGGGGAGCCGACACAGGACGTACCGGACTGGGGAGGCGCACCGGAGGTCGGGTGCGTGGAGCTGGCACTGGAAGCACCTGGCTGGGCGCACGCACTGGAGGTCGGGTGCGGGGAGTAGAGCAGAGGTCTGGACCCAGACTGGACATCGGTGAAGCGGACTGCTCTGGCATGGGAGGGGAGCCGATGACCGGACCCGGACTGGGCACCGGTGGAGCGGACTGCTCTGGCATGGGGGTGGAGTAGACGACCGGACCCGGACTGGGGATGCTCACCTTGGACACCACTAACTCCAGCTCCTTCCTCTCGCTCTCACACTCCTCCATCTTACGCCAGCCTAGCTCCCATATACTCCTATACTCCTCCTTCAGGTATTCCACCACGCTCATCTCCTCCTGGCACTTCGCCCCCCACTTATATTCTGGCCTCGGCGAATTCCACCTGGAGAGTGGTACTGGCGCCTCTTCCTCGACACCAGACCACCTCCATAGCCCCCCCAAAATGTTTTATTGGGGATGCCTTCGGGCTTTTCGCCGTCTCGAGCCCCGTTCATAACGCGGCACTACCTCTCTCTCCGTCTCTCACCAGTTGCGCTGCTTGGTCTCGTTCTGGTGGGTCGTTCTGTCACGAGCGGGTGCATACACAGCCCAAGGTCTGTCATGAGCTGGATTTAACATCGACCAAGACGCAGCGCAGGAATTGTAGTTCGACATGATTTTTATTATAATAGATAAATTCACTTAATGACGAACTAACAAACCAAACACGATCAAACAAAAGTAACAACGTAGCTCACTTACTTTCACCGTGAAATAACGACCCACACCCAGGTGTGGAACAGACAAACATATGTAGGATCCCCAATTAGAGACAATGCACTGCAGCTGCCTCTAATTAGGGATCCAACACAAACCACCACCAGAAACAGAAATAATAGACCTGTCAGACTCTGACCATGCACACGCACACACGCACAAAAACCTTATTTCTCTCAAATGTTGTGCACAAATTGGTTTACATCCCAGTTAGTGAGTATTTTTAATTTGCCAAGATAATCCATCCACCTGACAGGTCTGTCATATCAAGAAGCTGATTAAACACTACGATCATTACACAGGTACACCTTGTGCTGGGGACAATCATGACTCCATTTTGCTCCTCCCTTTCTATAGTCAGAAATTCAAACAGGAAGTACCCGTGCTAAGGTCTATTCAACGCTAGTCTGACCAATCGGAATCCATGCTTCAAGACTGTTTTAATCATGCGGACTGGGACCAAGTAGCCTCTGAGAAAAAAACAATTATATATACAGTGGGGAGAACAAGTATTTGATACACTGCCAATTTTGCAGGTTTTCCTACTTACAAAGCATGTAGAGGGCTGTAATTTTTATCATAGGTACACTTCAACTGTGAGAGACGGAATCTAAAACAAAAATGCAGAAAATCACATTGTATGATTTTTAATTGCATGACATAAGTATTTGATCACCTACCAACCAGTAAGAATTCCGGCTCTCACAGACCTTGTTAGTTTTTCTTTAAGAAGCCCTCCTGTTCTCCACTCATTACCTGTATTAACTGCACCTGTTTGAACTCGTTACCTGTATAAAAGACACCTGTCCACACACTCAATCAAACAGACTCCAACCTCTCCACAATGGCCAAGACCAGAGAGCTGTGTAAAGACATCAGGGATAAAATTGTAGACCTGCACAAGGCTGGGATGGGCTACAGGACAATAGGCAAGCAGCTTGGTGAGAAGGCAACAACTGTAGCCAAAATTATTAGAAAATGGAAGAAGTTCAAGATGACGGTCAATCTCCCTCGGTCTGGGGCACCATGCAAGATCTCACCTCGTGGTGCATCAATGATCATGAGGAAGGTGAGGGATCAGCCCAGAACTACACGGCAGGACCTGGTCAATGACCTGAAGAGAGCTGGGACCACAGTCTCAAAGAAAACCATTAGTAACACACTACGCCGTCATGGATTAAAATCCTGCAGCGCACGCAAGGTCCCCCTGCTCAAGCCAGCGCATGTCCAGGCCCGTCTGAAGTTTGCCAATGACCATCTGGATGATCCAGAGGAGGAATGGGAGAAGGTCATGTGGTCTGATGAGACAAAAATAGAGCTTTTTGGTCTAAACTCCACTCGCCGTGTTTGGAGGAAGAAGAAGGATGAGTACAACCCCAAGAACACCTTCCCAACCGTGAAGCATGGAGGTGGAAACATCATTCTTTGGGGATGCTTTTCTGCAAAGGGGACAGGACTGACTGCACCGTATTGAGGGGAGGATGGATGGGGCCATGTATCGCGAGATCTTGGCCAACAACCTCCTTCCCTCAGTAAGAGCATTGAAGATGGGTCGTGGCTGGGTCTTCCAGCATGACAACGACCCAAAACACACAGCCAGGGCAACTAAGGAGTGGCTCCGTAAGAAGCATCTCAAGGTCCTGGAGTGGCCTAGCCAGTCTCCAGACCTGAACCCAATAGAAAATCTTTGGAGGGAGCTGAAAGTCCGTATTGCCCAGCGACAGCCCCGAAACCTGAAGGATCTGGAGAAGGTCTGTATGGAGGAGTGGGCCAAAATCCCTGCTGCAGTGTGTGCAAACCTGGTCAAGAACTACAGGAAACGTATGATCTCTGTAATTGCAAACAAAGGTTTCTGTACCAAATATTAAGTTCTGCTTTTCTGATGTATCAAATACTTATGTCATGCAATAAAAGGCAAATTAATTACTTAAAAATCATACAATGTGATTTTCTGGATTTTAGTTTTAGATTCAGTCACTCACAGTTGAAGTGTAACTATGATACAAATTACAGACTTCTACATGCTTTGTAAGTGGGAAAACCTGCAAAATCGGCAGTGTATCAAATACTTGTTCTCCCCACTGTATATTTTTTGTATTTTACCCCCTTTTTCTACCCAATTTTCGACCTTGTCTCATTGCTCCCCAACTGGCTCTGGAGAGGCGAAGGTGGAGTCATGCTTCATGCAACACTGGGCCAATTGTGCGCCGTCCTATGGGACTCCCGGCCACGGCCGGTTGTGGAACAGCCCGGGAATGAACCCGGGTCTGTAGTAACTCGGGATTCCTTTCTGAGAATATCATTAACGTATACACTGACACAGTGACTGAGTTAATCAGGAAGTGTCTAGGGGATGTTGTTCCCACTGTGATGATTAAAACCTATCCAAACCCGAAACCGTGGATAGATGGCAGCATTCACACAAAACTGAAAGCGTGAACCATCTTATTTAATAAAGACAAGGTGACTGGAAATATAATTGAATACTGTACAAATAGTCCATTAAGCACTCCGTATGGCAATCAAACAGGCAAAACGTCAGTACAGAGACAAAATGGAGTCAAAATTAAATGGCTCTGACATGAGACATACATGTGGCAAGGACTCCAGACAATCACAGATTAGAAATATAAAACCAGCCATGTCGGGGACACCGACGTCTTGCTTTATAGACATATTCAATCTCTCCCTATCCCAGTCTGCTCTCCCCACCATTGTTTCTTTACCGAAGAAAGCGAAGGTAACTAAACTAAATGACTATCGCCCCATAGCACTCACTTCTGTCATCATGAAGTGTTTTCAGAGTCTAGTTAAGGATCATATCACCTCCACCTTAACCGACACCGTAGAACCACAGCAATTCGCATAACGCCCCAATAGATCCACGGATGATGCAATCGCCATCACTCTGCACACTGCCCTATCCCATCTGGACAAGAGGAATATCTATGTTGTTCATTGACTACAGCTAAGCATTCAACAACATAGTACCCTCCAAGCTCATCATTAAGCTCGAGGCCCTGGGTCTGAACCCCGCCCTGTGCAACTGGGTCCTGGATTTCCTGGTGAAAGTAGGAAACAACACCTCCACTTCGCTGATCCTCAACACAGGGGCTCCACGAAGGTGAGTGCTCAGCCACCTCCTGTACTCCCTGTTTACCTACGACTGCGTGGCCAAGCACGCCTCCAACTCAATCATCACGTTTGCCAGGAAAATAACCTCTCCCTCAATGTTAACAAAACGAAGGAGCTGATCGTGGACTTCAGAAGACAACAGAGAGAGCACCCCCCTATTCACATCGACGGGACCGCAGTAGAGAAGGTGAAAAGCTTCAAGTTCCTCTGTGTACACATCACTGACAACCTGAAAAGGTCCACCCACACAGAGACTGTGGTGAAGAAGAAATGTGTCTTGGCCCCTAAGACCCTCACAAACCTTTACAGATGCACCATTGAGAGCATCCTGTCGGGCTGTATCCCCGCCTGGTATGGCAACTGCATTGTCCGCAACCGCAGGGCTCTCCAGGGTGGTGCGGCCCGCACAACGCATCACCGGGAGCACACTGCCTGCCCTCCAGGACATCTACAGCAAACTGTGTCACAGGAAGGCCAAGACGATCATCAAGGACCTCAGCCACCCGAGTCACGGCCTGTTCACCCCGCTGTCATCCAGAAGGCGAGGTCAGTACAGGTGCATCAAAGCTGGGACTAAGAGACTGAAAAACTGCTTCCATCTCAAGGCAATCAGACTGTTAAACAGCCTCTATCCAGTACCCTGCCCTGAACTTAGTTACTGTTACTAGCCGGCTACCACCCTGCACCTTAGAGGCTGCTGCCCTATGTACATAGACATGGAGCACTGGTCACTTTAATAATGTTTATACTGTTTCCTAGTCAAAGCCGTCCTATTCAACCATTGTTGAAAATATACTGTACTAGTCTATCCACGTATTCTTCAGATGTCTATATATACGTATATATTTATACTATATTTCTTAATTCCATTATTACATTTTTAGATGTGTGTGTTTTGTTACATATCACTGCACTGTTGGAACACATACATTTCAATACATTTACAGTAACATCTGCTAAATATGTGTATGCGACCAATACCATTTGATTTGATTTTAATAAAATCCCACTCTAAAATGTGCAGTTTTGCCACACAGCACAATGCCACAGATGTGTCAAGTTTTGATGGAGAGTGCAGTTGGCATGCTGACTGCAGGAATGTCCACCAGAGGTGTTGTCAGATAATTTAATGTTAATTTCTATACCATAACCTGCCTCCAACGTCGTTTTTAGAGAATTTGGCAGTACGTCCAACCGGCCTCACAACCGTAGACCATATGTATGGCGTTGTGTGGGCAAGTGGTTTGCCGATGTCATTGTTGTGAACAGCATGCCCCATGATGGTGGTGAGGTTATGGTATGGGCAGGCATAAGCTACGGACAACGAACACAATTGCATTTTATTGATGGCAATTTGAAAGCACAAAAATACCGTTACAAGATTCTGAAGCCCATTGTGAGGTACATTTCTTTTAAGGTACTGTATCTGTGACCAACATAATAGTATTCCCAGTCATGTGAAATCCATAGAATTGTATTTAAATTGACTGATTTCGTCATATGAACTGTAAGTCAATAAAATCAATGAAATTGTTGCATGTTGCGTTTATATCTTTGTTCAGTGTAATTACTTTTAAGCGTTCCCCAAACCATAGCCCTTACTTTAACCACTCGAAAGGAATGGCTAAACTCTTAACCTTTCAGTTGTTTCTGTTTTACCCCTGTAACCACGCAGAAATAACCCTGTGCCCACGCAGAAATAACCCTGTGTCCACGCAGAAATAACCCTGTGACCACGTAGACATGACCCTGTAACCACGCAGAAATAACCCTGTGACCACGCAGAAATAACCCTGTGATCACGCAGAAATAACCCTGTGACCACGTAGAAATGAACCTGTAACCACGCAGAAATAACCCTGTGACCACGCAGAAATAACCCTGTGCCCACGCAGAAATAACCCTGTGCCCACGCAGAAATAACCCTGTAACCATGTAGAAATAACCCTGTGCCCACGCAGAAATAATCCTGTGCCCAATCAGAAATAACCCTGTGCCCACGCAGAAATAACCCTGTAACCACGCAGAAATAACCCTGTAACCACGCAGAAATAACCCTGTAACCATGCAGAAATAACCCTGTAACTGTGCAGATATAACCCTGTAACCGTGCAGATATAACCCTGTGCCCACGCAGAAATAACCCTGTGCCCACGCAGAAATATCCCTGTGACCACGTAGAAATGACCCTGTAACCACAAAGAAATAACCTCGTGACCACGCAGAAATAACCCTGTGACCACGCAGAAATAACCCTGTGATCACGCAGAAATAACCCTGTAACCACACAGAAATAACCCTGTAACCGTGCAGATATAACCCTGTGCCCACGCAGAAATAACCCTGTGCCCACGCAGAAATATCCCTGTGACCAAGTAGAAATTACCCTGTAACCACACAGAAATAACCCCGTGACCACGCAGAAATAACCCTGTGACCACGCAGAAATAACCCTGTGCCCACGCAGAAATAACCCTGTAACCACGCAGAAATAACCCTGTAACCACGCAGAAATAACCCTGTGCCCAATCAGAAATAACCCTGTGCCCACGCAGAAATAACCCTGTAACCACGCAGAAATAACCCTGTAACCACGCATAATTAATGCATCAAAAATAATGAAAACTATGAACTTTACACACAAACAAACACACACACACACTCCTTGACTCCCTCAGCCACTCTCCAGATTTTCTCTCCTCACACAGTGAACTGTACAGAGCTGCACTGACACTGTGGAGAAGGTGATGCAGAGTTCACTGTGTGAGGTGAGAAAATCTGTGAAGAGTTCTGCCACAACCACCGACCGTCAGACACACACACACACAAACTTTGAAATTTGATGTTTGGAGAAATGGGAGATACTTAGCAAACTCAGTGTGCCAAAAACAAGCAACTTTGAAATGTGATATTTGGAGAAACATGGAGAAATGTCCAATTCTGCAGTGAGACTGTGAGAGCTTGTTGCATTAACCCATTCGTGTCAATAACAGAAATTAATTTAAAACAATTATTGGCTAAAGCGTTTTTCTACAATGTGATTTTTTTTTATTGAGCCTATCCCAAAACATGTACCTTAACCATTAAGAGTTAATGTCTAACCTTAAGAATTCAGAGTTAATACCTAAGATACAGAAACGCCTGTAGTTCCCAAACAAGTTTAATAATATATTTGATATATTTGGGCTTAGAACAGGTCAAATAACAATACTATATGCTTTTAAACAATTTAATTCTGAAATGTTGGAGTCATTTTAATGATTTCCTTTGTATTGTGTATCTCATTAGTTCAGCTGCGTGAGTGAGTTGAGATGCAGGCCAAGCTGAAATCAGGCTAAATAAAGCCATGCAAAGACAAATGTTGGAAATTCCTTCTCTTCAACACCAATATGATGTAGCTATACTGCTAAAGGCCATTCCAATAAGCTGTTGAAATTAGATATTCATTGTGGCAATTTTACTGAACATTAATTGAATCAAGCGGTGAAATAAGGTGCACTGAAACAGAACAGAGCATATGAATATAATTTTAGATGGTTAGTCGTGCTTAAAGCGGATTAGTTAATGGAATTTAAGGTTACAATTTAAGTCTTAAATGAAGACACTATAAAATCAATCAAAATGCAATGGAAAGTGAAAAAAGCATAGAAAATCATTCATAATGGTATGTCACCAAGTGAAGTGTCCTGGGGTAAGATTATTATTATAATGGTATGTCACCAAGTGAAGTGTCCTGGGGTAAGATTATTATTATAATGGTATGTCACCAAGTGAAGTGTCCTGGGGTAAGATTATTATTGTAATGGTATGTCACCAAGTGAAGTGTCCTGGGGTAAGATTATTATTATAATGGTATGTCACCAAGTGAAGTGTCCTGGGGTAAGATTATTATTATAATGGTATGTCACCAAGTGAAGTGTCCTGGGGTAAGATTATTATTATAATGGTATGTCACCAAGTGAAGTGTCCTGGGGTAAGATTATTATTATAATGGTATGTCACCAAGTGAAGTGTCCTGGGGTAAGATTATTTTTTAAATTCATAATGGAATTTTCATGGAGAACGACCTCAAGATCAGGAAGTATTATCATTTTTGTTGTTCCTGTCTGTGTGTGACATTGTTGTATCCAAAATGACACCCTATTTCCTTTGTATTGGTCCCACAGGAGCTTTGGTCAAAAGCAGTGAACTACTAGGGAATAGGGTGCCATTTGGGACATATCCTGTGTCTCAGACAGACAGTAACTTAAGTAGGAAACAACAGTGAGTTAGATCATCACACAGACAAGCTAATTACTTATGGTATGTTGATCCTTTTTACACCTGTGTGGGGAGTGTACTACAGTACAGCTCAGTTGAGTTCCTGACTTAACACCATCTCCTCGAGGAGAAGGCACACAGAGTACTGTACGCCCCAGTGCCCCCACGCCCAGCCACCACACACCAGGTTCAGGATCAACACTCAACTTAACACCACGAGAGAGAGAGAGAGAGAGTGAGAGATTGATAGATACCTGGCATCCTTCCCTCCGCTTCACGGCTGACCAAGGAGGAGACAAACTAAGACTAAATACTCCCTCTGTGCTGCTTTCTCCCGACAAAAAAATAGTTTAGTAAGCTATAGACTATTGTTCAAAATCTGGTCTGGTGCCATCTATTTGTGTTTTGGGTTTGGGTATTCGTGTACAGTACTTCTGTATCTTCTGGTATCTTAAAGTTCTGCACTATATAGGGAATGGGGACTCATTTGAGACAAAGCCTTTATCACGATGGAGATCAGAGCCCTGGCTGCAGCATCTTGATCAGATCTCCCCAGCCACCATCCCCAACCTCCCTAGCTCCCTGATGGGCATGGCAGCACCCTCTGACTGGATAAAGAAATCAAAACCTCCACAGTGTCTATCGTACCTCAGGATCAAAAGAGCTGAGACAGGTGCTTTGATCGCGGGTCAAGAACAGAGGGGGCTGGGGCTGTATTTTGCATGTGGGTAAAATTGCACAATGTTCTGGTGATGAAAGCAAAGCATGGCATAACGTTTCAATACGAATGCCACACAAAGCTGAACCACTGATTGCAGGTCATTTGGTGTGAGTGCCTGGTGTGCCTGGCAACAGTTTGGAACTACCAGTGTTTTTCCAGGTGTGTGCAACAGAGCATGCACATGACTTCCCTGGATCAGGCACCTGAGTAGCCCAGTTCGAAGCGGAAACGTTGTCCTGAATAAGTAATTTACTTGGGAGGCATGTTCAGTTTAAATGCTGATTCATTGTTTACTTTGCCACAGAATGCCAGCTCACTTCTCCCGTCTGACGTAAACAGCACCTGAGCTAGCAGCCAGCAGGGGTAAACAACCAGGTAGAGTAGTGCTCCGCTCTTCTGTACCTGTGCCACAGAATAAGTCACATGTGACGTTGTTCCCAGAGGGAAAGGACAATAGGAGTGGAAAAAGGTCAACCTGAGACTGAACGTTACCTGTGTACACAACTATATCCTACACACCAGAGGAGATGAATGAAAGAGAGCTATTGAATACACCTTAAGAAACGTGTAAAACAAGCTAGCACATTTGGTTCCTTGGAAGTTGTGGGAACGTTCACTACCGTTCAAAAGTTTGGGGTCACTTAGAAATGTCCTTGTTTTTGAAAGAAAAGCACATTTTTTGTCTATTAAAATAACATAACATTTATCAGAAATACAGTGTAGACGGAAACGGCTGATTTTTTATGGAATATCTACGTACGTTGTGTTAGCAAATCCAAGTTTATTATTGGCCTTCTTTCGACTAGTTGAGTATCTGGAGCATCAGCATGGAATAGCCTTCATTTCTCAGGACAAGTATAGACTGACGAGTTTCAGAAGAAAGTTCTTTGTTTCTGGCCATTTTGAGCCTGTAATCGAACCCACAAATGCTGATGCTCCAGATACTCAACTAGTCTAAAGAAGGCAAAACAACAGTTTTCAGCTGTGCTAACATAATTGCAAAAGGATTTTCTAATGATCAATTTAAAATTATAAACTTGGACGTGCCATTGGAACACAGGAGTGATGGTTGCTGATAATGGGCCTCTGTACGTCTATGTAGAAATTGAATGTTTTGCTATGGTTCCCTGAATGTTTTCCTGGGAGGTATTATTACAGTTTTTCACAATTGTTAACACACGTTTGCTGAAACTACGTATATGTCAGGTACTCAAAGTTCTAAACACAAAACACACAACAGTTAGCCAATTTCCCCAAACCCCATCAGCAATCAAGATATTTTACTCCCTGCTCAAAATGAAACTCTGCATACAAATGAGACACACACACATCAAATGAATCTAACTTAGTGACAACCGAGATCACACTAATGTGACATATTCAAAACACTGCTATCAGAACCTAGTTCAGTGTCAAGACTAAGATGTTGTTGTTATACTGTATATTGTTTGTGTACTCAAACAAGAAAGTAACACAAATGCAAAAAATATATATATTTCAACATGATTCAATACAAACAGCAAACTGTAAGCAGACATACTGTCACGGTGCCTCCCATGGTCACGCCTCCCGACTACACTGCTCACTGTCGCCGGCCTATTAGCTTCTGCGATCCATTCCTGCTTTAGCACAATCTGCTTTACTCCTGTTCATCCTGCAGCTGGTCTCCTTCTTACACCGTGACACATACAGTAAAAATGCAAACATACAGTCAATATACAGCGGGTGAAATAAGTATTGAACACGTCACCATTTTTCTCAGTAAATATATTTCCAAAGGCGCTATTGACATGAAATCTTCACCGGATGTTGGTAACAACCCAAGTAATCCATACATACAAAGACACCAAAACAAATAAGTTCAGAAATTAAGTTATGTGTAATAATGTGAAATGACACAGGGAAAAAGTATTGAACACATGAAGAAAGGGAGGTGCAAAAAGGCATGGAAAGCCAAGACAACAGCTGAAAACTATCAGTAATTAAAAAGCAATCCAGCCCCCTGTCAGTGCAAGTTAATAGATAGATAGATAGATAGATAGATAGATAGATAGATAGATAGATAGATAGATAGATAGATAGATAGATAGATAGATAGATAGATAGATAGATAGATAGATAGATAGATAGATAGATAGATAGATAGATAGATAGATAGATAGATAGATAGATAGATAGATAGATAGATAGATAGATAGATAGGTACTTTATTGCTGGTTCAGTCCCAACTGATGGCCTTCAAAAAGGTCTCATTGCCAAGGTGTCACACAAGACACATCTCATGATGGGTAAAAGCAAAGAGCTGTCTCAAGACCTTCTCAACCTAATTGTTGCAAAACATAATGATGGCATTGGTTATAGGCGCTTTTCTAAGCTTCTGAATGTTCCAGTGAGCACTGTTGGGGCCATAATACGGAAGTGGAAAGATAATCATTTTTCACCATAAATTTGCCTCGACCAGGTGCTCCTCGCAATATGTGAAAAGAAAAGAATAGTGAAAAGAAGAATCAGAAGAGTTGTCCAAGAGCCAAGGACCACTTGTGGAGAGCTTCAAAAAGACCTGCAATTAGCAGGTACTGTTGTCTCAAAGAAAACAGTAAGTAATGCACTCCACCGCCATGGCCTGTATGCACGCTCACCACGCAAGACTCCATTGCTGAAAAAAAAGCATGTTGAAGCTCGTCTAAAGTTTGCTGCACAACATTTGGAAAAGCCAGTGAAATACTGGGAGAATATAGTGCCCTCAAAGCTCATCACTAAGCTAAGGACCCTGGAACTAAACACTTCCCAATGCAACTGGATCCTGGACTTCCTGACGGGCCGCCCCCAGGTGGTAAGGGTAGGTAACAACACATCTGCCACGCTTATCCTCAACACGGGGGCCCCTCAGGGGTGTGTGCTCAGTCCCCTCCTGTACTCCCTGTTCACCCACAACTTTGTGGCCAAACACGACTCCAACACCATCATTAAGTTTGCTGACGACACAACAGTGGTAGACCTGATCACCCACCAGGTCTCTAAAGAGACCTGGCCGTGTGGTGCCAGGATAACAACCTCTCCCTCAATATGTGCAAGACAAAGGAGCTGATCCTGGACTATAGGAAAAGGAGGGCCGAACAGGCCGCCATTAACATCAACGGGGCTGTAATGTAACGGGTTGAGAGTTTCAAGTTCCTTGGTGTCCACATCACCAACAAACTATCATGGTCCAAAGACATTAAGACAGTTGTGAAGAGGGCACAACAAGACCTTTTCCCCCTCGGGAGACTGAAAAGATTTGGCATGGGTCCCCAGATCCTCAAAAAGTTCTACAGCTGCACCATCGAGAGCATCCTTTTCGGCGGTTGTGACAAATACAATTTGATTTGATTTGATCAATTGTACGGAAAATATAAAGAAACTGTCAAAATACAGAAACAAATACTCTGTGAACAAATTCAGTCATGTCTGTTGTTTTGGTCCGGCGATATTCTCCTTGGCCAGACAGCAGGGGAAATAGCTTCTGGCATGACGCATCCACCCCTGACAGAACTCTGCTGGAATGTCACCACAGGCCTCCTCCATTGCCTGTAGAAGGGCCATACATTCATGGTGTTTGCGATCAAACACCTTCCACCGCCATACTGAAAACAACTACTCACTGGGGTTGAGAAATATAGAGATTTGTAAACCTGAGATGGTCATGGAACCTGTTGAAGACCTGAGCAGCCCGAAGGAAACTCACATTGTTCCAAATTAGAACATAGATTTGCAGTGCTGTATGGTCCAAGGGTGGCATGGAGGTGGAGGACCCCATTGTGGCTCATAGCTGCGCATATGGTGACATTTCCCCCGTGCTGGCCAGGCTCCTCACCTGGAAGATGGCAGGGTTTTTAATAATCTGTTGTTGGATTTCTCCGCAGTTTTATGGCATTATTTTCAACTACCATTTGCACAATGACAGCCTCCTGTTCATCTGTAAATAGACGCGTTTTACGTGGGGGGGGGTTGTCTTTTAATTCTACAAAAACAAAATAGGATACATTACAGTAAACACCACAGTTCTATAGTATACAAGATAAGCATGTTACAAAGTAATGTAGCTCCCAATTTCATACATACAGTAATACATTACAGTTTTTTACAACTGCTTTCAAACGTTTTCTGAAACTAGGTCTCATTTTTCAAAACTCTACACACAAATCCAGAAATTGCACAAACAAAACGCAAAATGCCTAACAACTCCTGCAAGATGAAAATTCAAAATACCATAAACACATCTCAAAATCAAGTATTTGCATCAAATGGCAAACACTTTTTTCATAATAGTAAATTTTTGGATATTCCATGTACACACTGTTGTTCTAAATCTAAAGCTCTACTGGCTTTCATAGGCTTATATCTACATTTCCATACAATGTTCTAGAGTGAAAGTAATCTGCCGAGAGGGGATGAAATGTACACAGTAAACACCAATGCAATGGTGAAACAGAATATTTATTTTTCCAAAATATTACTGAAGTTACTTTAGTACAGTTTTGTACGGCACACAAAAACAAAACCATACACCATATGGGAATTTGTACAGAAACCATAAACCTATGTAAACCAAAAGTAGAAGGGGGGGGGGCAAGTCACCAGTACTAAGCTGAATTTTTTTTAAATGCCCAGGACTAGTAAAGGTCCAGTGCACTACTTTTGTGAGATTTTTTTAATATATATATATATATTATGTATATTATGTATATACAGTGCATTCTGAAAGTATTCAGACCTATTCCCTTTTTCCACATTTTGTTAAGTTACAGCCTTATTCTAAAATTGATTAAATATATGTTTGTTCCTCATCAATCTACAGAAAATTCCCTATAATGACAAAGTGAAAACAGGTTTTTAGACATTCCTTCAACCTCATGGCTTGGTTTTTGCTCTGACATGCCCTGTCAACTGTGGGACCTTGTATAGACAGGTGTGTGCCTTTCAATATCATGTCCAATCAATTGAATTTACCACAGGTGGACTCCAATCAAGTTGTAGAAACATCTTAAGGATGATCAATGGAAACAGGATGCACCTGAGCTCAAATTGGAATCTCACAGCAAAGGGTCTGAATACTAAATAAGGTATCTGTTTTTATTTTTAATACGTTTGCAAACATTTTTGAAAACCTGATTTTACATTGTCATTATGGGGAATTGTGTGTAGATTGCTGAGGATTTTATATTTATTTAATCCATTTTAGATTATGCTGTAACATAACAAAATGTGGAAAAGGTCAAGGGGTCTGAATACTTTCTGAATGCACTGTATAGACTGTACAGTTGAATTTTGGCCCATTCCTCCAGACAGAACTGGTTTAACTGAGTCAGGTTTGTAGGCCTCCTTGCTCGCACACACTTTTTCAGTTCTGCCCACATTTTCTATAGGATTGAGGTCAGGGCTTTGTGATGGCCACTCCAATACCTTGACTTTGTTGTCCTTAAGCCATTCTGCCACAACTTTGGGAGTATGCTTGGGGTCATTGTCCATTTGGAAGACCCATTTGCGACCAAGCTTTTAACTTCCTGACTGATGTCTTGAGATGTTGCTTCAATATATCCACATAATTTTCCTTCCTCATGATGCCATCTATTTTGTGAAGTGCACCAGTCCCTCCTGCAGCAAAGCACCCCCACAACATGCAAGCCTCCCCCTTTTTCCTCCAAACATAACGATGGTCATTATGGCCAAACAGTTATATTTTTGTTTCATCAGATCAGAGGACATTTGTCCAAAAAGTACGATCTTTGTCCCCATGTGCAGTTGCAAACCGTAGTCTGGCTTTTTTAATGGCAGTTTTGGAGCAGTGGCTTCTTCCTTACTGAGCGGCCTTTCAGGTTATGTCGCGTATGTTATGCTGCGTGGTCCCATGGTGTTTATACTTGCATACTATTGTTTGTACAGATGAACGTGGTACCTTCAGGCATTTGGAAATTGCTCCCAAGGATAAACCAGACTTGTGGAGGTCTACAATTTGTTTCCGGAGGTCTTGGCTGATTTTCTTTAGATTTTCCCATGATGTCGAGCAAAGAGGCACTGAGTTTGAAGGTAGGCCTTGAAATACATCCACAGGTACACCTCTAATTGACTCAAATTATGTCAATTAGCCTATCAGAAGCTTCTAAAGCCATGACATCATTTTCTGGAATTTTCCAAGCTGTTTAAAGGCACAGTCAACTTAGTGTATGTAAACATCTGACCCACTGGAATTGTGATGTAGTGAATTATAAGTAAAATAATCTGTCTGTAAACAATTGTTTGAAGAAATACGTGTGTCATGCACAAAGTAGATGTCCTAACAGACTTGCCAAAACTATAGTTTATTAACATGAAATGTGGAGTGGTTGAAAAATACGTTTTAATGACTTCAACCTAAGTGTATGTAAACTTCCGACTTCAACTGTACACAGTATTATTGAATAATTTCTGAATGCACTGTATCTACAGTATATATACAGTATATACACAAGATGTTGTGGGTGTTGCAGCTTCTACTTATTGCCTCAAGCAGAATGTTTTGGTTTTCACAGTTCATTGGTAGTGGCAGTAGTGGAAGCTGGTATTTCTGGCATTGGAAACAGTTGGCCCAAGTATGGTCAAGGCCCCTCTGTGTGCGTGCGCGCGCATGTCTGTGTGTGTGTGTGTGTGTGTGTGTCTGTGTGTGTGTGCGTGCGTGCGTGCGTGCGTGTGTGTGTGTGTAGGGGGGTGGGGGTCACGATTCTGCAAATGGAAAGTTTGCATCAGCTGGGATGTTGCGAATCCAGAAGGTGAGAGGAGGAGTATGTACACAATCACACAAGTGAAAGATAAACAGCAGGCTATGAAAGTCAAGGTTTTCCACGTTACGGAAACTTATCAGCCACAGGCTGGAGAGGGCAACTGGCTGGAAACAGTTGGCCCCAATGTGGTCAAGGCCCCTGTGTGTGTGTGTGTGTGTGTGTGTGTGTGTGTGTGTGTGTGTGTGTGTGTGTGTGTGTGTGTGTGTGTGTGTGTGTGTGTGTGTGTGTGTGTGTGTGTGTGTGTGTGTGTGTATTTGGGAGAGGACACACCAGAGAGAGAGAGAGAGAGAGAGAAAGAGAGAGAGAGCAGGTATTTACATATTGCAAAGTACTTTTTAAAAGGTATTATGGGTGGGAGTGGCAAGGAGACAATCAGTTTAATGACATACAGTATAATCCCTCCTCTTCCTGACATGTATTGTAACCCTTTATGGACGGATCTCCCTCCTCACAATATACTTAACATACATTATGGTTAAATTAGGCCTGTGTGTGTGTGTGTGTGTGTGTGTGTGTGTGTGTGTGTGTGTGTGTGTGTGTGTGTGTGTGTGTGTGTGTGTGTGTGTGTGTGTGTGTGTGTGTGTGTGTGTGTGTGTGTGTGTGTGTGTGTGTGTGTGTGTGTGTGTGTGTGTGTGTGTGTGTCTGTGTGTCTGTCTGTGTGTGTCTGTGTGTCTGTCTGTGTGTGTGTGTGTGTGTGTGTGTGTCTGTCTGTGTGTGTGTGTGTCTGTGTGTCTGTCTGTGTGTGTGTGTGTGTCTGTGTGTGTGTGTGTCTGTGTGTGTGTGTGTGTGTCTGTGTCTGTTTGGGGCCAGGGTACGACGTCAATTAGAAATTCTCCTTGCATTTCTCTTGGGTGACCAGGAAAAATTCCCACAAAACACTTGATCTAAATTGTTGAAGGAAAAACACTACTTCTTCTGCCTATCAAGTTACATGTCTGCTCTGGACTCTAATGCAGTAACCTAGTCCTAGTGGACAGTGCAGGTTACGTGTCTGCTCTGGACTCTAATGCAGTAACCTAGTCCTAGTGGACAGTGCAGGTTACGTGTCTGCTCTGGACTCTCTAATGCAGTAACCTAGTCCTAGTGGACAGTGCAAGTTACGTGTCTGCTCTGGACTCTAATGCAGTAACCTAGTCCTAGTGGACAGTGCAGGTTACGTGTCTGCTCTGGACTCTCTAATGCAGTAACCTAGCCCTAGAGGACAGTACAGGTTACGTGTCTGCTCTGGACTCTAATGCAGTAACCTAGTCCTAGTGGACAGTGCAGGTTACGTGTCTGCTCTGGACTCTCTAATGCAGTAACCTAGTCCTAGTGGACAGTGCAAGTTACGTGTCTGCTCTGGACTCTAATGCAGTAACCTAGTCCTAGTGGACAGTGCAGGTTACGTGTCTGCTCTGGACTCTAATGCAGTAACCTAGTCCTAGTGGACAGTGCAGGTTACGTGTCTGCTCTGGACTCTCTAATGCAGTAACCTAGTCCTAGTGGACAGTGCAGGTTACGTGTCTGCTCTGGACTCTAATGCAGTAACCTAGTCCTAGTGGACAGTGCAGGTTACGTGTCTGCTCTGGACTCTAATGCAGTAACCTAGTCCTAGTGGACAGTGCAGGTTACGTGTCTGCTCTGGACTCTCTAATGCAGTAACCTAGTCCTAGTGGACAGTGCAAGTTACGTGTCTGCTCTGGACTCTAATGCAGTAACCTAGTCCTAGTGGACAGTGCAGGTTACGTGTCTGCTCTGGACTCTAATGCAGTAACCTAGTCCTAGTGGACAGTGCAGGTTACGTGTCTGCTCTGGACTCTCTAATGCAGTAACCTAGTCCTAGAGGACAGTGCAGGTTACGTGTCTGCTCTGGACTCTCTAATGCAGTAACCTAGTCCTAGTGGACAGTGCAGGTTACGTGTCTGCTCTGGACTCTAATGCAGTAACCTAGTCCTAGTGGACAGTGCAGGTTACGTGTCTGCTCTGGACTCTAATGCAGTAACCTAGTCCTAGTGGACAGTGCAAGTTACGTGTCTGCTCTGGACTCTCTAATGCAGTAACCTAGTCCTAGTGGACAGTGCAGGTTACGTGTCTGCTCTGGACTCTCTAATGCAGTAACCTAGTCCTAGTGGACAGTGCAGGTTACGTGTCTGCTCTGGACTCTAATGCAGTAACCTAGTCCTAGTGGACAGTGCAGGTTACGTGTCTGCTCTGGACTCTCTAATGCAGTAACCTAGTCCTAGTGGACAGTGCAGGTTACGTGTCTGCTCTGGACTCTAATGCAGTAACCTAGTCCTAGTGGACAGTGCAAGTTACGTGTCTGCTCTGGACTCTCTAATGCAGTAACCTAGTCCTAGTGGACAGTGCAGGTTACGTGTCTGCTCTGGACTCTCTAATGCAGTAACCTAGTCCTAGTGGACAGTGCAGGTTACGTGTCTGCTCTGGACTCTAATGCAGTAACCTAGTCCTAGTGGACAGTGCAAGTTACGTGTCTGCTCTGGACTCTAATGCAGTAACCTAGTCCTAGTGGACAGTGCAGGTTACGTGTCTGCTCTGGACTCTCTAATGCAGTAACCTAGCCCTAGAGGACAGTACAGGTTACGTGTCTGCTCTGGACTCTAATGCAGTAACCTAGTCCTAGTGGACAGTGCAGGTTACGTGTCTGCTCTGGACTCTCTAATGCAGTAACCTAGTCCTAGTGGACAGTGCAAGTTACGTGTCTGCTCTGGACTCTAATGCAGTAACCTAGTCCTAGTGGACAGTGCAGGTTACGTGTCTGCTCTGGACTCTAATGCAGTAACCTAGTCCTAGTGGACAGTGCAGGTTACGTGTCTGCTCTGGACTCTCTAATGCAGTAACCTAGTCCTAGTGGACAGTGCAGGTTACGTGTCTGCTCTGGACTCTAATGCAGTAACCTAGTCCTAGTGGACAGTGCAGGTTACGTGTCTGCTCTGGACTCTAATGCAGTAACCTAGTCCTAGTGGACAGTGCAGGTTACGTGTCTGCTCTGGACTCTCTAATGCAGTAACCTAGTCCTAGTGGACAGTGCAAGTTACGTGTCTGCTCTGGACTCTAATGCAGTAACCTAGTCCTAGTGGACAGTGCAGGTTACGTGTCTGCTCTGGACTCTAATGCAGTAACCTAGTCCTAGTGGACAGTGCAGGTTACGTGTCTGCTCTGGACTCTCTAATGCAGTAACCTAGTCCTAGAGGACAGTGCAGGTTACGTGTCTGCTCTGGACTCTCTAATGCAGTAACCTAGTCCTAGTGGACAGTGCAGGTTACGTGTCTGCTCTGGACTCTAATGCAGTAACCTAGTCCTAGTGGACAGTGCAGGTTACGTGTCTGCTCTGGACTCTAATGCAGTAACCTAGTCCTAGTGGACAGTGCAAGTTACGTGTCTGCTCTGGACTCTCTAATGCAGTAACCTAGTCCTAGTGGACAGTGCAGGTTACGTGTCTGCTCTGGACTCTCTAATGCAGTAACCTAGTCCTAGTGGACAGTGCAGGTTACGTGTCTGCTCTGGACTCTAATGCAGTAACCTAGTCCTAGTGGACAGTGCAGGTTACTTGTCTGCTCTGGACTCTCTAATGCAGTAACCTAGTCCTAGTGGACAGTGCAGGTTACGTGTCTGCTCTGGACTCTCTAATGCAGTAACCTAGTCCTAGTGGACAGTGCAGGTTACGTGTCTGCTCTGGACTCTAATGCAGTAACCTAGTCCTAGTGGACAGTGCAGGTTACGTGTCTGCTCTGGACTCTAATGCAGTAACCTAGTCCTAGTGGACAGTGCAAGTTACGTGTCTGCTCTGGACTCTCTAATGCAGTAACCTAGTCCTAGTGGACAGTGCAGGTTACGTGTCTGCTCTGGACTCTCTAATGCAGTAACCTAGTCCTAGTGGACAGTGCAGGTTACGTGTCTGCTCTGGACTCTCTAATGCAGTAACCTAGTCCTAGTGGACAGTGCATGGTGCAGTGGCTTTTATAGAGTTGTAAACGTATTTCTAAGAATATAGATGGATGCACAGTAAGTGGCTTGAGACCACTTGTCCCGCAGTTACGCCAGAGGCCCTCTGGCCATCCAGGCTACTTTATGTGCTGTGATGTCCATTCCAGCATTCACTGTAGCATGACTCTCTCACTCAGCCCAATGCAGGTCTATAGCTGGTCATTGGTTACATATCTGAGCTATCAGAGAGCAAGCTAATGTCATCATGGACATATCGGCATGGATACTGTCCCTGATCAAGTCACAGGCATCCAATTGGCAACAAAGGGGTTAACCCAGCGCTGTCTCCCTTGCGTATAGCCTCATCTCTAACAAACACATATGTGGTCCTTTTGCTCTGTACTCATCAAACATTTTAACCACGCCATGCACACGCCATGCACACGCCATGCACACGCCATGCACACGCCATGCACACGCCATGCACACGCCATGCACACGCCATGCACACGCCATGCACACGCCATGCACACGCCATGCACACGCCATGCACACGCCATGCACACACACAACAATAATCCCAAGCGCTAAGTATTTAAACGCTTCCATTGGTGTTTACATAAAGATGAGTTTGCGTTCTGAGACTGTTGACCTATAAGAGAAAACAACGGGTAGCCAATTGCAATAAGTAGCTACTTAATTATTCAATAACGCCCTCTTATCTATGTTGGGCTGGGGCACAGCTTGGACTAGATTATTCGGATTACCGCGCACTAGCTAGCTAATTACAGGCCGAGGGATGGGACAGGCGTCTATTTTTCCAAACTGCTGAGCGTGCGATGCCTAATGACATGCAATTAGCTGGACGTCGTTTAGGGATTTTCAGAGCTGACGCTGTCGCTCTGCCATTAATTCTCATTACCTCCCTGTCTGTGTGGGTCTGAGGAGAACCGGGACGGTACAGTACAGTACAGTCGGGTACGGGCCCACCACTGGGTCATCAGAAGCCCAAACAGAGGAGGAGTAGGCAACAGTGAACGAGTTTGCGACCCTCTGACTCTGGCCAATCTAACCCACACAGCTTTGTAGTCTGGTCGAATCCAGGCCTACAACGGAGACATCAGAGGACCACACAGAGGAGGCTGTAGACAGTGAATTGTTTCCCCACCCCTCTCTGTGTCTGTGAGGCCATGAGGTGGCCCATTAGAAGCCCACACAGAGGAGCTGGGGCTTGGCAGAGTAGATGAGTTCAGACCCCTAACTCTGGTGGTTCCCTCTGTCTCCTAACTCCGGTCCTCAAGTATCCCCAACAGTACACATTTTCGTTGTATCCCCAGACAAACACACCTGACAAGTTGAATCAGGTGTGCTTGTCTGGGGCTACATTATACATTTGTGCTATTGGAGTACCTGAGGACTGGAGTTGGGAAACACTGATCTAACTCATGCTGCTTTTGGGGTGTTTAGCCGCTAATACATGCTGAGTACATTCTGAGATTCGGGAAATTACCAATTTAATGTGAACGCTAACCTTTCTTCTCCTCTTCCATCATCTTTGTACATACATGACATAGCCTATGTATAAACTATAACACAACAAAACAGACAGAAGCTTTGCATTACCACCTGGCTGTGAAAATCACCTGGGGAAATCAGCTACGAGACCGACCATGTTAAAACGAAGGCTGAAACTATAGTAAATTGGTTTCTACTGCCGCTATAGAGGCGGTGTTGACTGCTGAGCTGGCCATCTCTGCCATCTGAAGCTACTTAATAAACCATATCATGTAGACAGGGGATTAGTGGGACAGGCCATAATTGAGGGTAATAATGGACTCAGATTGCCATTGTCCTCCATTTTGTTTTCCATTTCATTGGGAGCAGTCAGGTGTGAAGGATTGGAGCAGGCCGGGGAGAGACCTTGGGTATTGTGGAAGTGTCATATAAGTGTGGCAAGGGAGGCAGCTTTGCTTGTTATTGTCTCCCCGTCACAGCTACAGAGGCGTACGGATTAGGGAGGCCAATGTGTTTGGTTCCTGGACAATGTGACCAGGCTCCATAGTGACATGTGGTCATCAGCTTCCTTCTCTAAATAAATAATGATCTGACCGTTGCCAGAGCAGAGCAGAGCAGAGAGAACTGTGACGATCTCTATGGGAGTCTATGGGCTTTAACGCAAAGCAGAGCAGCGTGTGTGTGTGTGTGTGTGTGTGTGTGTGTGTGTGTGTGTGTGTGTGTGTGTGTGTGTGTGTGTGTGTACGTGCGTGCGTGCGTGCGTGCGTGCGTGCGTGTGGTCACAGACTGCTGACCAGGCAGCGCTGCCAGAGCTTGGGCCCACACAGACATGCAGTCAGCACAATGCCATCACCGAGCCCCGGCCAATAGGATTGCTTTGAATCATGGGTCAGAGGGTATAGAGGCATCACTTGTAATGGCACTGCCTTTTTTCAGTAGCTCATGGCTCAATGTATAACGTGACACCCTTTTTGACACGACATCCATGTGGAAAGTTACAAGACTCTGAAACTGTAGCAGAACGTTTGAATATTGCAGATAAGCTCCTTTTGATTATATTTGACTAGGGCAAACATTGTGGTAAGAGAACTCACACAATCACATACATAATACACACTCACTCACAGCCTGCCATACAGTACTCCTGATCTTAATCCAAACATCTATTTGCACACTCTACACAGGCCAAGCCCCCTTTGATTCTGAGCCCCATTGGGTCAGAGCTCACAGGGTTTTAAAGCTTTACTGTCAGTATCGTCTTGGATGGACAGTGAAATGGATCAAATAAGTAACCAGGGTGAAGTGGAGCACATATCAGACATCTTCCAGTAGAGTGGCCACAGTGTCCAGGCTTTCCTCAGGGAAGCATTAGTAGAGGAACTGATAATGTCAGACTGGGGTCAGGCTGGGGTCAAAGAGGAGGTTTTTACTGGTCCAGTTTGGAGTTGGGCAGCATGCCACTGTTTATTTAAATGGGGAGTTGGGGGAGCAACGGAATCTGAGAGCAAAACTAACTCAATAAACCTTTTTCCCCATCTAAATGATCAAATGGGATTTCTGTTTCATTTAGTCGGCTACAACAGCCCTGCGGCTTGTCCCTTCCTGCAGCATTTATGTCAAGCACACAAGCTGTATCCCCAATGGCACCATATTCCCTAGTGCACTATGTAGGAAACAGGGTGACATTTGGGACAAACACACAGTAAGAGGACAGGCTTGTTACAGACAAGCTGGGGCTAACACTGGTGTTCCTAGTTAGGGGCTAACACTGGTGTTTCTAGTTAGGGGCTAACACTGGTGTTTCTAGTTAGGGGCTAACACTGGTGTTTCTAGTTAGGGGCTAACACTGGTGTTTCTAGTTAGGGGCTAACACTGGTATTTCTAATCTGGGGCTAACACTGGTGTTTCTAGTTAGGGGCTAACACTGGTATTTCTAGTTAGGGGCTAACACTGGTGTTTCTAGTTAGGGGCTAACACTGGTGTTTCTAGTTAGGGGCTAACGCTGGTGTTTCTAGTTAGGGGCTAACACTGGTGTTTCTAGTTAGGGGCTAACACTGGTGTTTCTAGTTAGGGGCTAACACTGGTATTTCTAATCTGGGGCTAACACTGGTGTTTCTAGTTAGGGGCTAACACTTGTGTTTCTAGTTAGGGGCTAACGCTGGTATTTCTAATCTGGGGGCTAACACTGGTGTTTCTAGTTAGGGGCTAACACTGGTGTTTCTAGTTAGGGGCTAACGCTGGTGTTTCTAGTTAGGGGCTAACACTGGTGTTTCTAGTTAGGGGCTAACACTGATGTTTCTAGTTAGGGGCTAACGCTGGTGTTTCTAGTTAGGGGCTAACACTGGTATTTCTAGTTAGGGGCTAACACTGGTGTTTCTAGTTAGGGGCTAACGCTGGTGTTTCTAATCTGGGGCTAACACTGGTGTTTCTAGTTAGGGGCTAACACTGGTATTTCTAGTTAGGGGCTAACACTGGTGTTTCTAGTTAGGGGCTAACACTGGTGTTTCTAGTTAGGGGCTAACACGGGTGTTTCTAGTTAGGGTGAGATGCCAGAATAAAAGAAGAAAGGAATTGGTGGAAGTTTTAAGAGGGTTGGCAGCAACATGAAAAGGTTCACTCTTGCAGTTGGGGCGTAAATGTAACCCACCCTCAATTCCCTATGAGGTACCCAGGTATCCCAGAAGGCTTTGGGGTTCAATTAAGTGTTTCTGCTCTGTTTTGATCTGTTCTGTTCGATTCCATTCCATTCTATACAAGGAGCAGATTTGGGTAACATGGGATATAGTAAATGGTCTCATTGGTGGATTTAGGTATGGGCGACACAGGGCTCCCGCACAAAACAATTCAGAATGGTGGCATTTGCACGATCGGTTTTCTATCGCTCATTTGCACGTCACGTCAATGATATCATGTCACCGTGTGGGACTGTGGATCAATTAACCTTGTCGGAGTGGGAGCCCTGATTCTAGTTTGTGAGCTAGGCAGGCTACCCCCTGGGAAGGTCTCCCACTCAGAAGTACGAGATGGGGAGGGAGGCGGGGGTAGGTTGACCTCAGGACCACTGGAAGCCCGAGGTAGGGGGAGCAGAGGAATCTATCAAATAGTGCACCTCTAACTTTGTACAGTACTAATGCAATTAGTAAAATCAGTTACACTACGAAATGCTACCAAATAAACCACAATTCATTCACAATACTGTGAATATATAGTTTCACAGACATACTGTTGCATTTTTTGTCTGCACACCACCAAGGTGAATTGGTTTAGTCTTGACTCTTGGTTGACAGTGTTGGGTGATGGGTAATGTATTGATGCTCGAGTGACAAATCAACACAAATGGATAAGAAAAGGTCTGAGCCAATCAGGTGCCCAGTTTAGGAAACATTTGACAGAAGAAGAGGACAAACGCGCAAAAGATAAAGGTATGCAGCGATGTAATTTTTATATTTATTTTGTTTTAAATGTTATGATTATTTATTTGTGTTGTTCCAAATGTCTGAATAAAAATGACAGTTAGTGTAGAATAAAATTGTTTTGGCGGGGGGTTGGCCCAGGGTGCCATACAAGCTAGAACCGCCACTGACTGGTCTGGTGCCAAGTTGGACTTTAACCAGTATTCTAAGTGAGCGTCAAAACGCTGCCATTCACGGACACTACCATCCTGTCCAAGCCATGTTAAATGGGACAACTGTTTAGCTTAACACTATTGATATGCTAAGCTCCTCTGATACAGTGGGGAGAACAAGTATTTGATACACTGCCGATTTTGCAGGTTTTCCAACTTACAAAGCATGTAGAAGTCTGTAATTTTTATCATAGGTACTCTTCAACTGTGAGTGACGGAATCTAAAACAAAAATCCAGAAAATCACATTGTATGATTTTTAAGTAATACATTTGCATTTTATTGCATGACATAAGTATTTGATACATCAGAAAAGCAGAACTTAATATTTGGTACAGAAACCTTTGTTTGCAATTACAGAGATCATACGTTTCCTGTAGTTCTTGACCAGGTTTGCACACACTGCAGCAGGGATTTTGGCCCACTCCTCCATCCAGATCCTTCAGGTTTCGGGGCTGTCGCTGGGCAATACGGATTTTCAACTCCCTCCAAAGATTTTCTATTGGGTTCAGGTCTGGAGACTGGCTAGGCCACTCCAGGACCTTGAGATGCTTCTTACGGAGCCACTCCTTAGTTGCCCTGGCTGTGTGTTTCGGGTCGTTGTCATGCTGGAAGACCCAGCCACGACCCATCTTCAATGCTCTTACTGAGGGAAGGAGGTTGTTGGCCAAGATCTCGCGATACATGGCCCCATCCATCCTCCCCTCAATATGGTGCAGTCGTCCTGTCCCCTTTGCAGAAATGCATCCCCAAAGAATGATGTTTCCACCTCCATGCTTCACGGTTGGGATGGTGTTCTTGGGGTTGTACTCATCCTTCTTCTTCCTCCAAACACGGCCAGTGGAGTTTAGACCAAAAAGCTCTATTTTTGTCTCATCAGACCACATGACCTTCTCCCATTCCTCCTCTGGATCATCCAGATGGTCATTGGCAAACTTCAGACGGGCCTGGACATGCGCTGGCTTGAGCAGGGGGACCTTGCGTGCGCTGCAGGATTTTAATCCATGACGGCGTAGTGTGTTACTAATGGTTTTCTTTGAGACTGTGGTCCCAGCTCTCTTCAGGTCTTCTGCCGTGTAGTTCTGGGCTGATCCCTCACCTTCCTCATGATCATTGATGCCCCACGAGGTGAGATCTTGCATGGTGCCCCAGACCGAGGGAGATTGACCGTCATCGTAAACTTCTTCCATTTTCTAATAATTGCGCCAACAGTTGTTGCCTTCTCACCAAGCTGCTTGCCTATTGTCCCGTAGCCCATCCCAGCCTTGTGCAGGTCTACAATTTTATCCCTGATGTCCTTACACAGCTCTCTGGTCTTGGATATTGTGGAGAGGTTGGAGTCTGTTTGATTGAGTGTGTGGACAGGTGTCTTTTATACAGTGTATCAAATACTTGTTCTCCCCACTGTATACAATAGACAGTAATATGTACCTAATGGAAGGTTAAGGACATAAAGAGTTCAAGCTTGAGTTGTGTTGAGGATTCAGGGAATGTTAAAGTGTAATCAATGCAAGGCCTATTGATTATATATGCCCTTTTTAATGAACCTTTATTTAACCAGGCAAGTCAGTTAAGAACAACTTCTTATTTACAATGACGGCCTAGGAACAGTAGTTTAACTGCCTTGCTCAGGGGTAGAACGACAGATTTTTTATCTTGTCAGCTCAGGGATTTGATACAGCAACCTTTTGGTTATGGGCCTAACGCTCTAACCACTCGGCTACCTGCCTCCCCGACTGAGAGCTGTTTATGAAGTTATTCTTAAATGCGCTTTGAAGTTTTAATATGATATATTCCAAATGAAAGACCACACTGACAGGCTTACATGACAACAAATGATGACCAGTCTGATAATAACACTTAACCGGCTTACAGGTACAGAGTACATCAGGAAGCACAGCAGAGGCACATTGTCTGTGCCACCCTCTCATAGTGCCAACTGCCAACACCAGAATAGATAGTCTCCTCTGTATGAAAATTCATGGACATGGCGGGAATGTTTCCTGTGCAGAAACTAAATGTGACGCTGACGATGTGTGAGTGGAGACAGTAGAGTATAGGAGATAATGACGATGTGTGAGTGGAGACAGTAGAGTATAGGAGATAATGATGATGTGTGAGTGGAGACAGTAGAGTATAGGAGATAATGATGATGTGTGAGTGGAGACAGTAGAGTATAGGAGATAATGATGATGTGTGAGTGGAGACAGTAGAGTATAGGAGATAATGATGATGTGTGAGTGGAGACAGTAGAGTATATGAGATAATGATGATGTGTGAGTGGAGACAGTAGAGTATAGGAGATAATGATGAGGACTATAATCCACACAGGGACTTGGAGGACTCACATGACCCAAACCTCACCACCCAGGATGGAGGCAGAGAGGGCAGGGAAGTGAGAGGGATACAGGCAGGCAGGCAGGGAGAGAGAGACTATATAACCCTGTTCCTGGAGAGCTACTGTCCTTTTGCTACACCTAAAGGTCTTCATCTAGCCCTATATAGCACATAATCATTGCTATAATGAGAGGACAGTGGCATGTTAACAACATAGCAATATACACATCTCCCTTATTTCCCCTAACCCTATGCAGTAACAGGTATTCCCAGCAGGCATTGTCATGGAGAGCCACAGGAGAACCAACCAAGCTGGATGGATTTCAATCAGCCACCAAAATGATGTGGCTATCCAGCTCTGGCTGCATAGGCCTGGGCTAAATATAACACTGCCAATCCTACGGCTTTGATGTGGTCAACGCCCTCTGCTTTTATGTGTCCCAAAACACAACCCATCTAATTACAGATCAGATGTAGAACCTTCAGACTAGTGCAGCTGTGACAGTTTTCCTAAAGCTGTCACAGGTAATTAGAGCCAACAGAAAATATCAGGAGGTATCTCAGACATGTAGGGGAATGGTGGCATTGGTGCTAGTGGTGCTGGAGGAGGAGGAGGAGGAGGAGGAGGAGGGTGGAGGATCATGGACAGGACAGCTCAGCACTCACTTCCTGCCCACCCACAGGCCATCTCTCTCTCTCTCACACACACTCTCTCTCTCTCTCACACACACACTCCCTCTGTCTCTCTCTCTCTCTCTTTCTCTCTCTCTCTGTCTCTCTATCTCTCTACAGCAGCAGCAGCAGCAGGGATCCATGTACATAAAGAAAGGTGACTGATGACGATTTCCCATGAGTGCAATAGTCATCAGTCACATAGCCTACAGTCACATGCAGGCTCAGGCTGGCCTAAACAGCTGTACTGTAACATGCCTCTGATGGTGTGGTGAACACACGCCTGCATGCCTCTGAAGAAGCGATTCATACCACCAGGCTAAAATACATGATTCTGCAAAAGGGGTTCTTTGTGGAGGGACAGGTTTCTAACAAGAACTGTTTTGATCTGAAGAACAAGGGTTCCTTGTAAGGCAAAGGGTTCTACCTAGAGGATTGAACATCATAACAACAATTTTTGGAAGAAAGGAATCTTTAATGATTCTTTGGAAGGCAAAAAGGATTCATATTTCCCAACATGCTCTATTGCAGGGTGATTTTCAAAATTGTTTGTTTAAAAATATGTGTTTTTGCATGTACATTGTTTTTCTTTTTACTTTATTTAACTAGGCAAGTCAGTTAAGAACAAATTCTTATTTACAATGACGGCCTACCTACAGGGACAACTATAGTAGTACGGCGCCCCTGGAGCAAGTTAGGGTTAAGTGCCTTGCTCAAGGACACATCGACAGGCTTTCACCTTTCGGTTACTGGCCCAACACTCTAACCACTAGGCTACCTGCCGTCCCTAATTGGGTGATTGATTCATTTTATGCTACACAAAGATACATAGCATAAATGTTTTAAACTAATCCAATCTGTTTGTAGTTACTGCACTCTATACTCCTCTGTAAACTGGTCATCTCTGTATACCCGTCACAAGACCCACTGGTTGATGCTTATTTATAAAACCCTCTTAGGCCTCACTCCCCCCTATCTGAGATATCTACTGCAGCCCTCATCCTCCATATACAACACCCGTTCTGCCAGTCACATTCTGTTAAAGGTCCCCAAAGCACACACATCCCTGGGTCGCTCGTCTTTTCAGTTCGCTGCAGCTAGCGACTGGAACGAGCTGCAACAAACACTCAAACTGGACAGTTTTATCTGAATCTCTTCATTCAAAGACTCAATCATGGACACTTACTGACAGTTGTGGCTGCTTTGCGTGATGTATTGTCATCTCTACCTTCTTGCCCTTTGTGCTGTTGTCTGTTTCCAGTAATGTTTGTACCATGTTTTGTGCTGCTACCATGTTGTGTTGCTACCATGTGGTTGTCATGTTGTGTTGCTACCATGCTGTGTTGTCATGTTGTGTTGCTACCATGCTGTGTTGTCATGTGTTGCTGCCTTGCTATGTTGTTGTCTTTGGTCTCTCTTTATGCAGTGTTGTTTTGTCTCTCTTGTCTCTCTATATTTATATTTTATTTATTTTTATTTTTAATCCCAGCCCCCGTCCCCGCAGGAGGTCTTTTGCCTTTTGGTAGGCCGTCATTGTAAATAAGAATTTGTTCTTAACTTACTTGCCTAGTTAAATAAAGGTTAAATATATATATATTTTTTTTATATAACAAAATTGCACCCGTTACTGAGATAGTTGTTCCAGTTCAGAGGACTGAGGTAGTCTCAATAGACTCTCAATAAATTCCACTTGTTGGTTATCCTAACTCTGGCTGGATTACAATATGAATTAAATGTCACCATGCAAGCCAGCATAATGTGACTTGCAGGCCTGATGTGGCCTGTAACCCAGAAGTTTCCTAACAAGTTTCCTAACACCACTGTGTTAGAGTGTAACTAGGCCTTCAAAGAAAGAACTTATGAGATGTACCGTCATAAATCATTTAATTTTTAAGGCTGGTGGAACTGTTCATATATGGTTCTAAGACGAAAACTCCAAAGATAAAATGGTTATTGGTAGAACCCTTCATAGAGGGTTCTAGGCAGAATCCTTCATATAGGATTCTAGGTAGAACCATATACAGGGGGTTCTATGAAGAAGCCTGCATAAAGGGTACTAGGGAGAACCCTTGTGCAAAGGGTTCTACCTAGCACCAAAAAGGGTTACTCTATGGGGAAAAACCATGGAACCCTAAAGTGCATTCAGAAAGTATTCAGACCCCTTGACTTTTTCAAAATGTTGTTATGTTACAGCCTTATTCGAAAATGTACTTAATCTACACACAAAACCCCATAATGACACAATACCCCATAATGACAAAGTGAAAACAGGTTTTTAGAAATGTTTGCAAATGTATAACAAAACTAAACGGAAATACCTTATTTAGTATTCAGACCCTTTGATATGAGAATCAAAATTGAGCTCAGGTGCATCCTGTTTCCATCGATCATCCTTGATGTTTCTACAACTTGATTGGAGTACACCTGTGGTAAATTAAATTGATTGGACATGTTATGGAAAGGCACACACCTGTCTATACAAGGTCCCACAGTTGACAGTGCATGTCAGAGCAAAAACCAAGCCATGAGGTTGAAGGATTGTCCGTAGAACTCAGAGACACAGATCTGAGGAAGGATACTATTCTTAAATGGGAGAAGTAGGGCTCTTCCTATAGCTGGTCACCCAGCCAAACTGAGGAGAAGGAGCTTGGGAGGGGAGGGGACCAAGAACTTGATGGCCAAGCATTTTACATTTCAGTCATTTAGCAGATGCTCTTACCCAGAGTGACTTACAGTAGTGAGTGCGTACATTTTTTCATGCTGGTCCCCCGTGGGAATCAAACCCACAACCCTGGCGTTGCAAGTACCATGCTCTACCAACTGAGCTACTAGGAACACTCCAGAGTTCTCCTGAGGAGATGGGAGAACCTTCCAGAAGGACAACCATCTCTGCAGCAGGCCTTTACGGTAGAGTGGTCACACCTTCGATCATGACAACGACCCTAAGCACACAGCCAACACAACACAGGAGTGGCTTCAGGACAAGTTTCTGAATGTCCTTGAGTGGGCCAGCTAGAGCCCGGACTTGAACACATTCTAACATCGTTGGAGAGACCAGAAAATAGCTGTGCAGCGACGCTCCCCATCCAACCTGACAGAGCTTGATAGGATCTGCAGAGAAGAATGGGAGAAGCTCGCCAAATACAGGGATGCCAAGCTTGTAGCTTCATACCCAAGAAGTCTCGAGGCTGTAATCGCTGCCAAAGGTGCTTCAACAAAGTACTGAGTAACGGGTCTGAATACTTATGTAATCGTGATTGCTTTGTCCTTATGAGGTATTGTGTGTAGATTGATGAGGAATAAAAAACGGCTTAATACATTTTAGAATAAGGCTGTAACATCACAAAATGTGGAAAAGTTCAAGGCGTTTGAATACTTTTCGAAATGCACTGTATATTCTTTTCCCAGGAGTGTGTTGACAGATTCCCTCTGCAGATCTCATAGGGAAAATCTTATATAGTCTGCTAGTAAATGCATTTCCCATGCTTAAGGTGAAGCATTGAAAGCTTGCATGTGAAGGTTCTCACCTTGCAAGGTGCTGCAGTGTCGAAGACATTACATTTGCATAAAAGAAAACTATGTGTTTCCTATATGAAGTGAGAAATATTAGGAGACAAAATCGGAGTTATTCTTTCCACTTATTCAAATGCATGAAATCCTCCTTCCATGTGTGTCAACTTGAGAGAATAATACCTCTGGGTGTCATTATATCCCAGGTACACGTTTTGGTTTTGGCCCTTACACCACACAACTGATTCAAATAACCAACACATCATCAAGCTTTGATTAAAGTATTTGAATCAGCTGTGTAGCGTTAGGAGGGAAACCCTGCTAGATGAATACCAGGGTCCCTTGGGTCAATTATTGTGGCTAAATCAAGCTAGTAAAAGCAAACCCTAACATTAGTATACATTAGGTTTGCATTGACCCAACTGAAATGCACCATAGTAAGGTTACTCCTGAAGCTATTTAAACTAACTCGACTCATATGCACATATAGGCTACCTCTGAAATTAGCAATGTCCCTCACAATTGTTAAACGTTTTTAAAACTATTATAATAAGTGCAACAGTTGTACAATGGATGAAGATACTCCGAACTTTTAGAAATGTTTTAATCCATCAGATATTGACTAAATTATTTTGGTTGGAATTTAGGTATTCAATAGTTTTCTTAGAATGCTCTTTCTGATGGTATCAGGTATTTTTATTTTATTTTTGTGATAAAATAAAGAAAATGATATGTGCCTCGTTTGCATAAATACAATGGGCGTATTTGAATATTTGAATATATTAACATAAAGGGGTGGAACAAGGCTGCAAACACCTGTCCAGGCCTACCTGCACTCACCTACGACTCATTAATTACAGTTGTTGTCATGTTCTGTTGCATAATTTAACTAGTGTGTCAATAGCAGGTTACCCGGATTATTACAAATCAACACACCTGGATCTAGATTATAATTATCTATACATGCTTTACATTGTTTGCAAGATCAAACATAATATCACTATAATCTGTGCTCATTTCCAGAAGTTGCTTTCATTACAGCGCATCTCATTTGTAAACACTTCAACTGTATTCAATTTAAAAAATGTTTCAATTCCACAAACAATGAACAGCCATCAAAATAAAATGTATTGTGATGTAAGTGCCGAGACGATGCGTTCTTATAGATGCAGCGGAAATACAATGTATTTCATTGAACCCATTTCAGCCATTTCAGTCATTACAAATATTTCCTCGGTTGTAACGTTGACAGGCACAAGCAAAAGTATGAAAGAGTTGCAGGAGTGAAATTAAAGCAATCAATTTAGCAAGATTTAAGTGCGAAGGTGGGCGGGGCATACATGTTCCTATGAAATGGCACCCTATTTTTGAGAATGGCCCATAGGGCTCATAGGACAGGGCCCAATGGAGCTCTGGTCAATTGTAGTGCACTATATAGGGAATAGGGTGCCATTTTGGATGCACAGCATACATTTACATAACTCTGGGGCTGTATAGGAAGATTGGGTTCCAGAGAAGTCTCTAATGTTATATTTCTTCTCGCTGCTCTTCGGTGTACACAAGGGTTATCACCAGAACAGGGGAGATAAAGGAGGTGGAAAAGACACGTTACAAACATCAAGGTCGAGTCAGACAAAAAGTACACAGCTTTCGCCTTTCAAACACCCACTCACCATGCGTTTTTTTTTTTTTACTGAGGCTAAACTCGATAAAGTCAGTGTTGTTATTGAGCCAACTCAGCCAAGGTCGAATTAGACTCAGGTGTTTAGAATGGAAAAAGTACACCGCTTTTTCCATTCGAACACCCTCTCACCATGCGTTCGAGTCCGTGCTGTGTTATTATAGATTTCTGTTCAATTATTCCTTTAGACATTGATTTGGCCTACTAGTCTAATATTGATAATGGGACATCTTAAAATGGCTAACTGATACTGAAACACAAAGATAAAGACAGTGTTTATGATGAATGCACCGAGACATTCCTCCTGCTCCATAATGGAAATTAAAGATATAAAACAGGGTATCTATCTTTCCTTGATCCCTCCATCCTTATGCAGAGAGAGCCTAATCACTATTCATTCCTAGTAATCACCCCCCTTTGACCCCAACCACAGCCTATGGCCTTCCTCAAGATACATTAATAAAACATGAACTCTTTGTAATAGGCCCTGCATATCATAGACCTGGTTTCCTCTTTGCTTTATGGGCAAAATATTAATCATGGGCTGCTATGGCTTGTTAAGATATGAGGTCAAATGGGGCTCTAATATATTCATAATGACACAGAACTATGGAAGAAGAGGATTCCTCTTACATTGATAGCCCATTGATATGGGTTGGATGGAGCAGGGGTTGGAGACAGGGGTGGGCAAAAATACAAAAAACTATTACAGAATACCATGAATATCAGTGCACCAAAATCAACTGAAATGTTTTTAATTAAAATTATGTATTTTTGTATTTTAAAATACATTTGCATGTAGCCAGTTGAATAGCAACAACATTCTCAGTAACAGTTTACAGAAACGTTTTACTTGCTATGACTGTGATATGTTGTTGTTTATCTACCTTAGTTGTTTTACTTGCTATGACTGTGATATGTTGTTGTTTATCTACCTTAGTTGTTTTACTTGCTATGACTGCGATATGTTGTTGTTTATCTACCTTAGTTGTTTTACTTGCTATGACTGTGATATGTTGTTGTTTATCTACCTTAGTTGTTTTACTTGCTATGACTGTGATATGTTGTTGTTTATCTACCATAGTGATTTTACTTGCTATGACTGTGATATGTTGTTGTTTATCTACCTTAGTTTTACTTGCTATGACTGTGATATGTTGTTGTTTATCTACCTTAGTTGTTTTACTTGCTATGACTGTGATATGTTGTTGTTTATCTACCTTAGTTTTACTTGCTATGACTGTGATATGTTGTTGTTTATCTACCTTAGTTGTTTTACTTGCTATGACTGTGATATGTTGTTGTTTATCTACCTTAGTTCTTTTACTTTCTATGACTGTGATATGTTGCTGTTTATCTACCTTAGTTGTTTTACTTGCTATGACTGTGATATGTTGTTGTTTATCTACCTTAGTTGTTTTACTTGCTATGACTGTGATATGTTGTTGTTTATCTACCTTAGTTGTTTTACTTGCTATGACTGTGATATGTTGTTGTTTATCTACCTTAGTTGTTTTACTTGCTATGACTGTGATATGTTGTTGTTTATCTACCTTAGTTGTTTTACTTGCTATGACTGTGATATGTTGTTGTTTATCTACCTTAGTTGTTTTACTTGCTATGACTGTGATATGTTGTTGTTTATCTACCTTAGTTGTTTTACTTGCTATGACTGTGATATGTTGTTGTTTATCTACCTTAGTTATTTTGCTTGCTATGACTGTGATATGTTGTTGTTTATCTACCTTAGTTGTTTTACTTGCTATGTCTGTGATATGTTGTTGTTTATCTACCTTAGTTGTTTTGCTTGCTATGACTGTGATATGTTGTTATTTATCTACCTTAGTTGTTTTACTTGCTATGACTGTGATATGTTGTTGTTTATCTACCTTAGTTATTTTGCTTGCTATGACTGTGATATGTTGTTATTTATCTACCAAATCATTATGGTGGGAGACTATAACACAGTGTTAAGTACCTTAATGGACCGTTAAGGAAATTACTCTACAAACTATCATCACCGTGCCCTTAAGGAAATCACAAACATTATTGACAGATTAGAAATAGTGGATATTATATATAACCCTGACCTAGTGAGATATACATGGAGGAGACTAAATCAAGCTAATTGTCTTGACTACTTTCTTGTCTTTCTCTCTTGCATCAAAGGTTAAAAAAGTATTAGTAGGAGACAGAATGCGATCGGATCATCATCTAATTGGCCTTCACATAAATCTTACATAATTTCCACGTGGACGGGATATTGGTAATATAAGACAAATAATTTATAACTCCAACAAAGGAACGCTACCAAAAATAATTTGCAGAATGTGATGGCTTGAGTATAATATAGCATGCCCGAACAAGGAGGTGAGGCAACTTCGGCAGGAGTCGTGACACAGAAACTTGTTACTAAAGACGGAGTCATCTATAATTCTCCTAATCATATTTTAAAAGAGGAAGCTAAGTATTTTAAGCACATGTTCTCTTTTCTGTCTCATCCTCAACCTCTGAATGATGATTACTGTAAGGAATTCTTTCCAAATAATAAAACAAATTCAAAATTAACAAATATACAAAAATATCAGTGTGATGGCCATATTACAGAGGAATAACTTTTTGAGGATATTAAATCCTTTCAGTCTGGAAAACCCCCAGGGCTTGATGGCATACCGGTAGAGGTATATCAAGCCTTTTTTGATATACTCAAAGCTCCATTATTAGCTTGTTTTAACTACTCCTATAGAAATGGTAGTCTGGCAGGTACTCTGCAGGAAGGTCTGATTTCATTATTATTAAAACAAGACCCAGTTGGCAAATATAAAGATACAGTGTATCTAAAAAAGTGGAGGCCTCTTACACTTTAATGTTGTGATGCAAAAGTACTAGTGAAATGCATAGCACTCAGAATTAAAAAGGTTTAACCAGGTATTGTTCATCCTGATCAGACTGGTTTTGTACGATACATTGGATATAATATACGACAAGTACTAGAAATAATAGAACATGAAACATCTAAGACGTCATGCCTGGTATTGATAGCGGATTTTGAAAAGGCCTTTGATAAAGTAAGTCTGGATATTATTTATAAATGCCTACTCCTGATGATTCATTTTTTCAAATAATATGAGCAAAAAATATTTCACTTTATCTGGGACGCTAAACCTGACAAGATAAAGCGTTCCTATCTAACACCGTTTCAGGTAAGACCCAGATGCAGACAATGTTGAAGTAATAACAGTTCATTAATACAACAGGGGCAGGCAAAAGACAGGTCAGGGCAGGCAGAGGTCAGTAATCCAGAATGTTGGGGCAAAGGTACAGGACGGCAGGCAGGCTCAGGGTCAGGGCAGGCAGAGGTCAGTAATCCAGAGTGGTGGGGCAAAGGTACAGGACGGCAGGCAGGCTCAGGGTCAGGGCAGGCAGAGGTCAGTAATCCAGAGTGGTGGGGCAAAGGTACAGGACGGCAGGCAGGCTCAGGGTCAGGGTCAGGGCAGGCAGGAATGGTCAAAACCGGGAAAACAAGAAAACAGGAACTATAGCAAGACAGGAGCAAAGGGGAAAACGGCGGTAGGCTTGATGAACAAAACGAACTGCCAACAGTCAAACACTGAACACAGGTATAAATACACTGGGGATACACGGGAAGATGGGCGACAACTGCAGGGGGGTGGAGACAATCACAAAGACAGGTGAAACAGATCAGGGTGTAACACTATATAATGAAAATGAACTGGGCGGGCTGAGATTATTAAATATAAAGCACTAAACCTCTCTCTAAAAGCTTCACTTATCCAAAATGTTTACTTGAACCCTAAATGGTTCTCAAGTAGATTACTAAGAAAAGCTCATCCGTTGTTTAAATATGGACTTTTTGCTTTTGTGAAGATTATTGTAAATTGGAATGGTAGAGTTATGTCTTTCATGGAATTATAAGAATTGTATAGGAAGCGTTACAGCATTACCCCAAAAATGGAGGAGGCAGGAGGCAGATGGAGGAGGTAGGGAACTGGTCTGTCTGCCCAATATAAAGATGGAGGAGGTAGGGAACTGGTCTGTCTGCCCAATATAAAGATGGAGGAGGTAGGGAACTGGTCTGTCTGCCCAATATAAAGATGGAGGAGGTAGGGAACTGGTCTGTCTGCCCAATATAAAGATGGAGGAGGTAGGGAACTGGTCTGTCTGCCCAATATAAAGATGGAGGAGGTAGGGAACTGGTCTGTCTGCCCAATATAAAGAGGGAGGAGGTAGGGAACTGGTCTGTCTGCCCAATATAAAGATGGAGGAGGTAGGGAACTGGTCTGTCTGCCCAATATAAAGATGGAGGAGGTAGGGAACTGGTCTGTCTGCCCAATATAAAGATGGAGGAGGTAGGGAACTGGTCTGTCTGCCCAATATAAAGATGGAGGAGGTAGGGAACTGGTCTGTCTGCCCAATATAAAGAGGGAGGAGGTAGGGAACTGGTCTGTCTGCCCAATATAAAGAGGGAGGAGGTAGGGAACTGGTCTGTCTGCCCAATATAAAGAGGGAGGAGGTAGGGAACTGGTCTGTCTGCCCAATATAAAGATGGAGGAGGTAGGGAACTGGTCTGTCTGCCCAATATAAAGATGGAGGAGGTAGGGAACTGGTCTGTCTGCCCAATATAAAGAGGGAGGAGGTAGGGAACTGGTCTGTCTGCCCAATATAAAGATGGAGGAGGTAGGGAACTGGTCTGTCTGCCCAATATAAAGATGGAGGAGGTAGGGAACTGGTCTGTCTGCCCAATATAAAGATGGAGGAGGTAGGGAACTGGTCTGTCTGCCCAATATAAAGATGGAGGAGGTAGGGAACTGGTCTGTCTGCCCAATATAAAGAGGGAGGAGGTAGGGAACTGGTCTGTCTGCCCAATATAAAGAGGGAGGAGGTAGGGAACTGGTCTGTCTGCCCAATATAAAGAGGGAGGAGGTAGGGAACTGGTCTGTCTGCCCAATATAAAGAGGGAGGAGGTAGGGAACTGGTCTGTCTGCCCAATATAAAGAGGGAGGAGGTAGGGAACTGGTCTGTCTGCCCAATATAAAGAGGGAGGAGGTAGGGAACTGGTCTGTCTGCCCAATATAAAGAGGGAGGAGGTAGGGAACTGGTCTGTCTGCCCAATATAAAGATGGAGGAGGTAGGGAACTGGTCTGTCTGCCCAATATAAAGAGGGAGGAGGTAGGGAACTGGTCTGTCTGCCCAATATAAAGATGGAGGAGGTAGGGAACTGGTCTGTCTGCCCAATATAAAGATGGAGGAGGTAGGGAACTGGTCTGTCTGCCCAATATAAAGAGGGAGGAGGTAGGGAACTGGTCTGTCTGCCCAATATAAAGATGGAGGAGGTAGGGAACTGGTCTGTCTGCCCAATATAAAGATGGAGGAGGTAGGGAACTGGTCTGTCTGCCCAATATAAAGAGGGAGGAGGTAGGGAACTGGTCTGTCTGCCCAATATAAAGAGGGAGGAGGTAGGGAACTGGTCTGTCTGCCCAATATAAAGATGGAGGAGGTAGGGAACTGGTCTGTCTGCCCAATATAAAGAGGGAGGAGGTAGGGAACTGGTCTGTCTGCCCAATATAAAGAGGGAGGAGGTAGGGAACTGGTCTGTCTGCCCAATATAAAGAGGGAGGAGGTAGGGAACTGGTCTGTCTGCCCAATATAAAGATGGAGGAGGTAGGGAACTGGTCTGTCTGCCCAATATAAAGAGGGAGGAGGTAGGGAACTGGTCTGTCTGCCCAATATAAAGAGGGAGGAGGTAGGGAACTGGTCTGTCTGCCCAATATAAAGAGGGAGGAGGTAGGGAACTGGTCTGTCTGCCCAATATAAAGATGGAGGAGGTAGGGAACTGGTCTGTCTGCCCAATATAAAGATGGAGGAGGTAGGGAACTGGTCTGTCTGCCCAATATAAAGATGGAGGAGGTAGGGAACTGGTCTGTCTGCCCAATATAAAGATGGAGGAGGTAGGGAACTGGTCTGTCTGCCCAATATAAAGAGGGAGGAGGTAGGGAACTGGTCTGTCTGCCCAATATAAAGATGGAGGAGGTAGGGAACTGGTCTGTCTGCCCAATATAAAGATGGAGGAGGTAGGGAACTGGTCTGTCTGCCCAATATAAAGATGGAGGAGGTAGGGAACTGGTCTGTCTGCCCAATATAAAGATGGAGGAGGTAGGGAACTGGTCTGTCTGCCCAATATAAAGAGGGAGGAGGTAGGGAACTGGTCTGTCTGCCCAATATAAAGAGGGAGGAGGTAGGGAACTGGTCTGTCTGCCCAATATAAAGAGGGAGGAGGTAGGGAACTGGTCTGTCTGCCCAATATAAAGATGGAGGAGGTAGGGAACTGGTCTGTCTGCCCAATATAAAGATGGAGGAGGTAGGGAACTGGTCTGTCTGCCCAATATAAAGAGGGAGGAGGTAGGGAACTGGTCTGTCTGCCCAATATAAAGATGGAGGAGGTAGGGAACTGGTCTGTCTGCCCAATATAAAGATGGAGGAGGTAGGGAACTGGTCTGTCTGCCCAATATAAAGATGGAGGAGGTAGGGAACTGGTCTGTCTGCCCAATATAAAGATGGAGGAGGTAGGGAACTGGTCTGTCTGCCCAATATAAAGAGGGAGGAGGTAGGGAACTGGTCTGTCTGCCCAATATAAAGAGGGAGGAGGTAGGGAACTGGTCTGTCTGCCCAATATAAAGAGGGAGGAGGTAGGGAACTGGTCTGTCTGCCCAATATAAAGAGGGAGGAGGTAGGGAACTGGTCTGTCTGCCCAATATAAAGAGGGAGGAGGTAGGGAACTGGTCTGTCTGCCCAATATAAAGAGGGAGGAGGTAGGGAACTGGTCTGTCTGCCCAATATAAAGAGGGAGGAGGTAGGGAACTGGTCTGTCTGCCCAATATAAAGATGGAGGAGGTAGGGAACTGGTCTGTCTGCCCAATATAAAGAGGGAGGAGGTAGGGAACTGGTCTGTCTGCCCAATATAAAGATGGAGGAGGTAGGGAACTGGTCTGTCTGCCCAATATAAAGATGGAGGAGGTAGGGAACTGGTCTGTCTGCCCAATATAAAGAGGGAGGAGGTAGGGAACTGGTCTGTCTGCCCAATATAAAGATGGAGGAGGTAGGGAACTGGTCTGTCTGCCCAATATAAAGATGGAGGAGGTAGGGAACTGGTCTGTCTGCCCAATATAAAGAGGGAGGAGGTAGGGAACTGGTCTGTCTGCCCAATATAAAGAGGGAGGAGGTAGGGAACTGGTCTGTCTGCCCAATATAAAGATGGAGGAGGTAGGGAACTGGTCTGTCTGCCCAATATAAAGAGGGAGGAGGTAGGGAACTGGTCTGTCTGCCCAATATAAAGAGGGAGGAGGTAGGGAACTGGTCTGTCTGCCCAATATAAAGAGGGAGGAGGTAGGGAACTGGTCTGTCTGCCCAATATAAAGATGGAGGAGGTAGGGAACTGGTCTGTCTGCCCAATATAAAGAGGGAGGAGGTAGGGAACTGGTCTGTCTGCCCAATATAAAGAGGGAGGAGGTAGGGAACTGGTCTGTCTGCCCAATATAAAGAGGGAGGAGGTAGGGAACTGGTCTGTCTGCCCAATATAAAGATGGAGGAGGTAGGGAACTGGTCTGTCTGCCCAATATAAAGAGGGAGGAGGTAGGGAACTGGTCTGTCTGCCCAATATAAAGAGGGAGGAGGTAGGGAACTGGTCTGTCTGCCCAATATAAAGAGGGAGGAGGTAGGGAACTGGTCTGTCTGCCCAATATAAAGATGGAGGAGGTAGGGAACTGGTCTGTCTGCCCAATATAAAGAGGGAGGAGGTAGGGAACTGGTCTGTCTGCCCAATATAAAGAGGGAGGAGGTAGGGAACTGGTCTGTCTGCCCAATATAAAGAGGGAGGAGGTAGGGAACTGGTCTGTCTGCCCAATATAAAGATGGAGGAGGTAGGGAACTGGTCTGTCTGCCCAATATAAAGATGGAGGAGGTAGGGAACTGGTCTGTCTGCCCAATATAAAGAGGGAGGAGGTAGGGAACTGGTCTGTCTGCCCAATATAAAGAGGGAGGAGGTAGGGAACTGGTCTGTCTGCCCAATATAAAGAGGGAGGAGGTAGGGAACTGGTCTGTCTGCCCAATATAAAGATGGAGGAGGTAGGGAACTGGTCTGTCTGCCCAATATAAAGAGGGAGGAGGTAGGGAACTGGTCTGTCTGCCCAATATAAAGAGGGAGGAGGTAGGGAACTGGTCTGTCTGCCCAATATAAAGATGGAGGAGGTAGGGAACTGGTCTGTCTGCCCAATATAAAGATGGAGGAGGTAGGGAACTGGTCTGTCTGCCCAATATAAAGATGGAGGAGGTAGGGAACTGGTCTGTCTGCCCAATATAAAGATGGAGGAGGTAGGGAACTGGTCTGTCTGCCCAATATAAAGAGGGAGGAGGTAGGGAACTGGTCTGTCTGCCCAATATAAAGATGGAGGAGGTAGGGAACTGGTCTGTCTGCCCAATATAAAGAGGGAGGAGGTAGGGAACTGGTCTGTCTGCCCAATATAAAGATGGAGGAGGTAGGGAACTGGTCTGTCTGCCCAATATAAAGATGGAGGAGGTAGGGAACTGGTCTGTCTGCCCAATATAAAGAGGGAGGAGGTAGGGAACTGGTCTGTCTGCCCAATATAAAGATGGAGGAGGTAGGGAACTGGTCTGTCTGCCCAATATAAAGAGGGAGGAGGTAGGGAACTGGTCTGTCTGCCCAATATAAAGAGGGAGGAGGTAGGGAACTGGTCTGTCTGCCCAATATAAAGAGGGAGGAGGTAGGGAACTGGTCTGTCTGCCCAATATAAAGAGGGAGGAGGTAGGGAACTGGTCTGTCTGCCCAATATAAAGATGGAGGAGGTAGGGAACTGGTCTGTCTGCCCAATATAAAGAGGGAGGAGGTAGGGAACTGGTCTGTCTGCCCAATATAAAGATGGAGGAGGTAGGGAACTGGTCTGTCTGCCCAATATAAAGAGGGAGGAGGTAGGGAACTGGTCTGTCTGCCCAATATAAAGAGGGAGGAGGTAGGGAACTGGTCTGTCTGCCCAATATAAAGATGGAGGAGGTAGGGAACTGGTCTGTCTGCCCAATATAAAGATGGAGGAGGTAGGGAACTGGTCTGTCTGCCCAATATAAAGATGGAGGAGGTAGGGAACTGGTCTGTCTGCCCAATATAAAGATGGAGGAGGTAGGGAACTGGTCTGTCTGCCCAATATAAAGGATCAAAACTGGAGGAGGTATAAAAATAGTATAATAGGAAAGTATACCAGTTTCATTTGAGGACCAGGATGTTGACAGCTGTGCCACACAGATTGGAAAATAGTTGGGAAGAGATTTTTGATGTAACGATTCCATGGTACAGGGTTCAGGAGTTAATAAATAAAACAACGCAAGATTCAAGACTTCAGGCTCTTCAGCTAAAATAATTGTACATAATTCTTGCTACCAACAAAATGTTCTGCAGATTTTGTTGTGAAGATACAGAATCAATAGACCATTTGTTCTGGTGTTGCCCTCAGGTAGCCTGTTTCTGGTCTCAGGTTCAGGAATGGCTGAAAATGCATAACATTGATCTAAAATTGACCCTAGAAATAATATTGTTGGGAGATCAAGAGAGACTGAGTCAGTCAATTACTAATATACTAATACTCTTAGTAAAAGTATTTATCTTCAACTCGCAATCTGTGAATTCTATTCGATTAGATAGATTCAAAGTGTGTGTTAAACATCACAGCATAGTTGTAAGATTTATGGTGTGTAGAAATCCGAAGAGGGTGGCCAGCAGAGATAGGTGGGAGGGGCTGAGGGAAGCTGAGAGTTGGGATGTGGAATTGGAGAAAAGTGGGAGTGGAGTTGCTGCGTGACGGTTCATAGAATGTAATCATAGAATCATAAATAAAGGTAAAATAAAATGTTGGTCAAAGACAAAAGTTTTAAAAAAGTCAAAACTAAACTAAACAAAAAGTAACTTTGAGTGGCACTGAAGGGCAGTGTTGTTACTGTTAATGACTCCCGGATGGTTGAGGGGCAGCTCTTTTGTGGGGGGGGATCTTGGGGGGTTGGTAGCCTGGCAGTTGGGAGCTTGGGCTGGTGGCTGATAGATTGCTGGTTCAGCCCCCGTTTTTGACCTTGTGGGAGATCTGCCGACGTGCCCTTGAGCAGAGCGTTGACCCATGGAATCATGTAGTAATCAAAAAACAAATTCTTCAAATAGCCACCTTTGCCTTGATGACAGCTTTGCACACTCTTGGCATTCTCTCAACCAGCTTCACCTGGACTGCTTTTCCATCAGTCTTGAAGGAGGTCCCACATATGCTGAGCACTTGTTGGCTGCTTTTCCTTCACTGCGGTCCGACTCATCCCAAACCATCTAAATTTGGTTGAGGTTGGAACCAATATAATAATAAATGATAAGTGGTGATTTAAAAAAAAAAAAAATGTAGATGCATGTCAGAAAAGCCACAACAACACACTAAGCAATCCATTAATTGCACTATAACGGTGACAAACTGTTAGGGCCTACATAAAGCTGTCCCAAAAGCAGAGTCCCAACAGCAGTCCCAACACCTTACCACTGCTACACCTGGCTATCAGCAGAGCCTTCTCTGGCAGCGAAACAGTCCATTCAGTCTCATTTACTGCCTTTAAAAAAAAAGTTGCTGTTATTGGCTGACTTGCTTAAACAAAAGTGGTTTCTACTGACAAATGAGACGTACAAACTATGGCATAAGGGGTCGATGAGCGGATAAGAGCCAATCCATAATTTTGATGAAGACATTAATGAGCGAGCTAGGACGGACGTAGTCAATATAACCATTTGTTTAGCGCTTTTGAAATGTACAGCGACAGAATTCAGAACATGGGCAGTTCTTACAGTGTTCTCCCTGTACACCAAGTCAGAACCGTAGGATAAAGAAAGGAGGCATATAACCAAACAATTAAATCTCTTACAATATTCGATGATTACATTTCTCTAAAACAGGCTATAGGCTACATGTGCACCACCAAGTCAGAACAGTTGGCAAAATTATGACGGGAAAAGGGATCAAATTATTAGGGTGAGACACATACTACTAACAGCTTACTACACAACATACACTCAGTATTACTTTCTTAGATACAGTATACATACTGTATCTCCATGGTATTTATTACATCATTTATGCAACAGCATACAAAACATTTTTAGACTCACCTTGTTGTGCTGTGCTTACATACAGCGGGTGAAATAAGTATTGAACACGTCACCATTTTTCTCATTAAATATATTTCCAAAGGTGCTATTGACATGAAATGTTCACCAGATGTTGGAAACAACCCAAGTAATACATACATACAAAGAATCCAAAACAAATAAGTTCAGAAATTAAGTTAAGTGTAATAATGTGAAATGACACAGGGAAAAAGTATTGAACACACTTACTGATATGTATTTAATACTTTGTACTAAAGCCTTTGTTGGTAATGACAGCTTCAAGACACCTCCTGTATGGAGTGGTCAGTTAATCGTGGGGGGCGGCACCTGAGGGTTACCAGGGTAACAGTTATATAGGGGAAGTTTAGGCGGGTTTTTAGTCAGTCTTGTTTTTCCTTGTAGCATGTTACAACCTGTGTTCCTGTGTGTTAGCAATAAGTGTTAGCATATTCTCCCGTTTCTGTTCCGTGTGTTTCTACTTGATTGAGTTGCGTGTAGTTAGGGCGTGGGCAGTAGCCTATAGCTGCCTGAGTTTAGTTTAGCCTTAATAAAGTGTTGGAAATAACATCTGTGCCTCCGGCTCCTTCTGTATGTCGGACTGAGACGTTACAGTTATATCACAAACAATTTACTGTTATTTAGACAACAAAAAGTGGAACAAATTCACTATAATACATTATAAAAGGAGGACGTTTAGTAAACTAGAAAACAACATTTACCGCGCCCACTGTGTGACGTTGTTGAACCAGGGAATCCGTGTGTCCACCACGACAAATGAGCCTCATTGACTTTGTATGGGTGTTGTTTCCGTGGTGCTGACACGTAATTTCAACACATTCCGTGCCACCACCACGTAAATCGGGGTTAAGGGGTCGTGTTCATTTCACGTATTTCTGGGAGATCAGGTTGCACCAACATCTGGTGAAAATGTCATGTCAATAGCACCTTTGGAAATATATTTACTGAGAAAAATGGTGACGTGTTCAATACTTATTTCACCCGCTGTAGATAGATAGATAGATAGATAGATAGATAGATAGATAGATAGATAGATAGATAGATAGATAGATAGATAGATAGATAGATAGATAGATAGATAGATAGATAGATAGATAGATAGATAGATAGATAGATAGATAGATAGATAGATAGATAGATAGATAGATAGATAGATAGATAGATAGATAGATAGATAGATAGATAGATAGATAGATAGATAGATAGATAGATAGATAGCTTTCCAGTATCTCTATTTGCACATCTATCATCCAGTGTTAATGCTAATTTGTAACTTATTTCGCCACTATGGCCTATTTATTGTCCTACCTTCCTAACCTTACTGCATTTTGCACTACATTTGCACTCTGTATATAGATTTTCTATTGTGTTATTGACTGTACGTTTGTTTATTCTCATGTGCAACTCTGTGTTGTTTTTGTCGCACTGCTTTGCTTTGTCTTGGCCAGGTCGCAGTTGTAAATGAGAACTTGTTCTCAACTGGCCTACCTGGTTAAATAAAGGTGAAATAAAAAAAATTAATAAAAAAAACTGAGTTCTCTGGATTTATGATAGATAGATAGATAGATAGATAGATAGATAGATAGATAGATAGATAGATAGATAGATAGATAGATAGATAGATAGATAGATAGATAGATAGATAGATAGATAGATAGATAGATAGATAGATAGATAGATAGATAGATAGATAGATAGATAGATAGATAGATAGATAGATAGATAGATAGATAGATAGATAGATAGATAGATACTTTATTGATCCCCGAGGGGAAAATGTATTTGTCAAGCAGCTACAACAACAAAACACAGGGCAGGTGCAAAATGCCACAACGAAAGTACACAAAAGACAGATACACGGTACATGATACATAGAGCGGCAGTATGAAAAAGTATAGAAATACAAGATATCTGGAGTGCAAAAAAAGCTTTAAAAAGACATTGCATAGTATGGGTGGTTGGCTGAAGGTGGCGCGGCGGTCCTTCGCTTTGGTCGTAAAGCTAAATGCATGCTTTTCAATCGAACACTGCCAGCACCCTCCCACCGGACTATCATCACTACCCTCGACGGGTCTGACTTAGAATACGTGGACACCTACAAATACCTAGGCGTCTGGTTAGACTGTAAACTCAACTTCCAGACTCACATTAACCATCTCCAATCCAAAATTAAATCTAGAATCGGCTTCCTATTTCACAACAAAGCCTCCTTCACTCATGCTGCCAAACATGCCCTCGTAAAACTGACTATCCTACCGCTCCTTGACTTCGGCGATGTCATTTACAAAATAGCCTCCAACACTCTACTCAGCAAAATGGATGTAATCTATCACAGTGCCATCCGTTTTGTTACCAAAGCCCCATATACTCCCCACCACTGCGACCTGTATTCTCTCATTGGCTGGCCCTCACTACATATTCGTCGCCAAACCCACTGGCTCCAGGTCATCTATAAGTCTTTATTAGGTAAATCCCAGCCTTATCTCAGCTCGCTGGTCACCATAGCAACACCTACCCGTAGCATGCACTCCAGCAGGTATATCTCACTGGTCACCCCCAAAGCCAACACCTCCTTTGGCCGCCATTCCTTCCAGTTCTCTGCTGCCAATGACTGGAACGAATTGCAAAAATCCTTGAAGCTAGAGGTTCCTATCTCCCACACTAACTTTAAGCATCAGCTGTCAGAGCTGCTTATCGATCACTGCACCTGTATATCGCCCATCTGTAAATAGCCCACCCTACTAACTCATCCCCATATTTATTATTTTCGCTCATTTTGCACTCCAGTATCTCTATTTGCACATCTATCATCCAGTGTTAATGCTAATTTGTAACTTATTTCGCCACTATGGCCTATTTATTGTCCTACCTTCCTAACCTTACTGCATTTTGCACTACATTTGCACTCTGTATATAGATTTTCTATTGTGTTATTGACTGTATGTTTGTTTATTCTCATGTGCAACCCTGTGTTGTTTTTGTCGCACTGCTTTGCTTTGTCTTGGCCAGGTCGCAGTTGTAAATGAGAACTTGTTCTCAACTGGCCTACCTGGTTAAATAAAGGTGAAATAAAAAAATTAAATAAAAAAAACTGAGTTCTCTGGATTTATGGTGCTTTCAAAAAAACTGGGAACACTGGAAAAAAAACAAAGTCGAATCATGACGTCAGTGATCTTCAGGTTGGCGTTCTAGAAAGAGCCCGACTTGGAATTCCGAGTTGGATGACCGTTCAAAAATTATTTTCCCGTTCGGATTGGTGATACCCCTTGAACGCCCCAGTGTCTCCCAGTGTAAATGGGAAAGTCGCGTCTTGGAATTCCCGCCACTTGCGCTCAAATCATCCCCAGAAAACATGGTAAATATATAAGCGTTCTCATTGGTTGATTCCTCCAGGTTGTTAATGAACACAGCGCAAAGCCTCCAGACAAGAGATCCTTGTGCGTCTCGTACTATGAGAAAGTAGTGCGTGTACACATGTCTTTATATCTGAGAAATGACACAATGGTTCTTTTTTTATATTGTATGAATCATCATATGAATTACTCTATCTCTACATTTCAACTAATTATTGCCGTATATGACAACAAATTCCAGGAAAATACCGAGTAGTTTTTCGGGGCGGAGGGATATAACCATCCTCCACTCGTCCAACATATCGGCGTTGTAGAAGAGGGGAAGACCGCGGCAGAGCGCAGACATTCCGCGATATCAACGCAGTCTCTTGGGTTTCTTACCCTGGTCTTCGATTGCTACTAGTTCACAGATACAAGTGTCCTTACTTACTTGTCCTCGTTCCAGTGCAGGAGTCCAGATACAGGATTGTCGGTGTACTCGGCGTTTCTAATCTGGAAAAGGAGGAGGAGGTGGCATTTTGTTTGAGGCGGTGCGGGTGGAGTTGGCCGTCTTTTCCATCACGTTGATATAGGATTGGATCGGAATCTACCTTTTCAGAAAACAATCATTTCGTCCGTCTTCCTTTCGAATATGTTGTTGTCCAAGTTTGGCTCATTCTCGCACATTTGCAACCCTTCGAGCATGGACCATTTACCGGGGAAAATACAGCTCCAGCCAGGTAATGCCGCGTTAGGATCATCCTTCGGGCTGTACGTTATTGTTGCTTAGAAATAATGCACTGTTTAGTGAGAACTACCATTATGTTGCAGTCATTCATGGTTACAATAATGAAGCAATACTTGTAATTGTACCAACTCTGAAATAATGTGCGTGGAACTATTGAAACGGTGATTTTATTAGCACATCTAGTTATGTACATTTAAGTATTTGGAAAGACGAGGCTCTCTCAATTCCATGTCTACCCAGTTAAAGTGGAGAAGGAGCCGTTCGAGAAGGTTTACACCGTGGGATCCGTGCTTGGCAGCGGTGGATTCGGCACAGTCTACGCCGGTAGTCGGCTCTCCGACGGCGCGCCGGTAAGAACAGGACTGTGTTGATCTATCCCGGCACACGGCGCCATCAAGGCATCTCCCCGTTATTTCATCTTGTCCTTATTTACTTTTTGTCGTTGTTACAATTTATCTAGTGTGTGATTTTTTTTTCTCTCTCTCTCTCTCTCTCTCTCTCTCTCTCTCTCTCTCTCTCTCTCTCTCTCTCTCTCTCTCTCTCTCTCTCTCTCTCTCTCTCTCTCTCTCTCTCTCTCTCAATGAGGTCGCACTGAAACATGTACCGAAGGACCGGGTAACCGAATGGGGCGCTAGTGTAAGTATCACCCGTCTGGTCTGCTAGTTGCCGTGTTGGGTAAGGTATCGACTCTAGGTCACTCGACTCATTTGGGGTTAATGTTTTCTTACAGAATGGCGCGATGGTGCCTTTGGAGATAGTTTTATTGAAGAAAGTCAGCTCGTCGTTTCGAGGGGTTGTACAGCTCCTGGATTGGTATGAGCGACCGGACGGCTGGTTGATCGTCATGGAACGACCGGAGCTGGTCAAGGATCTATTCGATTTCATAACGGAGAAGGGTTCTCTGGATGAGGACACTGCCCGGGGCTTTTTCCGTCAGGTTTTGGAGGCCGTCCGCCACTGCTACACCAGCGGGGTAGTTCACAGAGACATCAAAGATGAAAATCTGCTAGTAGACCTACGTACCGGGGACCTCACGCTTATTGACTTCGGTTCGGGGGCGATCCTCAAGGACACTGTCTACACGGACTTTGACGGTACGTACCCTACACTGACCCCATGCCACGTGGTGGGCAGCACTGACCCTTGACTTGCTTTCAGCTGTATTTCTTTGACTCTGGTTATTTGAGACTGTTTTTTTTCTGGATTTGTATTGGATTTAGAGTATTTCTGACTGTGGTATAGACAGCTGCGGGTCATTTGTCTATCCCCAGTATTGGCCGGGGTGTCCCCACGCCGCTGTGACGCAGTGTTTTGGGTTTGGTTCCTTAATAGAGTTGGCCCTCGGATGGTAACGGTATCTGCGGTGTTTATTACTAGGCCGATCGCTATTCATTTCTCTTGTCCTCATGTAGTTTAATTATGAAGCTGCTTTAAATGGTCATATTAGTCCATATAAAAACACTAGTGTCATAAAATCGGTTATTGTTATATGTTGATGATTGTCTGCCATGGTACAAGAAACGCTCCTTTGAAAGCCTTTTGGTAACCGCTATTTGGCCAGCTAACATCTGTTGTGAAACCGGAGCATGGGTTTATTCATGTCACGTGATGGCTCACGTTGCTCACTCCAGTAAATGTTTGGTGTCCAAGTTACTCCTGCCTGGAGGGGGGGGGGTGAGGCGGGTCACCCAGGTTCATACAGATTTGTTGTGGAAAATAAAAAGCGTTGTAAGGCCAGTATAACATCCTTGTTTTAGATGGAATTACACCTGCCCTGTTTTGAAATATCAATAACTTCTAATGTCTTACAAAATCCTACAGTATTCCAATATAGTCCTATTTATGTTATTATTGTCACTATATATTCTTGTACCTGGAGGTGATTTATGTTATAAATGCCCCAAATAAACAGTTTTGATGTTTATACTAATCACCCCTCCCATCTCCTCCAGGTACAAGAGTATACAGCCCGCCAGAGTGGATCCGCTTCCATAGATACCACGGGCGCTCGGCTACGGTGTGGTCGCTAGGGGTGCTGCTGTATGACATGGTCTGTGGAGACATCCCCTTTGAGCAAGATGAGGAAATCCTCCGGGGTAGACTGTACTTCAGGAGAAGAGTATCTAACGGTGTGTACTACTTCCAATAGACAACCTGCAATCATAAACACACATTGCTTAACACTAATTTCTTCCTGTGTGTTCCTATACCCCTCTCTCTCCCCCTCTTGAGATTCTCCCTCAAAATAAAATATTCATCAATACTTTTCCCTTTTTCTCTCCCTCCTTCCAGAGTGCCAGCAGCTGATCAAGTGGTGCCTGTCGTTACGGCCCTCAGACAGGCCTACTCTGGAACAGATCCTGGACCACCCGTGGATGCGCTTGGCTGGGGAGGCGTCGATGTCCTCCAAGCCTGAGGATGGGGACATCCAGCTGAGGACCATCGACACTGACACATCTAGCACAAGCTCCAGCAAGGAGAGCCTATGAAAGAGAAGAGCTTATGGAAGAGGGGAATGGACTTAAAGGGCGCTGGTCCTTATGCCCCAACATGGCTTGGGCTGGCAGAATTACTGTAGTTTCCTTTAGTAGGGAATTATTATAATTTATTACAGTTTGTTCTTCCTTTTATCTTTTGTTTTGATTTTTTTTTTTATAACTCATTAATTGTTTCCTAATGTGGAACATTTGCTGTTTGGGTGGTCTTTACCAGTGACTGTTTATTTTGTAACTTATTTTCTAATTTGCTATAACAAGGCTGGTTTATGCCCCCTATTCAGACATACATGGCTGCTCTCATAGAGCTTGGAGAATATTTTATATTTATGTGTTTTGATTTGGAGTGCCTTTTTGAAAGCTGCTGCTTCTCCGGGGCTTTTGTTATAACTTTTATTTGTTATAACCATTTTGGGCTGGTTTGTTTGTACGTTTCCAACCCTGTTATGGAGGTTAATTGTCTTCCTCCATAACAGTGTGGTAAACTACACCACCCAGCATGCTTAGGGACCATAAAATAGGGACTGGGGGGTGGGGGGGAGTGACTGTTGACCATGGAATACTTGAAACACAACTCACTCACACTGCGCCCCCTTACTAAGCTTCTCACTCATACTACAACCTCGAGTTGTTTGGAAATCTCAAATTCGGATCCTTTCATCTCTGAATGTGTGTTAAAACTACATTATATCCCTGTGTTTTGCCCCTTGTAAATGTATTTTAATTAAATGTTTTGCTTTTCCCCCATCTCACTGCTGGCACCACATTGCTCCTGTCCTGGACCGGTGTATCCATGGCTTAAGTGTGAAATGCACAATCAATGCAATATTCATGAGCTCAGTTACTGTATGTCTTTTTCATTACAAATATTGTGCAGTTTTTTTTGTCACATGATTTTAATTTATTCAGAACGTGTAGACATTCCACACTCTTGTGGTTTATTTATTTATTGTTGATGTTTATGAGAAAGTGAGAAATCCCAGAATTTGCATATCTTTACATGGCCTTTTGTTTTGCATTCCTGTGATATTTTTTTACACTTCGACATTATTTTTTTTAGATTGTGGATGGGTGCACTGAAGTTGTTGTCGATGTTAAAGGGAATAAAACAAGGTTTACTTAAGTTTGGAAGATTTCTGAATGTTATTGAACTCCTATCTGTGGTTTTTTTGGGGAACATTACGTGTGCTGGACACATGGCTATTGGGTTGGCTAGGGCTATTCTAGTTAGTGACTGATGAGTCTGTGGCTTGCCTGGCGTTTGATATTATCTTTCAGTTTAGCTGTATGGCATGAAAGATAGATCTGGAGATTAAATCCCTTCGAACATAAATCATCTTATTTACCTACTGGTTAACATTCCTCCGTCATTGAAACCCTATAAACCAAACATTTAAATGGGTAAGTTTAATGATTTTATATATACTGTAGTAATACTAGTGATAAAAGTTTGTGGCTCAATTTACACATTGAGTAAGAGTGCCAACACATACTACTGGTAGACTGAATTCATTACACACTCAAAGTATTGTTCATAAGCTGTTAAGTCCAACAGCCTCACTTGGACATTACAGAATCCATTAAAATAATGACAACGTGCTGAAACCACAGTCCCTAATTGAGGAAACCCTGCGTATACCAACACCGTTACCTGATGTGGAATAGAGTTCTGTGTAGCCATGGCTCTATGTAATACTGTGCACCTCCCATAGTCTGTGGACTCCAATGCTTCCCACAGTTGTCAAGTCGGCTGGATGTCCTTTCGGTGGTGGACCATTCTTGATGCACACTAGAAACTGTTGAGCGTGAAAAACCCAGCAGTGTTGCAGTTCTTGACACAAACCAGTACACATAACACCTACTACCATACCCCGTTCGAAGGCACTTACATCTTTTGCCTTGTCCATTCACCCTCTGAATGGCACACATGCACAATCCATGTCTCAATTGTCTCAAGGCTTAAAAATCCTTCTTTAACCTGTCTCCTGCCCTGGATTCACCTGGTCAGTCTATGTCATAGAAAGAGCAGGTGTTCATAATGTTTTGTATACTCAGTGTATGTGACGTGGCTGTATTAGCTGTACACAGAGAAGGACTGGGTAGGAAAGTGATGCAGGAATGAGGCAGGAGCCAGGGACACGCATCATCACACTTACAACACAACCCTGAACCTAGCTAGAACTAATTGCTTTTCCATTTTATGCTGCCTGCCTCATCTGCCTGCCATACAATAACAATAACAAAATTCACTCCATTATTGGTTGAGCAGAGCTGTGCGTAAGAGGTAGACGATGGTCGTCATCATCTGTAAGTCAGTCTTTTCCAGGAACTGGTAGTGGGGAGATGGAGGGACAAGTGATGTTGTTGTGGTGGGGAGGTGCTGCCCCCTCTGGTGACTCCCGGCATCTGTTATGGCACCTCAGCGTAGAGATAATGACTATAGGCACAGATCTAGGCTCTAACCTTCCTCAAGCTAAACCTTAACTGTTTAAAGTTGAAAAACACATAACAGATCTTAGTTCAGTGTCTAAGTCAAGTGTCCATGGTTAACCGTTAACGTGTATCCTAAATATAATATACAAAGTACATTTTTGTAGCTCTAAAAATCACACATCATCAAATCAGAAACATGCACATACACTATAATTTCCAATATGACAGCAGGCATATGGACATTTAAGGGTTTTTGCATTGTATAGCTGGTTCCCAAAGCACCATAAACATACCCAAGGATCCATACACTGATTAAGGAACTAATTTATGTGCAGAGGAAAAAGGCATGGCTTCCCTTTTAATTAGTCACATTCAGACCCCCTGGATTTGTTCACATTTTATTGTGTTACGAAGTGGAATCTTGGTTTCATCAGACCAGAGAATCTTGTTTTTCATGGTCTGAGAATCTTTAGGCGCCTTTTGGCAAACTCCAAGCGGGTTGTCCTGTGCCTTTTACTGAGGAGTGGCTTCCGTCTGGCCGCTTTACCATAAAGGCCTGATTGGTGGAGTGCTGCAGAGATGGTTGTCCTTCTGAAAGGTTCGCCCATCTCCACAGAGGAACTCTAGAGCTCTGTCAGAGTGACCATCGGGTTCTTGGTCACCTCCCTGACCAAGGCCCTTCTTCCCCATTTCTCAGTTTGGCCGGGCGGCCAGCTCTAGGAAGAGTCTTGGTGGTTCCAAACTTCCTCCATTTAAGAATGATGGAGGCCACTGTGTTCTTGGGTACCTTCAAAGCTTTAGAATTTTTTTTGTACCCTTCCCTAGATCTGCCTCGACACAATCCTGTCTCGGCGCTCTACGGACAAGTCCTTTGACCTCATGGCTTGGTTTTTTCTCTGACATGCCCTGTCAACTGTGGGACCTTATATAGACAGGTGTGTGCCTTTCCATATCATGTCCAATCAATTGAATTTACCTCAGGTGGACTCCAATCAAGTTGTAGAAACATCTTAAGGATGATCAATGGAAACAAGATGCACCTGAGCTCAATTTCAAGTCTCATATCAAAGGGTCTAAATATGTGTATAAATGTGATATTTGCTGAGGATTTGTTTATTTTTAATCCATTTCAGAATACGGCTGTAACAACATGTGGAAAAGTCAAGGGGTCTGAATACTTTCCAAAGGCACTTTATAACAATTATGTGGCCATGTAAATTCCTAATTCAGCCTACATGGATATTGCACATTTCCTGTGCAGTTGGCCAGTAAGTTACTCTAATTTATTTTACAGTACAGCTACTGTAATCCATTTACGGTACTCCATATTACAGTACCGACAATGATACTGTAATCTAATTTACAGTATATCATTGCAGTGACATATTACCCAGTGCTCTTTGCAAGTTTAAATTTGGTCATTTAGCGGGCACTCTTGTTACAAAATGTTTTTGTTGTAGTTAAGGATACATTGGTCTTCAAAATAATTTTAATTACAACAAGATATCTTATGATACATTCCTGAGATATTCACAGTTACTTGATGCCAGAGCAATGAAAGAAAGAAAATACAGTAAAAGTGACTATTAAACTGTAAGAAAACATTTTCTATAGTATTCTACTGTAATTACAAGGGGTTAGAGACAACAGGTTGGCTGTAGGCATTTGCATATCACATCATATTAATGAATATGAGGTATTTTATATCACTTGTACTCCTATAAGCTTAATCAAATGCTCCCAAACTGGCTGTGTTTACAGATGAAATATTCAACATTTTCAAGGTTTAAACCACACTGATCTGTTCCCTATACACATTGAATTGTCAGGGAACTACTACCACATATGAGTTAAATTGGTACAGGACTCTCACTAATGGGTGCAACAAATATAGCCAATTACAAGGCACGCCTTACAATGTTAATGAGCCAGTGATTCTTTTCTCCTCCCACAATATCTCTCCACAATGCACCATCATTTACAGTATGCTGAAGTAAATATACAGTATAGCAAAACATCAATTCAGCACTTTATTGTTGAATTGTATTGAAAATATAATCAGCAATTGTTAATAGTGAATATTGAATTATATAATTACCAACTGATATTTTGTGTTTTATATCACTTGCACTTTAGGCCTCATCAAAGGCTTCTTAAAATACAGTGACTACAGGATAAAACAGACCAAAGGGACATAGCTAGCCATGCAACCATTAAAGGTAATTTTATTATTTTTTTTCCTAAATTCGTTCAATTAAATATTACGTTTCTAAACAATGAAAAGTAGAAATGTTTTACATAAACATAAAATCAATTCTTACACAAAACCATTGAACAAATCATAGCAATACAATGCCATCTATTTTCTTTACACTGTTCGTTTGTGTTTGATTGATTTCAGAGTCTCTTATGTAATGAATCTTGGAGATTTTTGGAGCCTTTGCTGGAGTGGTTGGTCTGGCGGAGTGGTTGGTCTGGTGGAGTGGTTGGTCTGGCGGAGTGGTTGGTCTGGCGGAGTGGTTGGTCTGGTGGAGTGGTTGGTCTGGCGGAGTGGTTGGTCTGGCGGAGTGGTTGACGGAGTGTCTGTGTCCTTGTGTTGGGGAAGGGGAGGGGTGGGGTCTGGTCTAGCAGCAGCTCAGTGGAGGTGACAGTTGTGGTGGCCGCTGCTGTGTCCATTGTTGGTGGAGGGGTTGGTGCTGGTGTTGGTGCTGGGCATGGGGAGTGGGAACAAGGAGCCAGGAACCAGGGTCTGTAGAGGGGAGGAAGGACAACCTGAGGAGGAAGCAGACAAGATATGTGACTTACTTTGTTCTCTGGAGCAGGGCGCCTATGAAAGGAGTGATTGCTGGAGTGGCTTTAAGTGTTGAGGTGGAGCGACTGAAATCGAAAATGTCATGTGTCTGTGACGCCCACCGTTTGATGCGACGCAGACCTGGAGGCGAGCGTGGAGAAACTGATGAGACATTGGCTGCCCTTTTTGAGTTTTGAAGCAGTCTTTACCTGATAAAGTCATGTTAGATGCCAAGACTATGGCCATGTTGCAGCAGTGTGTCGGAGGGAGATTCCAAGATGTGAGAAGTGTGCAGAAGGGAATGTGTACTGTAGTATTGGTGGAAAAAGTTGTGCCCATGTTTCTGGGGATCAGAAGTGTCTGGTATGAGAGAGACAGGTTGAGGTTGCCAGGGTCAGAGTAGAACAGAAGGTGTCATATGCTGAGGCAGTGAAGAGCGTAGAGGATGATGGGTCAAGGGTGAGTAGTAGGCCTAGTACAATACAGAGTGGTACGAATTTGTGCTACAGTAAGGTTGGCTTCTTAGCATTCATTGCTATGGTTATCAACTGCAATGCAGAAATTGAACGTAAGTCACAGAAAATACATGTTGTGGTGGAAGCTGCAGAGAAGGTTTTGTACAAGGTTGTACAAGGTTTTACTGTACTAGGTTTTACTGCAGAAGAGTTGCAAGGTGTGTAGTGGAATGGGGTGGTGATTTTTTGATGTTGTATGAAATAGTGGTATATAGGTGTAGGGTTAGTTGATGGTGCAATATTTTCCTTTTAGGAACATGAATAATTAAAATAAGTTAGTGTAGGTAGGCCGTGACTGGCCTCGCACTTCAGTACTGTGTATGCACCTTAAAAGTTTAATGCAATTCGCAAACCCAATCCCAAAGAAGAAGAAGAAGCCTCTCCTCCTGGGTCCCTGGTATCTGGTAGCCAGGGATTTCTGGTGTTGACCTGATCTTCTGGAAGAAAGGCTCCGGGTAGACGACGTACAGCAACGGGGCAAGGGGGCAACCTAGCATACGCCATACGCCGGATCTGTTGGGGTCTGGGTCTGTGAGGGTGTTCTTTAACAGAACTCTGCTTGTGACGTTCTCGTAGTAGAGTTCAGATCAGTGGATGAGGTGTTGGGGGAAGTTAATCTTAATTAACTGGAGGAACCCATGGCTAACCCTGTCAAAAGCCTCTCTGGTCTAGGCTGAGAAGGCCCAAAGGGGACCTCCTCTCCAGGGTGTGCAGGATGAGATCTTTCACCAGGAGCAGGTTGTCATTGATGGACCTACCGAGGATGCTGCAGGTCTGTTCTGGGGATATTACTGAGGGGAGCTGTGTCTGGAATCATCTGGCGAGGGCTTTGGTCATGAGTTTGTAGTCGACGGAGAGGAAGTTGATGAGGCGCCAGTTTTGGGGTCCAAAAGGGTTCTACCTTTTTAAGAGTGTACCTAGTCAGTTGAACAACTGGATGCATTCAACTGAATTGTGTCTTCTGCATTTAACCCAACCTCCCTGAATAGAGGTGCGGGGGGCTGCCTTAATCAATGTCAACGACCTTACTCTGTCGCATGTACCCACCCTCTTTTCCCTGTATGCTGCTCTGAAGACCTCGTCCATGTCGTCCTTGAGGAGATCCAGTCCAGTCCTGGTGCTTTGTGTCTGTTCATGGAGCTCCTCTGTACTTAGGTCAGGGTTCTCGCTCCATCCACCCTCGGTGACTCTGGGTCGTGCATAAGGGCCTCGTTGGTAGGCTTGATGTTTTTATGCAAAAAAGCTTAATTCAATTGTTACCAGCATTTTCTTTATTTTCTTTAAGGTTTATTTAACTAGGCAAGTCAGTTAAGAAAAAAATCTTATTTACAATGACGGCCTACACCAGCCAAACCTGGACGACGCTGGGCCAATTGTGCGCCGCCTTATGGGACTCCCAATCACGGCCGGATGTGATTCAGCCTGGATTGAAACCAGGGACTGTAGTAAATCGGCAGGATTACGTCTTCGTGATCTAGCATGGGTAGGATGGTCATCTGAATCAGGGTTAGTTTGGCAGCTGGGGTGAAAGAGGAGCGATTACGATAGAGGAAACCAAGTATAGATTTAACTTTAGCCTGCAGCTTTGATATGTGCTGAGAGAAGGACAGTGTACCGTCCAGCCACACTCCCAAGTACTTGTATGAGGTGACTACCTCAAGCTCTAAACCATCAGAGTAGTAATCACACCAGTGGGGAGAGGGGCATTTTTCTTACCAAACCACATGACCTTTGTTTTGGAGGTGTTCAGAACAAGGTTAAGGGTAGAGAAAGCTTGTTGGACACTAAGAAAGCTTTGTTGTAGAGCATTTAACACAAAATCCGGGGAGGGGCCAGTATAAGACTATATCATCTGCATATAAATGGATAAGAGAGCTTCCTACTGCCTGAGCTACGTACACTGAGTATTCAAAACATTAGGAACACCTTCCTAATGTTGAGTTGCACCTCCTTTTTCCCTCAGAACAGCCTCAATTCATCGGGGCATGGACTCTACAAGGTGTTGAAAGAATTCCATGTTGAATTCCATGTTGACTCCAATGCTTCCCACAGTTGTCAAGTGAACCGGATGTCCTTTAGGTGGTGGACCATTCTTGATACACACAGGAAACTGTTGAGTGTGAAAACCCCAGCAGCGTTGCAGTTCCTGACACAAACTGATGTTTCTGGCACCTACTACCATCCCCCATTCAAAGGCACTTAAACCTTTTGTCTTGTCCATTCACCCGATAATCAGGTAATTAGCGTAGTCACAATAAAGTATTAAATCCAGGCTAAACTCTCACTGTCAGGCTCATTGCCTCGTTTACTTATCACTCTGTGTGAAAATGAAAGGTGGGATCCTCCGACAGCACTTGAGCACGCTCCATCTTTGTCAGTTTAGAGGTCAGTCCTCACACCTATACGTAGCGTCCTACTTCATATTAACCTAGCAGTTAGAGCGTTGGGCCAGTAACCGAAAGGTCGCTGATTCAAATACCCAAGCCGACAAGATTAAACAACCTGTCGATGTGTCCTTGAGCAAGGCACTTAACCCTAATTTGCTCCAGCGGCTGACCCTGTAGGTAGGCCGTCATTGTAAATAATAATTTGTTCTTAACTGACTTGCCTAGTTAAATAAAGGTTACATTTATAAGTTAAAAAAATGTTTTAACTAGAAATTAAATTGACGTCAAACTTGGTGACTGATTCCATTATGTAAGATTCATAAAAAGTGTAAACAGTATTACCCTCAAATCTTGAGACATCTGTGGCATTGTGTTGTGTGAAAAAACTGCATATTTTAGAGTGACCTTTTATTGTCCCCAGCACAAGGTGCACCTGTGTAATGATCATGCTGTTTAATCAGCTTCTTGATATGCCACACCTGTCAGGTGGATGGATTATATTGGCAAAGTTCAAAAGTTTAAATGCTCACAAATTTGTGCACAGAATTTGAGAGAAATAAGTTTTCCTTTCTTCCTGTTATAATAAAAAGGTTTTCAAGACCTGTGCTTCCGATGTTAGAAGTCTGCATAGGCTATTTATATTGGCATTTTTAAGTCTTAAAATCTAAATATCTGATGTTGGTAATTGGTATGAAGCAATATGAAGCCAGCTATGAATTCATTGGTGGTATGAGCATATAATACATCTGACAGATTTGAAAACATTGTACTACCGGACAAAATGGCATTGACCCATTTGCCAGCTGATGGTACGCTACACTGAGACGCCAACGTCACAACTGATGATTGTTTTTCCACCTTTGAATAGAGAGAAGAATCAGTCAGACCTCAAGCCCATGCCAAGTGCAGGGCCAAACTCAGCATCAGGGTCAAATTCAGACCCACAATCACTATAACTTCCACTATAGTCACTGCCGCTGCTACTGTTTTACAGTAAGTAGTTAAGTCAGCCTTGTCTGAGCCAGAACGGCCCATTGGGGCAGGAGGCCATCTCCTGATTCTATAGTGTGAGGCAGCTTGACTTGCCTAGTTAAATAAAGGTGAAATAAAAAATAAAAAAAAGATGTACAGTTACACCTCATGGAGAGTTCACTAGTCTGTTGTAAGGCGTTACCCTTAATCCATCTTCTTAATGCTGAGTGACTCAACCAGGGATCAGACCAGAGTAAAATATTGAAGGAAAATTCAAATTTGAAGTGTGCAGACTTAACATGATGAACATAAATGGCATTTACTCTCACGGGTGTCCATAAATAACTACATGAAAGCCAAGCCCCCAATAGGCCACACCTCCTGGAATTTAACTATGGATTACACAAAAAAAGACCCAGCTTATTTTTTTCCACCTTTATTTAACCAGGTAGGTCAGTTGAGAACAAGTTCTCATTTGCAACTGCGACCTGGCCAAGACAAAGCAAGGCAGTGCGACAAAAAACAACACAGAGTTACACATGGGAAATAAACAAACGTACAGTCAATAACACAATAGAATATCTATATACATCTATGTTACAGATTAGCATAATCACTGGAATGATGGTATGTGCAAATGATGATGTGCAAATAGAGATACTGGAGTGCAAAATTGAGCGGAAGTTAAAAAATAAATATGGGGATGAGGTAGTAGGATGGGCTATTTACAGAAGGGCTATATACAGGTGGTAGTGATCGATAAGCAGCTTTGACAGCTGATGCTTAAAGTTAGTGAGGGAGATGGGAACCTCTAGCTTCAAGGATTTTTGTAATTCGTTCCAGTCATTGGCAGCAGAGAACTGGAAGGAATGGCGGCCAAAGGAGGTGTTGGCTTTGGGGGTGGTCAGTGAGATATACCTGCTGGAGCACATGCTACGGGTAGGTGTTGCTATGGTGACCAGCGAGCTGAGATAAGGCGGGGATTTACCTAATAAAGACTTATAGATGACCTGGAGCCAGTGGGTTTGGCGACGAATATGTAGTAAGGGCCAGCCGAAGAGAGAATACAGGTCGCAGTGGTGGGTAGTATATGGGGCTTTGGTAACAAAACGGATGGCACTGTGATAGACTGCATCCAATTTGCTGAGTAGAGTGTTGGAGGCTATTTTGTAAATGACATCGTCAAAGTCAAGGATCGATAGGATGGTAAGTTTTACAAGGGCATGTTTGGCAGCATGAGTGAAGGAGGCTTTGTTGCGAAATAGGAAGCCGATTCTAGATTTAATTTTGGATTGGAGATGGTTAATGTGAGTCTGGAAGTTGAGTTTACAGTCTAACCAGACGCCTAGGTATTTGTAGTTGTCCACATATTCTAAGTCAGACCCGTCGAGGGTAGTGATGATAGTCCGGTGGGCGGGTGCGGGCAACGTTCTATTGAAGAGCATGCATTTAGTCTTACTTGCATTTAAGAGCAGTTGGAGGCCACGGAAGGAGTGTTGTATGGCATTGAAGCTTGTTTGAAGGTTAGTTAACACAGTGTCCAAAGAGGGGCCATATGTATACAGAATGGTGTCGTCTGCTTAGAGATGGATCAGAGAGTCACCAGCAGCGAGAGCGACATCGTTGATGTATATAGAGAATAGGGTTGGCCCAAGAATTGAACCCTGTGGCACCCCCATAGAGACTGCCAGGGGACCGGACAGCAGGCCCTCTAATTTTACGCACTGAACCCTGTCTGAGAAGTAGTTGGAGAACCAGGCGAGGCAGTCACTTGAGAAACCAAGGCTGTTGAGTCTGCCAATAAGAATGCGGTGATTGACAGAGTCGAAAGCCTTGGCCAGGTCGATGAAGACGGCTGCACAGTACTGTCTTCTATCGATGGCGGTATCGTTAAGTACCTTGAGCGTAGCTGAGGTGCACCCATGACCAGCTCGGAAACCAGATTGCATAGCAGAGAAGGTACGGTGGGATTCGAAGAAGTCAGTGATCTGTTTATTAACTTGGCTTTCATAGACTTTAGAAAGGCAGGGCAGGATGGATATAGGTCTGTAACAGTTTGGGTCTAGAGTGTCTCCCCCTTTGAAGAGGGGGATGACCGCGGCAGCTTTCCAATCTCTAGGGATCTCAGACGATACAAAAGAGAGGTTGAACAGGCTGGTAATAGGGGTTGCAACATTTTTGGCTGATAATTTTAGGAAGAAAGGGTCCAGATTGTCTAGCCCAGCAGATTTATAGGGGTTCAGATTTAGCAGCTCTTTCAGAACATCAGCTGTCTGGATTTGGGTGAAGGAGAAGCGGGGGGGTTTGGGCAGGTTGCTGCAGGGGGTACGGAGCTGTTGGCCGGGGTAGAGGTAGCCAGGTGGAAAGCATGGCCAGCCGTAGCAAAATGCTTGTTGAAATTTTTGATTATTGTGAATTTATCGGTGGTGACAGTGTTTCCTAGCCTCAATGCAGTGGGCAACTGGGAGGAGATGCTCTTATTCTCCATAGACTTTACAGTGTCCCAGAACTTTTTGGAATTAGTACTACAGGATGCAAATTTCTGTTTGAAAAAGCTGGCCTTTGCTTTTCTAACAGACTGTGTATATTTGTTCCTGGTTTCCCTGAAAAGTTGCATATCGCAGGGGATATTCGATGCTAATGCAGTGCGCCACAGGATGTTTTTGTGTTGGTCAAGGGCAGTCAAGTCTGGGGTGAACCAAGGGCTATATCTATTCTTAGTTCTACGTTTTTTGAAAGGGGCATGCTTATTTAGGATGGTGAGGAAAGCCCTTTTAAAGAACAACCAGGCATCATCTACTGACGGGATGAGGTCAATATCCTTCCAGGATACCCTGGCCAGATCGATTAGAAAGGCCTGCTCGCAGAAGTGTTTTAGGGAGCGTTTGACAGTGATAAGGGGTGGTCGTTTGACCGCGGACCCATTACGAACGCAGGCAATGAGGCAGTGATCGCTGAGATCCTGAAAACAGAGGAGGTGTATTTGGAGGGCAAGTTGGTCAGAATGATATCTATGATAGTATCCATGTTTAAGGATTTAGGGTTGTACCTGGTGGGTTCCTTGATAATTTGTGTGAGATTGAGGGCATCTATTTTAGATTGAAGAACAGCCGGGGCGTTAAACATATCCCAGTTTAAATCACCTAACAGTACAAACTCTGAAGATAGATGGGGGGCAATCAATTCACATATGGTGTCCAGGGCACAGCTGGGGGCTGAGGGGGGTCTGTAACAGGCAGCAACAGTGAGAGACTTATTTCTGGAAAGATGGATTTTTAAGAGTAGAAGCTCAAACTGTTTGGGCACAGACCTGGACAGTATGACAGAACTCTGCAGTTTATCGCTGCAATAGATTGCAACTCCACCTCCGTTGGCAGTTCTATCTTGACGGGAAATATTGTAGTTGGGGATAGAAATTTCAGAATTTTTGCTGGCCTTCCTGAGCCAGGATTCAGACACAGCTAGGACATCCGGGTTGGCGGAATGTGCTAAAGCAGTGAATAAATCAAATTTAGGGAGGAGGCTTCTGATATTAACATGCAAGAAACCAAGGCTCTTACGGTTACAGAAGTCAACAAATGAGAGTGCCTGGGGAATAGGTGTAATGCTTGGAGCTACAGGACCTGGGTTTACCTCTACATCACCAGAGGAACAGAGGAGGAGTAGAATCAGTGTTCGGCTAAGGGCTTTAAGAACTGGAAGTCTAGTACGTTGGGTACATAGAATAAAAGGAGCAGATTTCTGGGCGTGGTGGAATAGATTGAGGGCATAATGTATAGACAAGGGTATGGTAGGATGTAAGTTCAGTGGAGGTAAACCTAGGCGTTGGGTAATGAAGAGAGAGGTTGCATCTCTGGAGACACCAGGTCTCCGCATGTGTGGGGGGAGGGACAAAAGAGCTACAATAATAGCTAACCTAAACAGCAACAGACAAGGCATTTGAAATAAGAAAGGGGCATAAAAACAAACACAGTTAATAAGCGGCATAAAAACAAACACAGTTAATTAAGAGAGCTAAGACAACGACGGGTAATGGCGATGTATGGACAGAGAGGGTCAGGTAGAGAAATGTGATGTGCTACACAGAGGACCTGGGGCCTAGTAGTTAAACAGAATGAAATACCATATAACCAAACAGTCCTGCAGGCATCAGCTGTGAAGCCGAGTAATCATAGGATCCGATGAGCAGCAAAGAGGTGAGCCAGAGAGCAGTTCAATGGGCGCTGCACTAGGTGAGCGGGAGGCACAGCGTTCAGAGTGCTAGCAGGCCGGGGCTAGCGGATGAGCCTATTGAGACCACGTCGGACAATTAAGTCGGCAGACCAGTCGCGGTGGCTCGGCGGGGCTCCGTGTCGACAGTAGAAGGTCCAGGCAGGTTGGCAAGGTACTGTAGCCCGGGTGAGTAGCTAGTTCACGTCGGCTGTCCGGGAGATGGGCCTAGCTCGAGGCTAGCTCAAGGTAGCATATGGACAATGGAGTTTAGCCAAAACAGCAGTCACTCGATTGCAGCTAGCTAGCTGTGATGATCCGGTGTGATGGACCTGTGATTTCAGTGAAAATCCGGTGAAGTGGAAGGGAACGCAGTCCGATATGCGCTGGGTTGGTAGCGCGCTGTGCAGACTGGCCAATATTGTCCGAACTAAAAGTGGCTGATGCAGGCAGAGCAGTGGTGAGGACCGCTAGCAGTGGTTAGCGATGGCTAGTAGCTAGTTCTGTGGTTCAGTTAAATAATGAAAAGTAAAGATATTAGATCCGTTTCACGTTGGGTGAGTGTTAAGGTCGCGTCAATTCAAATCTGGTATTGGAACAAAAGGATTACTACGCAGTTTAAATCATCTATGTATTTTATTCTAGCAAACCCTTAAATGGTAAGTATGAAGTTCGTATATACAGGCTCACTGTGACACCACGCAGGGCAAACAGCAAGCAGGGCTAGAGAAGAGAGAGAGAGAGAGAGAGAGAGAGAGAGAGAGAGAGAGAGAGAGAGAGAGCGCAAGAGAGAGAGAGAGTCAGCAAACAGCGAGCAGCGCTAGAGAAGAGCGCCTAGAGAAGAGAGCGAGTCCTATCCTTTGTTCTTCCTTAAATACTCTGACAGAATAGTTCCCGCTCCTTGCTGGCCTGTCAGAGTAGGGGCTGAGTGTGGTTTAAACTTACTCAGCCTATCGTTGGCGTGCAGGCTGGTCCCAGCCTCGTGACGCAATCCAGTTGACGGAAGCAGTTGTAACTCTTGTTTCAGATTAACATATTAATTAGCTAAGCATGTATCAGCCCTTACAGTGAGGCGGGTTGCAGGAGAGGTAAATCGGGAACAATAAAAAAATATATGGAAAGACAGACAAATTGCAAACTATTTCAAACTATTTACACGGGACATGAGACGGGACGAACAAAAACACGTCTGCACTGTTATGCCATCTTGGATCGGGAAAGTTAAGGGTCAACCCAGAATGAGAGTGAATAAAAAGAATTAACCCATGTTTGGGTAATCAGATTATTCAAAATCAAATCAAAATCAAAATCAAATCAAATGTTATTTGTCACATGCACCTAATAGAACAGGTGTAGACCTTACAGGGAAATGCAATTAACCAACAATGCAAATAGTCTGGATAACTGTTCAGGAGTCTTATGGCTTCAGGGGATAGAAGTTGTTAAGGCCTTTTGGACCTAGACACGGCATTCCGGTACAGCTTTCCGTGCAGTAGCAGAGAGAACAGTCTATGACTAGGGCAGCTGTAGAACCTTTTGAGAATCTGAGGACCCATGCCAAATCTCCTGAGGGGGAATAGGCATTGTTGTGTCCTCTTCACAACTGTCTTAGTGTGTTTGGACCATGATAGTTTGTTGGTGATGTGGACAACAAGGAAGCTCTCAACCTGCTCCACTACAGAATGTAGTCCACAATCATCTCCTTTGTCTTGATCACATTGAGGGAGAGGTTGTTATCCTGGCACCACACTACCAGGTCTCTGACCTCCACCAAATAGGCTGTCTCATCATTGTCGTTGATCAGGTCTACCACTGTTGTGTCATCAGCAAACTTAATGATGCAGTCATGGGTGAACAGGGAGTACAGGAGGGGACTGAGCACACACCCCTGAGGTGCCCCGTTGTTGAGCATCAGCGTGGCAGATGTGTTGTCACCTACCCTTACCACCTGGGGGCAGCCTGTCAGGAAAGTCCAGGATCCAGTTGCAGAGGGAGGTGTTTAGTCCCAGGGTCCTTAGCTTAGTGATGAGCTTTGAGGGCACTATGGTGTTGAACGCTGAGCTGTAGTCAATGAACAGCATTCTCACGTAGGTGTTCCTTTTGTCCAGGTGGGAAAAGGCAGTGTGGAGTGCAATAGAGATTGCATCATCTGTGGATCTGTTGGGGCGGTATGCAAATTGGAGTGGGTCTAGGGTTTTTGGGATAATGGTGTTGATGTGAGCCATTGCCAGTATTTCAAAGCACTTACAGACTACTTCTTTGGCACAGATTATTTATTTATATCTTATGATGTTGCACAGATATAAAGGAAATGAATGCTTAAGTTATATGAGCACATGTATCATACTGTAAGTAATACATCTTGTTGAAAAGTTTGTAAAATGTTTCCAATATTGGAATAGCTGGTACTTTTTCTTTTACCTCCAATCTCCCATGGGAGTTATACAGTTCAAAGTATGGTTCTTCGTAGTTCAAAGTCTGAAAGAAAGGTCTACTTTCCTTTCATGTCTCTGACACCCATGCCAGCGTATTTTAGTCCAATGGTGTTTTAAACTTGAGAAGAAATAGGGCCTGATTACAAGCTGAGACCACAGTAGAGCGCTCACCAACCGACTCCTGTTTAACATCTCACCCCCAACCTTCTCCCCGGGTGCAGGGCTATAGTCCTGATTACAGGGAAAGTAACACCACAGGTATGTAGCCAACAGTGGAGGCTGCTGACGGCTCATAATAATGTCTGGAATGGAGCAAAAGGAAAGGCATCATACACATGGAAACCACGACTTTCATGTATTTGATACCATTCCACCAATGCCGCTCCAGCCATTACCACAAGCCAGTTCTCCCCAATGAAGGTGTCCCCAACCTCCTGTGGTAACCAACACAACCACTTCATACTGGGAGCAGCGAGCACTGCAACAGGAACGCAGTGGAGCTGGAGAGCTGTTTGTAGAGAAGGGAAAACTATCAGTTTGTGGAGAACAGGTCCATTCGTTTCGTTCCTCAAAGGACTTCAGCTCACCACCATCCGGCTGCATGAAGATGCGTTGGTGTATGGAGATATTTTACTGAGGTTTTATCATAGGGAAGAGGACATGACCCATGGCAACAGAGGTGTGTGTGTGTGACCCAGTTAGCAGTGGCCTGCGTTTCCAGATGGCTGCGTATGCTTCAGGGAGCGCTTCGTCTCCGTGAGAGAAACTCTGTGCTGTGGCTATGTTTAAAACTGTCTTATTTCTCAAGAAGAGATGCTCTGTGAGTTCTCGTCAAACTCACCTCAAATCTAATCCCATTTTCTTTACACAATGTATTTTTAGTTTGCGTCATATCAAGATTTATTTGGGGGTGGTATTTTTGGTGTGTATTTTGGACTAAAAGCAATCCTCCTCATGCTTACACCTCTTTCTGTCCACCTGAGCCCCTCAGCAACGCCATCATTCATGTCCCTTTTAGTAAAATACAAAGTTGGGAAGTGACCCCAATGTAGCGGACTGAACACAGCAGACCTGAGGGAATAAGTTCACTGACACACTCCCGACACACTTATTCTCAGAAAAAAAGGTTCTAGTTTGTACCTAAATTCATTTTGCCCCTGTAGGGGAACCCTTTTTCGGGCTGTGGAGAACCTATTTATATTGGTTCTTAGCATAACCATCCGTTCTACCAGGAACAAGGAATCATTACGCTGTAAAAATAAATCCCGGCTAGAGGTTGCAGTTAAAATATACAACAAATTACTGTATTTTTAGAGCTGGATTAAGATTTTCTTGCTGTAAGGGATAGCAGGCTGACATATTCAGATTACTTTGAAATTAACCACACTATGAACTCACAACCTCTTGGTTTCCAGCAACCTGAATATCCTGCTAAGCCACCGGGACTGTGGGAATGACAGATATTGTTAAAAGATTAGATCCAATAGAGGTTTTTGAGATCAAATCTCAAAGACGCTGAATCCCAAGTGTGCTCACAGAACATAATTTTACAAGATTTTACTGTATTACTTATCCTGTAAAATTACAATAACTTACTGGCTACTGAGTTTTTTAAATACAGTAAATATCATAATTTACAAGAGTGTATTGTAATCACAATACAGAAGAATAGTCATTTTACAGCAGTAACACCTTCACGTTTGTAGAATTTTTTTTTAGTAAAGTACTGAAATGTTTACTTGGCAATACATCTGTGGCCAATATATGTCATGCCAATGGACCTGTTGGCTTAGCAGGAAATTATGATCATTAACAACCTAGAGGTTGCAAGTTAAAATCTCCAAGTGAGGTATAGTCTCACTTGTAACCAGATTTCAGCAGCATACTGTACTTTTACAGCAATAACAACTTAATTCAACTGTAAAAATACAGTAACACAACCAGTAAACAGTAGTGTGCCGTAAAATTATGCAACAGCCTAGTGGTTAGGGTGTTGGGTCAGTAACCAAAATATTGCTAGATCGAATCCCCGAGCTGACAAGGTAAATAATCTATCAAGGCAGTTAACCCACTGTTCCCCGGTAGGCCGTCAATGTAAATAAGAATTTGTTCTTAACTGACATGCCTGGTTAAATAAAGGCTAAATAAAAAAGTTGGAAAACAAATGATAGTCCTACTAAGCACAAACCAGATGGGATGGTGTATCGCTGCAGAATGCTGTGGTAGCCATGCTGGTTACGTGTGCCTTGAATTCTAAATAAATCACTGACATTGTCACCAGCAAAGCACCCCCACACCATCAGTGCCCAAGAAGGCACACTCCACTGTCCTGAATGACTTCAGACCTGTAGCGCTAACATCCCACATCATGAAGACCCTGGAAAGGTTAGTCCTCGCTCACCTCAGACCCTGGTGTGTACATCACTGGACCCCCTGCAGTTTGCATACCAGCGCAACATCGGGGTGGATGATGCAATCATCTACCTTCTGCAGAGGGCCTACTCTCACCTGGACAACGCAGGTTGCACTGTGAGGGTTATGTTTTTTGACATCTCCAGTGCCTTCAATACCATTCAGCCCCTGCTACTGGGTGAGAAGATGAGGAGGATGAAAGTGGAAGCACCCTTAGTCTCCTGGGTCACGGACTACCTGACCGGTAGGCCACAATTTGTGCGACTACAGAGCTGTGTGTCAGGATGGGCAGTTAGCAACACAGGGCCCCCCCAGGGAACGGTCCTGTCCCACATCCTGTTCACCCTCTACACCTCGGACTTCAGATATAACTCTGAAACATGCCACATACAGAAGTTCTCGGATGACTCTGCTATTGTAGGGTGCATCAGGGGTGGGCAGGAAGAGGAGTACAGAAGCACAATCAGTGACTTTGTGTTGTGGTGTGAGCAGAACCACCTTCAGCTCAACATCAGCAAAACAAAGGAGATGGTGGTGGACTTCAGGAGAACCAAGGCACAACTGACTGCAGTCCCTATACAGGGGATGGATGTGGAAATGGTTGGGCATACAAGTTCCTGGGAGTCCATATGGACAACAGGCTGGAATGGGCTGGTAACACCGGGTTCCTGTACAAAAAGGGCCAGAGCCGACTCTACTTTCTGAGGAGGCTCAGGTCCTTCATCGTGTGCAGTAAACTACTGCATGCCTTCTACCAGTCTGTGGTGGCCAGTGCCATATTTTTTGCAGTGGTGCATCAAAGCTGGTGATGCTTCTCAGGTAAATAAGCTGATCAGGAAGGCTAGCTCTGTCCTGGGGATGAGCCTTGACACTCTAGAGGAGGTGGCGGAGAGACGGATCCTGGCCAAACTGCTGGCCATCATGGACAACGTCACCCACCCTCTGCACTCTATGGTTATGACTCAGAGGAGCACTTTCAGTCACAGACTGATCCCACCACGGTGTGCCAGAGAGCGCTACAGGAGGTCCTTCCTGCCGGCGGCTATTATACTATATAATGCCTCACCGGGGTGCCGTGCCGTCGGCAACATAGATCTGGAACTGTTGGGGTGCTAGGACCTAGTTTAACAATTATGCATCCATCCGTGAGTAACTCTGGTCCGTCAGCACTCATTCACTCAGGGCCTATTTATTCATGCTGGTCTGTATATACATACTCATGTACAGTTGTTATATCATATCATGTGCAATATTGCTAGTAATTCTTGGACCTAACTTACGTAGTCATTCACTCAGGAATGCATATTAGTATCCTGTCAGTTGCACCTTTTCTCATTGCTTTTAGTATATCGAATGTGCAATACGTGCAGTTGTCTGTAATTAAACCCTGCGCACTAAGGACTGTATTTTAAGGGAATTACTATTATTACCCCAAATGATATCATACACACATTTAGCTATTAAAGTATCTCTTCCTGTCATTTACCTGTACAGTTTGTGTAACCATGCAAGTCTTCACTTATCTGTAAATATAACTGTATATTTACCTGTACAGTTAATTTAACCATGCAAAATATTCACTTATGTCACGGGTGTGTGTGTGGAGAGACCAAAGCGCAGCGCAAGGATAGTAGTTCGACATGGTTTTTATTATACTATGTACTTAAGTTAACAAATACTATTTATATACAAAAAGGGAATGACGAACTGACAAACACAAAAAACAAAAGACTAAGGAAAAACGTCACGTTAACAAAACACACTAATTAACGGACGTAACGAAAACACACTTACTTTCACCGTGACTGCGAATTATAACGACAACGACCCACACCAGAGTGAAGGACAGACTCAACATATATGGGATCCCTAATTAGAGACAATGCGGTGCAGCTGCCTCTAATTAGGGATCCAACCAAACCCCACACAGAAACAGAAAAGAAAGACACTGTCAGACTCTGACCATAGCTACATAGAGAAGCCTATTTGCTTCTATATGGCCAGAGCCTGACAACTTACCTGTTCATTTAACCAGTCTGTCTATTAAGTAAACTATTATTAGCCTCGCTCATATCATACGCATTTTTAGCTACTGAAGTATTTCTCTGCCATCGACCTGTATAGTTTAGTTAACCATCCACCATCCACCAATTTATAGTGTACATATTCAGCCAACCACCCATACTATGCAATGTCTTTTTATAGCTTTTTTTTTTTGCACTCCAGATATCTTGTATTTCTATACTTTTTCATACTGCCGCTCTATGTATCATGTACCGTGTATCTGTCTTTTGTGTACTTTCGTTGTGGCATTTTGCACCTGCCCTGTGTTTTTGTTGTTGTAGCTGCTTGACAAAGAAATTTCCCCCTCGGGGATCAATAAAGTATCTATCTATCTATCTATCTATCTATCTATCTATCTATCTATCTATCTATCTATCTATCTATCTATCTATCTATCTATCTATCTATCTATCTATCTATCTATCTATCTATCTATCTATCTATCTATCTATCTATCTATCTATCTATCTATCTATCTATCTATCTATCTCACCTCCTCCTCCATGCTTCACGGTGGGAACCACACATGCGGAGATCATCTGTTCACCTACTCTGCGTTTCACAAAGACACAGCGGTTGGAAGATGTGTCTGTTACTTGAACTCTGTGAAGCATTTATTTGGCCTGCAATCTGAGGTGTAGTTAACTCTAATGAACTTATCCTCTGCAGCAGAGGTAACTCTGGGTCTTCCTTTCCTGTGGCGGTCCTCATGAGAGCCAGTTTCATCATAGCGCTTGATTGTTTCTGCAACTAAACTTGAAGAAACTTTAAAGTTCTTAAAATTGACTGACCTTCATGTCTTAAAGTAATGATGGACTGTCGTTTCTCTTTGCTTCTTTGAGCTGTTCTTGCCATAATATGGTCTTTTACCAAATAGGGCTATCTTCTGTATACCATCCCTACCTTGTCACAACACAACCGATTGGCTCAAACACATTAAGAAGGAATGAAATTCCCCAAATTAACTTTTTACAAGGCAGACCTTTTAATTGAAATGCATTCCAGGTGAATACCTCATGAAGCTGGTTGAGAGAATGCCAAGAGTGTGCAAAACTGTCATCAAGGCAAAGGGTGGCTACTTTAAAGAATCTCATATATATATATATATATATATATATATATGCATATATATAACATATATACATCTCTTCAGTCCCTTTCATTTATAAGTCAAAGTCACTGAGTCAGTATGGCAACATAAAGAGTTGTCCAATGTATAAGATATTGTAAAAAAAACCTTAAGGCAAAACCAAGTGACCTCGTCAAGAGGTCACTTGGTGTACCGGTTAAGGTGTTAGCTTGACATTTACTGCACCCCGGTTTGAATCCAAGTTGGGGCTACTCCTCTGAATGCGCTACAATATAGTCCATCACCTTTTGTATCTATTCATATAGCGCTCTATTCTCTGCCATTCAAAAGTCGATGTGTCAACATCAAATATTTATCCTATTGATATATGAAGAAACAATAGAAATATATGAGTAGAGATATCAATAGTGTTCTATCTGTTTCTGAGGTAGGTTCTCTGTTTCAAAGGACTACATGTCCTTAGTGCTGAGCACAAATACTTTTGTTTCCTTTTTTGTTTGTACTGGAGGTGCCAGTGTCAGCTTTTCATTGATGGCACCGAAGCTCTGATGGCCTAAAGCAACGCTTATGTAAGAATGCCATGCTATTTGAGTGTTCTGTTCCTATTGTCCCATTTTAACAATAAAGGTCATATAAACTAGGTAGTGAACTGTTCCTGGATGTCCATTTCCTACAGCAAGCTCTTTTGTAAACATCAGTAAACTCCCATAAAGGCTGTTGTTATTGTTGTTGTTCTTGGGAGAGAGTACCTGTCAGTCACTTTTAACATTTCTCTTCTTCCCCTCCCTGTTTAACTGTGAGTTCTATCCACTTCCTCCTTCTCCCTCCCTCCCCTCCTTTCCTCCTCCTCCTCCTCCTCTCCTCCTCCTCCTCCTCCTCCTCCTCCTCCTCCTCCTCCTCCTCCTCCACCCCTCTTGTTTACCTGGTTCTGTCCCTGTTTGTGCGTGTTACCTCGGTGTGTGAGTGTGCGTGTGTGTCACCTGGCTAATGGTGACGTTCCATGTCGTCACTGCACTCCTTGTCTAAACATCTCTCAGGTTTCAAATAGGACAGGTTGTTCTCTGAACCAAACCTTCATATCCTCAATAAGAAGCAGGTATTGTTCAGTACTGTTTTGAGGTAGCCAGCGTCCACTCGACACCAACAACAACACACAGATTATTATGCAAGTATCAGTAGTGTGGATAGTATTTTTATTTTTATTTGAGTCAATTAACATAGTGTTCTGTCTGCTAGCAATATTTATTATATAGCCTTATTATTGTTACTGCCAAACATACTGAATGTTACTGCAATACATTTCCATTCGAATCACCTTGATGGATGTGAATATTATGGGTTGTTATCAGGTAACTAACAAGCAATGTGTGTCGACGAGAGCTTGTCCTGGTCAGGACACAAGACCAGAAAAGAAAACCTCCTGGCCCCAGACAAATGCTATGTCCTGCTACACAATGTGATATTGCGAGGGGTGAAAGTGAGAGAAGAGGCGAAACAGACAGAAATTGTATTCCAAAAGGATCTACACATTAAATAACGATAACAGCAATACACATAAACAATAACCCGCAAGAGTGCAGTTGTATATAAAAAAAATTAAAAGGGAAAGTGCAGTTGGAGCTAGGAACTCGGATGATGGTTATGTGTAAAAGTAGGTCAGATGAAGTCTAGTCATTACGAACTAATCAGAACAGGCAAGTGGAAACAGGAGGTCTCTGGCAGAACGAGAGAGAGAGAGAGGAAGAGAATGTCCTACTTTCCTTTCTGTTCTACACAACCAGCAATGTTTTGTGATCAGCAGCTGTTTGAAAAGAACGCCACTAGGCCAGCTTTATCTTCCTCCTCTGAACCCATCACTCCATCGTAGAGGGAAAAGTTATCCTAAATTGTTTTTCATGACTATTGGTTTTCACCCTAGTGGTAGAGACATATTTTCAGCATCAGGCTACCACATACTGAACTAGAAAAATACAAATGTGATGACAAAAAATATATATTTCAAGATCTTTCCAGACAAATCTATCTTTGAGGTTTCTACACTGCAACACTCTCTTTAACGACACAGAGTAATATCTACAGTGGGTATATACAGAGTTCAATCTAATCTAAATGGTTGCTTAAAAGCACTTTTAAAAGCACGAAAGTGTCAGTCAGTATCCTGTTTCTAACAACACTGGTAGTGAAGTGTCCTCATTGCATGGGTGTGTGTGTCGTGTGAGGGATGGGGGGGCTCTTTCACTTACGGGAACTTGTAACCAGACTTCCCTGTTTTCAACAGAGACTTTCCTGGCATGGGCTTGTGAATGTCCCCCTGGCCCCGTGTACTGTTCCTCAACCGGGATTTACACAAAACACGGCCCTGGTACAATCTGCTCCAAGGCCTGTGACGAGGAGAGAAGGGGAGTTCTGGGGAAAAAAAGTGAAAAACAAGAGAGAAAAAGAGAAAGTGTGAAGAAAGGGCTGATAACAGCATTTTTAGTGAAAAGAGTTACAGTAAACCAGTGTTTTCCTCACATACTGAGTGACCTGTCTGGATTTCAGCTTGACCTACGTGTAAAAAAGCATCAGTAGGATACAGAGTCCTCTATTAACAGTGTTGTCAGGCTTTGGCCATAGGGAGGCCTTTGGCTCCTCTATTTAGCCATGGTCAGAGCCTGACGGATCTAGTATACCTAGATCTATGTAATGTTTTGTGTTGGACCCCCAATTAGAGGCAGCTGCTATGCGTCTAATTGGGGATTCTATTTAAGCAGAGAGGACCCACACCCACACTTGTGTGGGTCATTATCTTGTAGAGTGTCATCGGATGTACATGGAGTGTTTGTGCTGGTACTAGTAAGTACATTCTCTTGATTGTTGTTTTGCAAATAGTTTAATTAAATAAACATAAAGTTCCAGTACAACTGCGCTGCGCCTTGGTCTGCCTACACCCCACATCGTGACAGAATGACCCACCACCATACCAAGAATAAGCAGCGCTATACTGGAGAACCGGAATGGAGAGAGGAGGAACGCTGCCTTCAAGGGAAGTGGGATTTCGACGAGGAGTACCTACAATCAATCTTCCCACTTCCCGAAGAGGAGTCTGGGCAGCAACATCGCCGAAGGGCGGCGATCAAAGAGGCAAGGTCATCAACCAGACCCGCACCAGACCATCGGTGCGCTCCCATACCCCCACATCGGTCCACAGCCCAGAGCCTCCAGCGACGGTCCACAGCCCGGAGCCTCCAGCGACGGTCCACAGCCCGGAGCCTCCAGCGACGGTCCACAGCCCGGAGCCTCCAGCGACGGTCCACAGCCCGGAGCCTCCAGCGACGGCCCACAGCCCGGAGCCTCCTGTGAGGGTCCAGAGTCTGGAGCCAGTAGCCATTAGCCAGCACAGCCAGGTGGTTGGAACCCTCCTCTGCGTCGGTGCCCAGGCTGGGTAGGATGTTCAGTCCCGCTTTGGAGCCGGAGCTCCTCAGCGCGCTGGTGCCCAGTCCGGGGCCGGCATCCAGCCCAGCGACGTGGCTGGAATCCTCTTCTGCGCTGGTGCCCAGGCTGGGCATGGCGTTCTGTCTCTCTGGGGAGTCGGAGCTCCTCAGTGTGCCAGTGCCCAGTGCGGGGCCGGTAACCAGCCCAGCTACGTGGCTGGAACCCTCCTCTGCGTCGGTGCCCATGCTGGTTGGGGTTGTCCACTGGACCGGGCCTCAACAGGACCTGCCTGTAAGTCACTCTGGATAAGAGCGTCTGCTAAATTACCAAAATGTAAATTTAAAAATGCAAAGCACACTGCTGGGTATTATCCTAATGACCTCCGACACCAAACAAGGCCAAATTTGATTAAAATACAAATAGTTTGAGGGCAGAGCTCATTAGAATAATACCCAACAGTCTGCTTTGCAAATGTTAATTTGTTACATTTAGGTCATTTAGCAGATGCTCGTGTCTGGAGAAACTTACCGTCAGTGCATTCATCTAAGGTTAGGACGGCAGGTAACCGAAAGGTCGCTGGTTCGAATCCCAGAGCCAACAAGGTGAAAAACCTGTCGGTGTCCTTGAGCAAGGCACTTAACCCTTATTTTGATCCAGGGGCTGACCCTGTAGGTAGGCTGTCATTAAATAAAGGTTAATAAAAAAACACATCACAGTCATAGCGAGTAAAACGTTTCAGTGAACGTTACTGGGAATGTTGTAGTAGTTAAGGAAACATTGGTCTTCAAAATTTGCTGTATTAGAAACAAGATATCTTTTGGATGTCTCTGGTTCTGCAAACTACGTTATTGTAATAATCACAGTAATTTGCTATCAGATTCCTGTAAGTTACTGGAAAATGCAGAACAATGCTGTAAAATGTGCCTACTATACTGTAAGAAAGTAAATGCTACTGTAATCATGTTGGTGTTTCACAGTATTTTACTGTAATTACATGGGATTAGTGCAAACAGGTTGGCGGTTAGGTATTTGTATTTGTATATTACAGCACATTTATGAATATTTTGTTTTATATAACTTGCACTAGTCAAGGCCTCAACAAAGGCTTCTAAACTGGCAGTGACTACAGGGCCAAACAAATCAAAAGGACATGGCTATCAATCATTAAAGGTTTGAGACTTGCTGCCAATGATCTGTTCACTATATTCATTTGATTATAGAGAACTACTAGCACATACAGGGCCTTCAGATAGTACTCACACCCCTTGACTTTTTCAACATTTTGTTGTTTTACAGCCTGAATTTAAAATGACACAATACCCAGTGGAATTTTGTTTTTAGAATTTTTTACAAATTAATACAAAAATGAAAAGCTTAAATGTCTTGAGTCAATAAGTGTTCAACCCCTTTGTTATGGCAAACCTAAATAAGTACAGGAGTAAAAATGTGCTTCACAAGTCACATAATAAGTTGCATGGACTCTGTGTGCAATAGTGTTTAACATGATTTTTGAATCTCTTTACCACACACTTACAATTATCTGTAAGGTCCCCCAATCGAGAAGTGAATTTCAAGTAGATTCAACAACAAAGACCAGAGAGGTTTTGCAATGCCTCGCAAAGGGCACCTATTGGTAGATGGGTGAAAATACAAAAAGCAGACACTGAATATCCATTTGAACATGGTGAAGTTATCAATTACGCTTTGGATTGTACATCAATACACTCAGTCACTACAAAGATGCAGCCATCCTTCAGTTGCTGGAGAGGAAGGAAACTGCTCAGGGATTTCACTGAGGCCAATGATGACTTTAAAACAGTTACAGAGTTGATGGCTGTGATAGGAGAAAACTGAGGATGGATCAACAACATTGTAGTTACTCCACAATACTAACCTAAATGACAGAGTGAAAAGAAGGAAGTCTGTATAGAATAAAATATTCCAAAACATGCATCCTGTTTGCAATAAGGCACTAAAGTAATACTGCAAAACAAATAGCAAATGAATTAACTTTTAGTCCCGAATACAAAGTGCTATGTTTGGGGCAAATCCAACATGACACATCACTTTAGTACCACTTAATATTTTAAAGCATGGTGGACTCAAATAAAAATCTAATAAAATAAAATGTATTGGTCACATACGTGTTTAGCAGATGTTAATGCTGGTGTAGCGAAATGCTTGTGCTTCTAGCTCCGACAGTGCAGTAATATCTAACAAGTAATATCTAACGATTACACAACATATACCCAATGGCAATTGATGATGGCAATTTGAATATACTCCAGAATGTCATGAAGAGTGATCAGATGAATTGCAATTAATTGCAAAGTCCCTCTTTGCCATGAAAATGAACTTAATCCCCAAAAAACATTTCCACTGCATTTCAGCCCTGCCACAAAAGGACCAGCTGCCATCATGTCAGTGATTGTCTCGTTAACACAGTTGAGAGTGTTGACAAGGACAAGGCTGGAGATCACTCTGTCATGCTGATTGAGTCAGAATAACAGACTGGAAGTTTTAAAAGGAGGGTGGTGCTTGAAATCATTGTTCTTCCTCTGTCAACCATGGTTACCTGCAAGGAAACACGTGCCGTCATCATTGCTTTGCACAAAAAGGGCTTCACAGGCAAGGATATTGCTGCTGGTAAGATTGCACCTAAATCAACCATTTATTGGATCATCAAGAACTTCAAGGAGAGAGGTTAAATTGTTGTGAAGAAGGCGTCAGTGCACCCAAGAAAGTCCAGCAAGCGCCAGGTCCGTCTCCTAAAGTTGATTCAGCTGCGGGATCGGGGCACCACCAGTGCAGAGCTTGCTCAGGAATGGCAGCAGGCAGGTGTGAGTGCATCTGCACGCACAGTGAGGCGAAGACTTTTGGAGGATGGCCTGGTGTCAAGAAGGGCAGCAAAGAAGCCACTTCTCTCCAGGAAAAACATCAGGGACAGACTGATATTCTGCAAAAGGTACAGAGATTGGACTGCTGAGGACTGGGTTAGAGTCATTTTCTCTGATGAATCCCCTTTCCGATTATTTGGGCCATCCGGAAAACACCTTGTCCCGGAGAAGACAAGGTGAGCGCTACCATCAGTCCTGTGTCATTCCAACAGTAAAGCATCCTCAGACCATTCATGTGTGGGGTTGCTTCTCAGCCAAGGGAGTGGGCTCACTCACAATTTTGCCTAAGAACACAGCCATGAATAAAGAATGGTACCAACACATCCTCCGAGAGCAACTTCTCCCAACCATCCAAGAACAGTTTGGTGACGACCAATGCCTTTTCCAGCATGATGGAGCACCTTGCCATAAGGCAAAAGTGATAACTAAGTGGCTCAAGGAACAAAACATTGACATTTTGGGTCCACGGCCAGGAAACTCCCCAGACCTTAATCCCATTGAGAACTTGTGGTCGATCCTCAAGAGGCGGGTGGACAAACAAAAACCCACAACTTCTGACAAACTCCAAGCATTGATTATGCAAGAATGGCCTGCCGTCAATCAGGATGTGGCCCAGAAGTTAATTGACAGCATGCCAGGGCGGATTGCAGAGGTCAACACTGAAGGGTCAACACTGCAAATATTGACTCTTTGCATAAACTGACTGTCATTGTCAATGAAAGCCTTTGACACTTATGGAATACTTGTAATTATACTTCAGTGTACCATAGTAACTACTGACATAAAGATCTAAGAACACTGAAGCAGCAAACTTTGTGGAGACCAATACTTGTGTCATTCTCAAAACTTTTGACCTCGACTGTAATTTTCAGGTTACCCAATTTAACAAATCACACCGAAAAAAAGGTTAGTACACCCCTACCTTAACCATCACATAAAATGGCTAAAAACATCCAGCCTTCCATAAAGATAAGAAAATTGGTCTGGTTTGGTCTTAACCATATGGGTGTGTGGTAACACATCATTCAAAGATCTAAAGACCTACCCAAGGCCCTCAGAAGAAGATTATTGATGTGAGGGGTTAGAAATCAATTTCCAAGCAATTCGAAGTACATCATTCCATTTCTAAGCAATTTGAAGTACATCGTTCCACTGTCCGACGAAAATTCCAGACCACTGGCAAACTACCTAGGACAGGTCGTCCCACCAAAGTCAGCCCAAGAGCTAACCGAAGGGATCTACAGGCCTCTCTTGCCACAATCAATGTCGAATTGCATGGGTACACTGTCAGAAAGAGACTGCACAAACTTGGCCTACATGGGAAGTCAGGAAGGAAGAAGCCTCTGCTCTCCAAAAATAATATCAAGACACAACTGACTTTTGCCATACAACACCTGGGTAAAGTCAGTTGTAGGTACTACAATGGAAATAAATCCCCAACTATATTGACTTTTACAATTATTTTTTTTAAAGACAAATAAAATCAATCACTCAATCTAAACTGTGCAGCAGCAGTTTGATGAATGGAAAGAGACTTCTCTTACATAACACCAAAAGGTTTAATGACATTCAGAGATTGTCAAGCCAAGCCTTTGATACTGGGTAAGCCTAAAGTAGTGAGGGATGTGTTGTCTGTTTGTCCAGATTGACATAGTCTATTTATTGTGGTGTTGAAAACACAAACCATGACATTGAAGTGCCCGAAATCAGTATGTTTTGTTTATTGGTTGTGTGGCGCATTGGCATGGAAACCTGTTGGTGGAAAATGTGTTGCATACATTTTATATAATTATAAATATGGCACCAAAATGTTAAATCTGATTTCCCTAGCTGATCATTGTCTGCATGCGGCTCGGATCATGAAGTATTGAAACAGGCATGGAGAGTGAGCTCGTCTGTGGTGGTCGGAAAAGGGACAGGGTGCATTATTATTATTATTTATGACACCTTGAGTATGTTTTAATTGTATTAAATCATTACTTTTTTCAATTGCACTGTGATTTCACAGTATACATGGTGATATAATTGCTTGGTCACCTCACCAAATATTCATTTCGGTTGAGTGTGTTACCTGTGTTTGATCTATTTTAAATAAAGATTGGATATAAATTACAGAAGAAAATCAGATAAAGTTTTTTAGTTATGTTGCTAGTCTAAAGCAGTACTTAATGTTTCTATTTATTTAACCTTTTATTTAACTAGGTAAGTCAGTTAAGAACAAATTCTTATTTACAATGACGGCCTACACCGGCCAAACTCGGACGACTCTGGGCCAATCACGGACCGGTTGTGATACAGCCTTTATACTTGACGTTTGTGTGAGATCTGACTTGTAACATGTGGAGGGGCGACGCCACCAAGTGCACAGGTGACCATGGTCTGCTCATTAAGAAGTGACACTCCGTTACTAATTGTTTAGTAAAGAGTTTCTGCTCTAGTCCAGGTCTTTAAAAGTATTCTATATATTTATGTATCTTACATAAATATATAGAAAGATTCTAAACTGTTATTGTAGAGACGTTTACTTTGCTAAGTGTTTAATGGCTTAGTTTGACAAAGTGACTTCAATTACAAGTGTTTCCTGTCAACTGGTCTCTGCCACATTATAAATGCTCAGACGTATAGCTTTATGGGGGATTAAGATGGCAGCCTGTCTCTGCAGGGGTATGTTAGAGTTGTTCTGAGCCCTAGGGGCTAGTCAGACTCAGTCTTAAATATTTGTTTGACTCATTTTTTAAATGAGTTTATTGTTTAATTTGAGCCTGGCCCAGTATCTTGTTGGATGATTTGTATGTATTGTAAATACCTGCACCTGCTTCGAGAGCCTTAAAATAACCTTGATCACTGGATCTTCTGCTTCCTGCCTCTCTTTGCTCACCAACCCAGCCAGACATCTTGAACCATCCAGGGGAAGTAAGGCCTTTACATGCAGAAAAAATCAACACCCAAATAAAGTTCTCTTTCTTCTCTTTCTGTGATGTAAGTGTCGAGACGGTGTGTTAACTCCTGACAGAGCGTCATCGTTCTTATAGATGCAAAATAAAGCCAACGTATTCCATTGCGCCCATTTCAGCCATCATTACCAGAGTGTTTGACAGGTCTTTACAAACGTTTCCGTGGTCATTACGTTAATGGGGAAAATGATACAAGCAAGAGTGGGAAAGTGTCGCCAGAATAAAATTATAGAAATCAATCAGTGAGATTTAAGTGACAAGTGGATTTTGCACCCATCAAACATAGGAAGAGATGGCTGAAAATGTGATATCCTCAGGTGGGCGTTGCTAGTTTACAGTAGCTACTGTATTTATGGATGTATGCTGTGCTGAAAGAAAGTATTATCAAATGGTTGAAAGGCCAATGCTGCTGAAGACAAATTCATTGGTGTAACTTTAGAAAGACTAAAATGGGTCGGTGTGTTTGAAAAGCCAGGGCCGATTTCTGGTCCAGGTCCACCCCTGAGAAAGAGACAATGTCAAAGACCTTGAAGAGGAGACATTAACGTTATATACTGTAAGTGTCACCAGTGCTCAAGTCGTTTTCAAGGTGAGATGCCATTGTATGAGTCGGCTGGTGTGTCTTTGCGTGTGTGTCTATCTGTCTGTGTTTGTACATTCTTAGAAAAAAAGGGTCTATCTAGAACCAAAAAAGGATTATTTGGCTGTTCCCATAGGATAACCCTTTGAATAAACCCTTTTGGCTCCAGGTAGAACCCTTTCCACAGAGGGTTCTATCTGGAACCCCAAAAAGTTCTAACTTGAACCAAAAAAGGGTTCTACCTGGAACCAAAAAGGATTATCCTATGGGGACAGCCACAGAATCCATTCTTCTATGAGTGTATGTGCGTACGTTTGTGTGTGTCCTCAAAGTGTACGACTGAGAGGGTGGTCGAGCATCACGTCCACCTCCACTGATGCATTAGCGTGTCAGAGCCGTCACACTCCCATCAAACACTCGTCTCTATGACGAGGCTGAGTCACAGAGGCCATAGCATGTGTCACATCTCTGTCTCTCTCCTCTCACAACACAAGCTGCTTCAACGTCAGGCCGGCTGCCAGCCATCGCTGCCACACACGTCACAGTCAGAGACACAGGAACACATAGGAATAAAGGCAGGTTGAACTAAAACAAAGCATCTTAACCGGAAGACTCTGTTTTTAAGAAGTAAAAAGAATAGTCTGATAATTTACGCATCAAAGAAAAGTGTCTCAGCTTTGGATAGGCTCAAATGCATAAACATCTTGACTGCTTTACGAAATTAAATATTAAAGCCACACAATACAGGCTTTCAAGACCATAACTATACTGAACAAAAATATAAAGGCAACATGTTTCATGAGCTGAAATAAAAGATCCCAGAAATGTCCATATGCACAAAAAGCTTATTTCTCTCCAATTTTGTGCACAAATTTGTTTACATCCCTGTTAGTGAGCATTTCTCCTTTGCCAAGATAATCCATCCACCTGACAGGTGTGGCATATCAAGAAGCTGATTAAAAAGCATTATCAGTACACAGGTGCACCTTGTGCTGGCGACAATAAAAGGCCACTGCAGGAATGTCCACCAGAACTGTTGCCAGAGAATAGAATGTTAATTTCTCTACCATAAGCCGCCTCCAACGTCATTTTAGAGAATTTGGCAGTACGTCCAACCGGCCTCACCACCGCAGACCACGTGTAACCACGCCAGCCCAGGACCTCCACATCTGGATTCTACACCTGCGGGATCGTCTGAAGCCAGCCACCCAGACAGAGTATTTCTGTCTGTAATAAAGACCATTTGTGAGGGAAAACTATTTCTGATTGGCTGGGCCTGGCCCAGTGGGTGGACCTAAGTCCTTCCAGGCCAACCCATGGCAGCCACGCTGAACAGTCATGTGAAATCCATAGATTAGGGCCTAATTAATTTATTTCAATTGACTGATTTCCTTATATGAACTGTAACTCAGTAAAATTGTTGAAATTGTTGTGTTTATATTTTTGTTTAGTATATATTGACAAATGTTACATAGCCTAACTATAAAACATGGCCGAGCATCCACGCTGGAGGAAAGTTTATCATTCTACAGTAGGCCTACATATGTCAATCAACTGATAGCCCAAATCAGCTCATCAACTCAGCCAGGGAAACACAGTAGCCTGTTATCGGTTTTCACAACTTTCATTATGTGACAATGGATAGCCTAACGGGTAGCCTACAGAATATGGGCTATTGGAATAGAATCAAATAACAAGCGGCCTAAAGAAACCATTGATGGCACTAGGCTATCATCAGTTGATGTCTTTTTAAACCGTCAATAGCACTAAATTCACCCGCAATAGTGTCACACCCTCCCTACGGTGTCTGCTGTCCACATTTCCAGATCAAGCATAAAACCGACTTTTACCTTAATGCTAGTCCTGCTTACAACCAAAGTCTTTCAAGATATGTTCGCCCTCTGGTTTATCAACCCGGTAGGCCTATATGTGCATGCTGAAGTCAGTGACCATTGACACTTGCATGCTGTAACATACTGGCTATATAAAACAACGGTTGTTGATGTGTATGGCTCCATTTCAGATACATTTTTGTATATTTGAATGTTGCAGTAATAGGACCTAGGCCTAGCGTTTGAGCGAGAAAGAGTGGAAATTATTTTGATGAGAGCAAGCCATGATCTCGAATGCCTACTCATGGAGAGAAAGAGAACTGCTAATATTCAGCTACTCACCAGGCTCATTTGAATTTTCTATGCAGCAGGTAAATTCTCAGCAAAAAGAGTGATCAAGTTAAGATCCGTAGTAAGCAGGATCAATGAGTTAGCCAGCTAACTTTGATAAACAACCCAAAATATCAACTGATTTTCAGGAACATTAAGAAATGCTTATTTCAAGCTATCCTTTCTAAAAAATAAAACAAACATTTCATAAAATGTTGTCAAGCTAGCTGGTTAACTCATTGACTCTGCTTTGTACCCCTCAGATGTTGCACACCTTTCTTATTGTGTGACTGTTTTATTGTTTTTGTTATACCTGCCAGCTGACCAAGTGTAGAGTGGGGGTGAGGAGAGGAGGGGAGGATGAAGATCTGACTCTCGACCACTTGGTGCTCTGTGGTGAGGAAGTTCATGGTCCATCATAGACTCTGAGGGCATCAAAGGATTCTTCTCTCTGTATAACCTTGTTTTACCTCACATGCTGTCTGCAGTCAAAAAGCAAATGTACTGTAAGGCCCATGACATAATGACATATAACATTATAGTACCTAATAACCCAGAGCTTTTTCTGGTCAGGAAAATCTTCAGGCCCTGAAAATAAGAGGTGAGAATTGACGAGAGCTGGTTGTCAATAGAGATACAGTATTTTTTTTTAAAGGACAATATAAAGAGGCCTGGTGTAAAGAGGTCATTCAGTTCATCTACTGTCACAAACAGAGCTGGCCCTGTCCTGACCCCACCTCGGCTGGAATGCTAAGAATGGACATTTAAATTCACAGCTGTCAATGGTGTTTTTTGTTCATTTGTTTGTTTTAATCAATTGGACTCAGACCAGGGCCTGCAGAGGGTCTTTGTCATTGGTCAACCCCAGCAGGCAGCCTTTGTCATTGGTCAGAGCATGTTCTGTGAACTGTGAAAGAACCTATAAGCATTAGCAACATCACCATCAGCTCTGCCATTGTACTGGGGCCAGCGCTACATTTCCTGCAACACGGCAGCTGCATTATCATATTCTACAACGCCACAACACAGGCACTAAGCCATCAAATACAACCCTTCTCTTTCATACCATGCCATACTAACCTAACTACAGCCTTTCTGTTTCGTTGAAAACCATGCCGTTCACCTTTGGTTCACCCACCAACCACTGAGTGTGTTTCCTGCTGTATTGAAAACAGATGGTGATCGTTAGAAGTAGGAGGTAAACAAGAAAACAAATAGCCTACAGTTCTTGACCAGATGGATGAATGATTGAATGAACAAGAGCTCTGCTTCAGTTTTAAACAGCAGCACCTTCAACAAGCCTATTTCTGCCCCATGTGTTCCTCTTTGTATGACAGGATCAACCAGGTGGAGATGTTTGTGTGAGAGGGGGGTATTTTCTGTTAGAGGTGGGTATTCCATTTCAGACAAAGCACAGAAGTTCCCTTCACAAAGACAGATCTTTGCTTTATATTTTGTGCTTGACCTGAATGCCCCCTTGGCAGTGGTGATTTTAGCATGTAAATCTTGGTGGGGCAAACTCCCAAAACATTTGGAGAATTCATGCCAGCAAAGCCACAACACAACACTAAGCAATCCATTAACTGCACTATAACGGTGACAAACGGCGCCCACAAACTGTTAGGGCCTACATAAAGCTGTCCCAACAGCAGAGTCCCAACAGCAGTCCCAACACCTGACCACTGCTACACCTGGCTATCAGCGGAGCCTTGTCTGGCAGCAAAACACTTCATTCAGCCTCATTTACTGCCTTTAAAAAAAACATAGCTGGTATGGCTGACTTGCTTAAACAAATGTGGTTTCTACTGACAATTGAGACGTACAAACTATGGCATAAGGGGACGACAAGCGGATAAGAGGCAATCCATAATTTCGATGAAGACATTAATGAGGGAGCTAGGAGGGACTGTATTCAATATAACTACTTGTTCACCACTTTTGAAATGTACAGCGACAGAATTCAGAACATGGGCTGTTCTTAGTATTCTCCCTGTACACCAAGTCAGAACCGTAGGATAAATAAAGGGGGCATATAAGCAGACAATGACTTGGAATCCCAGTCAGAGTTCCCAGTTGTATTGAACTCACTGAAGTCTGAGATTTCTCAGTTCTGTGTTTCCAGTTCTTGTGAACGCTGCAGAAGTCATGCTGGATTGACAGCATGACCAATGTATTCAAACTTTTCTGGCCCTTGGTGTTAAATGTTTATCATTTTAAGCTTGGAAAAGAGACCCTTAAACCAAGACATGGACCACACACCCACTCCACTGAATAGCAGGCTAGTGACTGCTTTGCAATGCTTGCATTTAGACACTGATTCCTTACAAACATCTCATTGTTGAATTTGCGATTTCCAACTTGTTGTGTTATGTTTATATCCAATGGCTGATGAGCACCGATAAGTTTTATCTATAATTTATCTTTAAATTACAAGGATTTGCCAGTAGATTGTCGACGTAATTCATGATGATGACTGCTTGTCTTGCTTGAGTTGCAGGTAGCCTAGCAGTTAAAGTGTTGGGCCAGTAACCAAAAGGCCGCTGGTTCGAATACAAGAGGCAACAAGGTGAAAAACCTGTCGATGTGTCCTTGAGCAAGACACTTAAACCTAATTTGCTCCAGCGGCTGACCCTGTAGGAAGGTTGGCACTTCTAATGTAACTCTATGAGCTCTCCCCGTAGATTTTTCTCGGTGACGTGGTGTCCCGATGAGTGACGCAACTAGAGAACATTCCCAACCCCTACACTCCACTGGCTGCCCCTCCACCACAGAAAGCACTGAGCTAGGCTAACCTAACCTAAGACACAAGAACACAGGCACACACACACAGACACAAGAACACAGACACACACACACACACACAAGAACACAGACACACACACACAAGAACACAGGAACACACACACAGACACAAGAACACAGGCACACACACACAGACACAAGAACACAGGCGCACACACACAGACACAAGAACACAGGCACACACACACACACACACACACACACAAGAACACAGGCACACAGACACAAGAACACAGACACACACACACAGACACAAGAACACAGGCACACACACACAGACACAAGAACACAGGCGCACACACAGACACAAGAACACAGGCACACACACACAGACACCAGAACACAGGCACACACACACAGACACAAGAACACAGACACACACACACAGACACAATAACACAGGCACACACACAGAGACACAAGAACACAGGCACACACACAGAGACACAAGAACACAGGCACACACACACACAGACACAAGAACACAGGCACACAAACACAGACACAAGAACACAGGCACACACACAGAGACACAAGAACACAGGCACTCACACAGAGACACAAGAACACAGGCACACACACAGAGACACAAGAACACAGGCACACACACACAGACACAAGAACACAGACACACACACACAGACACAAGAACACAGGCACACACACACACAGACACAAGAACACAGGCACACACACACAGACACAAGAACACAGGCACACACACACACACACACACACAAGAACACACACACACACACACACACACACACACACACACACACAAGAACACAGACACACACACACAGACACAAGAACACAGGCACACACACACAGACACAACAACACAGGCGCACACACACAGACACAAGAACACAGGCACACACACAAGAACACAGGCACACACACACAGACACAAGAACACAGACACACACACACACAGACACAAGAACACAGGCACACACACACAGACACAAGAACACAGGCGCACACACACAGACACAAGAACACAGGCGCACACACACAGACACAAGAACACAGGCACACACAAACAGACACAAGAACACAGACACACACACACAGACACAAGAACACAGGCACACACACAGAGACACAATAACACAGACACACACAAACAGACACAAGAACACAGGCACACACACAGAGACACAAGAACACAGGCACACACACACAGACACAAGAACACAGGCAGACACACACAGACACAAGAACACAGGCACACACACAGAGACACAAGAACACAGGCACACACACAGAGACACAAGAACACAGGCACACACACAGAGACACAAGAACACAGGCACACACACAGAGACACAAGAACACAGGCACACACACACAGACACAAGAACACAGACACACACACACAGACACAAGAACACAGGCACACACACACAGACACAAGAACACAGGCACACACACACAGACACAAGAACACAGGCACACACACAGAGACACAAGAACACAGGCACACACACACACACAAGAACACAGGCACACACACAAGAACACAGGCACACACACACAGACACAAGAACACAGACACACACACACACAGACACAAGAACACAGGCACACACACACAGACACAAGAACACAGGCACACACACAAGAACACAGGCACACAGACACAGACACAAGAGAACACAGGCACACACACACAGACACAAGAACACAGACACACACACACACAGACACAAGAACACAGGCACACACACACAGACACAAGAACACAGGCACACACACAAGAACACAGGCACACACACACAGACACAAGAACACAGGCACACACACACAGACACAAGAACACAGGCACACACACACAGACACAAGAACACAGGCACACACACAGAGACACAAGAACACAGGCACACACACACACACAAGAACACAGGCACACACACAAGAACACAGGCACACACACACAGACACAAGAACACAGACACACACACACACAGACACAAGAACACAGGCACACACACACAGACACAAGAACACAGGCACACACACAAGAACACAGGCACACAGACACAGACACAAGAGAACACAGGCACACACACACAGACACAAGAACACAGACACACACACACACAGACACAAGAACACAGGCACACACACACAGACACAAGAACACAGGCACACACACAAGAACACAGGCACACACACACAGACACAAGAACACAGACACACACACACACAGACACAAGAACACAGGCACACACACACAGACACAAGAACACAGGCGCACACACACAGACACAAGAACACAGGCGCACACACACAGACACAAGAACACAGGCGCACACACACAGACACAAGAACACAGGCGCACACACAGAGACACAAGACACAGGCGCACAGACACAAGACACAGGCGCACAGACACAAGAACACAGGCGCACACACACAGGCACAAGAACACAGGTGCACACACACAGACAAGACACAGGCGGACACACACAGCCACAAGAACACAGGCGCACACACAGACACAAGACACAGGTGCACACACACACAGACACAAGAACACAGGCACACACACACAGGCAAAAGAAGACAGGCGCACACACACAGACACAAGACACAGGCGCACACACACAGACACAAGAACACAGGTGCACACACACACAGACACAAGAACACAGGCACACACACACAGGCAAAAGAAGACAGGCGCACACACACAGACACAAGAACACAGGCACACACACAGGCAAAAGAACACAGGCGCACACACACAGACACAAGACACAGGCGCACACACACAGACACAAGAACACAGGCACACACACACAGACACAAGAACACAGGCACACACACACACACACACACACACACAAGAACACACACACACACACACACACACACACACACACACAAGAACACAGACACACACACACAGACACAAGAACACAGGCACACACACACAGACACAACAACACAGGCGCACACACACAGACACAAGAACACAGGCACACACACAAGAACACAGGCACACACACACAGACACAAGAACACAGACACACACACACACAGACACAAGAACACAGGCACACACACACAGACACAAGAACACAGGCGCACACACACAGACACAAGAACACAGGCGCACACACACAGACACAAGAACACAGGCACACACAAACAGACACAAGAACACAGACACACACACACAGACACAAGAACACAGGCACACACACAGAGACACAATAACACAGACACACACAAACAGACACAAGAACACAGGCACACACACAGAGACACAAGAACACAGGCACACACACACAGACACAAGAACACAGGCAGACACACACAGACACAAGAACACAGGCACACACACAGAGACACAAGAACACAGGCACACACACAGAGACACAAGAACACAGGCACACACACAGAGACACAAGAACACAGGCACACACACAGAGACACAAGAACACAGGCACACACACACAGACACAAGAACACAGACACACACACACAGACACAAGAACACAGGCACACACACACAGACACAAGAACACAGGCACACACACACAGACACAAGAACACAGGCACACACACAGAGACACAAGAACACAGGCACACACACACACACAAGAACACAGGCACACACACAAGAACACAGGCACACACACACAGACACAAGAACACAGACACACACACACACAGACACAAGAACACAGGCACACACACACAGACACAAGAACACAGGCACACACACAAGAACACAGGCACACAGACACAGACACAAGAGAACACAGGCACACACACACAGACACAAGAACACAGACACACACACACACAGACACAAGAACACAGGCACACACACACAGACACAAGAACACAGGCACACACACAAGAACACAGGCACACACACACAGACACAAGAACACAGGCACACACACACAGACACAAGAACACAGGCACACACACACAGACACAAGAACACAGGCACACACACAGAGACACAAGAACACAGGCACACACACACACACAAGAACACAGGCACACACACAAGAACACAGGCACACACACACAGACACAAGAACACAGACACACACACACACAGACACAAGAACACAGGCACACACACACAGACACAAGAACACAGGCACACACACAAGAACACAGGCACACAGACACAGACACAAGAGAACACAGGCACACACACACAGACACAAGAACACAGACACACACACACACAGACACAAGAACACAGGCACACACACACAGACACAAGAACACAGGCACACACACAAGAACACAGGCACACACACACAGACACAAGAACACAGACACACACACACACAGACACAAGAACACAGGCACACACACACAGACACAAGAACACAGGCGCACACACACAGACACAAGAACACAGGCGCACACACACAGACACAAGAACACAGGCGCACACACACAGACACAAGAACACAGGCGCACACACAGAGACACAAGACACAGGCGCACAGACACAAGACACAGGCGCACAGACACAAGAACACAGGCGCACACACACAGGCACAAGAACACAGGTGCACACACACAGACAAGACACAGGCGGACACACACAGCCACAAGAACACAGGCGCACACACAGACACAAGACACAGGTGCACACACACACAGACACAAGAACACAGGCACACACACACAGGCAAAAGAAGACAGGCGCACACACACAGACACAAGACACAGGCGCACACACAGAGACACAAGAACACAGGCACACACACAGAGACACAAGAACACAGGCACACACACAGAGACACAAGAACACAGGCACACACACAGAGACACAAGAACACAGGCACACACACACAGACACAAGAACACAGACACACACACACAGACACAAGAACACAGGCACACACACACAGACACAAGAACACAGGCACACACACACAGACACAAGAACACAGGCACACACACAGAGACACAAGAACACAGGCACACACACACACACAAGAACACAGGCACACACACAAGAACACAGGCACACACACACAGACACAAGAACACAGACACACACACACACAGACACAAGAACACAGGCACACACACACAGACACAAGAACACAGGCACACACACAAGAACACAGGCACACAGACACAGACACAAGAGAACACAGGCACACACACACAGACACAAGAACACAGACACACACACACACAGACACAAGAACACAGGCACACACACACAGACACAAGAACACAGGCACACACACAAGAACACAGGCACACACACACAGACACAAGAACACAGGCACACACACACAGACACAAGAACACAGGCACACACACACAGACACAAGAACACAGGCACACACACAGAGACACAAGAACACAGGCACACACACACACACAAGAACACAGGCACACACACAAGAACACAGGCACACACACACAGACACAAGAACACAGACACACACACACACAGACACAAGAACACAGGCACACACACACAGACACAAGAACACAGGCACACACACAAGAACACAGGCACACAGACACAGACACAAGAGAACACAGGCACACACACACAGACACAAGAACACAGACACACACACACACAGACACAAGAACACAGGCACACACACACAGACACAAGAACACAGGCACACACACAAGAACACAGGCACACACACACAGACACAAGAACACAGACACACACACACACAGACACAAGAACACAGGCACACACACACAGACACAAGAACACAGGCGCACACACACAGACACAAGAACACAGGCGCACACACACAGACACAAGAACACAGGCGCACACACACAGACACAAGAACACAGGCGCACACACAGAGACACAAGACACAGGCGCACAGACACAAGACACAGGCGCACAGACACAAGAACACAGGCGCACACACACAGGCACAAGAACACAGGTGCACACACACAGACAAGACACAGGCGGACACACACAGCCACAAGAACACAGGCGCACACACAGACACAAGACACAGGTGCACACACACACAGACACAAGAACACAGGCACACACACACAGGCAAAAGAAGACAGGCGCACACACACAGACACAAGACACAGGCGCACACACACAGACACAAGAACACAGGTGCACACACACACAGACACAAGAACACAGGCACACACACACAGGCAAAAGAAGACAGGCGCACACACACAGACACAAGAACACAGGCACACACACAGGCAAAAGAACACAGGCGCACACACACAGACACAAGACACAGGCGCACACACACAGACACAAGACACAGGCGCACACACACAGACACAAGAACACAGGCGCACACACACACAGACACAAGACACAGGCGCACACACACAGACACAAGAACACAGGCGCACACACAGACACAAGACACAGGTGCACACACACACAGACACAAGAACACAGGCACACACACACAGGCAAAAGAAGACAGGCGCACACACACAGACACAAGACACAGGCGCACACACACAGACACAAGAACACAGGTGCACACACACACAGACACAAGAACACAGGCACACACACACAGGCAAAAGAAGACAGGCGCACACACACAGACACAAGAACACAGGCACACACACAGGCAAAAGAACACAGGCGCACACACACAGACACAAGACACAGGCGCACACACACAGACACAAGACACAGGCGCACACACACAGACACAAGAACACAGGCGCACACACACACAGACACAAGACACAGGCGCACACACACAGACACAAGAACACTCTCTTCTCTCTTCCTCCCTCCCTGTGAGCAGTGTGAACTACTGGGGAGGCAGACACGGGAGGCAGGGAAGAGAAGGCAGGCAGGGAAGAGAAGGCAGGCAGGGAAGAGAAGGGAGTCAGGGGGAGGAAGGGAGGCAGAAAAGGGTCCGAAAGCCATTTCTTTGACTGACTTTCTCTCTAACAAAATGAATATTGAAAGAAACATTACTGATGTGCATTTTGCATAAGAAAGTGTTCTCATCCAAGCTTTAATCTAAGTTTGAAAATTGGCCTGAAGTGTTACTGCTGCTTTGTTACATAATGTTCATTCTGCATCCATCTGGGATCCAGTGTGTTGGCTCTAGTTGGCTTCCCCCTGTGTGTGTGTGTGTGTGTGTGTGTGTGTGTGTGTGTGTGTGTGTGTGTGTGTGTGTGTGTGTGTGTGTGTGTGTGTGTGTGTGTGTGTGTGTGTGGGTGTGTGTGTGTGTGCGCGAGATAGAGAGAATGGGAAGAAAAAGAAAGCACCATTCAGTCCCACAGTCAGTAACACAGTCAGTAACACAGACAGTAACACAGTCAGTAACACAGTCAGTCCCACTGTCAGTAACACAGTCAGTCCCACAGTCAGTAACACAGTCAGTAATAACACAGTCAGTCCCACAGTCAGTAATAACACAGTCAGTCCCACAGTCAGTCCCACAGTCAGTAACACAGTCAGTAGCACAGTCAGTAACACAGTCAGTCCCACAGTCAGTAACACAGTCAGTAGCACAGTCAGTAACAGTCAGTCCCACAGTCAGTAACACAGTCAGTAATAACACAGTCAGTCACACAGTCAGTAGCACAGTCAGTAACACAGTCAGTAGTACAGTCAGTAACACAGTCAGTAGCACAGTCAGTAGCACAGTCAGTAGCACAGTCAGTAACACAGTCAGTCCCACAGTCAGTCACACAGTCAGTAGCACAGTCAGTAGCACAGTCAGTAACACAGTCAGTAACACAGTCAGTAACACAGTCAGTAACACAGTTTGAAACACTGTCAGTAACACAGTCAGTCCCACAGTCAGTAACACAGTCAGTAATAACACAGTCAGTCCAACAGTCAGTAATAACACAGTCAGTCCCACAGTCAGTAACACAGTCAGTAGCACAGTCAGTAACACAGTCATTCCCACAGTCAGTAACACAGTCAGTAATAACACAGTCAGTCACACAGTCAGTAGCACAGTCAGTAACACAGTCAGTAGAACAGTCAGTAACACAGTCAGTAGAACAGTCAGTAGCACAGTCAGTAACACAGTCAGTAATAACACAGTCAGTCCCACAGTCAGTAGTACAGTCAGTAGTACAGTCAGTAGCACAGTCAGTAACACAGTCAGTAACACAGTCAGTAGCACAGTCAGTAACACAGTCAGTAACACAGTCAGTAGAACAGTCAGTAACACAGTCAGTAGCACAGTCAGTAACACAGTCAGTCCCACAGTCAGTAACACAGTCAGTAGCATAGTCAGTCCCACAGTCAGTAGCACAGTCAGTAGCACAGTCAGTAATAACACAGTCTGTCCCACAGTCAGTCACACAGTCAGTAGAACAGTCAGTAGCACAGTCAGTAGCACAGTCAGTAGCATAGTCAGTAACACAGTCAGTAGCACAGTCAGTAGCACAGTCAGTAACACAGTCAGTAATAACACAGTCAGTCCCACAGTCAGTAACACAGTCAGTAATAACACAGTCAGTCCCACAGTCAGTCCCACAGTCAGTAGTACAGTCAGTAGCACAGTCAGTAACACAGTCAGTAACACAGTCAGTCCCACTGTCAGTAACACAGTCAGTCCCACAGTCAGTAACACAGTCAGTCCCACAGTCAGTAGCACAGTCAGTAACACAGTCAGTCCCACAGTCAGTAACACAGTCAGTAGCACAGTCAGTCCCACTGTCAGTAACACAGTCAGTCCCACAGTCAGTAACACAGTCAGTAATAACACAGTCAGTCCCACAGTCAGTAATAACACAGTCAGTCCCACAGTCAGTCCCACAGTCAGTAACACAGTCAGTAGCACAGTCAGTAACACAGTCAGTCCCACAGTCAGTAACACAGTCAGTAGCACAGTCAGTAACAGTCAGTCCCACAGTCAGTAACACAGTCAGTAATAACACAGTCAGTCACACAGTCAGTAGCACAGTCAGTAACACAGTCAGTAGTACAGTCAGTAACACAGTCAGTAGCACAGTCAGTAGCACAGTCAGTAGCACAGTCAGTAACACAGTCAGTCACACAGTCAGTCACACAGTCAGTAGCACAGTCAGTAGCACAGTCAGTAACACAGTCAGTAACACAGTCAGTAACACAGTCAGTAACACAGTTTGAAACACTGTCAGTAACACAGTCAGTCCCACAGTCAGTAACACAGTCAGTAATAACACAGTCAGTCCAACAGTCAGTAATAACACAGTCAGTCCCACAGTCAGTAACACAGTCAGTAGCACAGTCAGTAACACAGTCAGTCCCACAGTCAGTAACACAGTCAGTAATAACACAGTCAGTCACACAGTCAGTAGCACAGTCAGTAACACAGTCAGTAGAACAGTCAGTAACACAGTCAGTAGAACAGTCAGTAGCACAGTCAGTAACACAGTCAGTAATAACACAGTCAGTCCCACAGTCAGTAGTACAGTCAGTAGTACAGTCAGTAGCACAGTCAGTAACACAGTCAGTAACACAGTCAGTAGCACAGTCAGTAACACAGTCAGTAACACAGTCAGTAGAACAGTCAGTAACACAGTCAGTAGCACAGTCAGTAACACAGTCAGTCCCACAGTCAGTAACACAGTCAGTAGCATAGTCAGTCCCACAGTCAGTAGCACAGTCAGTAGCACAGTCAGTAATAACACAGTCTGTCCCACAGTCAGTCACACAGTCAGTAGAACAGTCAGTAGCACAGTCAGTAGCACAGTCAGTAGCATAGTCAGTAACACAGTCAGTAGCACAGTCAGTAGCACAGTCAGTAACACAGTCAGTAATAACACAGTCAGTCCCACAGTCAGTAACCCAGTCAGTAATAACACAGTCAGTCCCACAGTCAGTCCCACAGTCAGTAGTACAGTCAGTAGCACAGTCAGTAACACAGTCAGTAACACAGTCAGTCCCACTGTCAGTAACACAGTCAGTCCCACAGTCAGTAACACAGTCAGTCCCACAGTCAGTAGCACAGTCAGTAACACAGTCAGTCCCACAGTCAGTAACACAGTCAGTAGCACAGTCAGTAACAGTCAGTCCCACTGTCAGTAACACAGTCAGTCCCACAGTCAGTAACACAGTCAGTAATAACACAGTCAGTCACACAGTCAGTAGCACAGTCAGTAACACAGTCAGTAGAACAGTCAGTAACACAGTCAGTAGAACAGTCAGTAGCACAGTCAGTAACACAGTCAGTAATAACACAGTCAGTCCCACAGTCAGTCCCACAGTCAGTAGTACAGTCAGTAGCACAGTCAGTAACACAGTCAGTAACACAGTCAGTAGCACAGTCAGTAACACAGTCAGTAACACAGTCAGTAGAACAGTCAGTAACACAGTCAGTAGCACAGTCAGTAACACAGTCAGTCCCACAGTCAGTAACACAGTCAGTAGCATAGTCAGTCCCACAGTCAGTAGCACAGTCAGTAGCACAGTCAGTAATAACACAGTCTGTCCCACAGTCAGTCACACAGTCAGTAGAACAGTCAGTAGCACAGTCAGTAGCACAGTCAGTAGCATAGTCAGTAACACAGTCAGTAGCACAGTCAGTAGCACAGTCAGTAACACAGTCAGTAATAACACAGTCAGTCCCACAGTCAGTAACACAGTCAGTAATAACACAGTCAGTCCCACAGTCAGTAACACAGTCAGTAACACAGTCAGTCCCACTGTCAGTAACACAGTCAGTCCCACAGTCAGTAACACAGTCAGTCCCACAGTCAGTAGCACAGTCAGTAACACAGTCAGTCCCACAGTCAGTAACACAGTCAGTAGCACAGTCAGTAACAGTCAGTCCCACTGTCAGTAACACAGTCAGTCCCACAGTCAGTAACACAGTCAGTAATAACACAGTCAGTCACACAGTCAGTAGCACAGTCAGTAACACAGTCAGTAGAACAGTCAGTAACACAGTCAGTAGAACAGTCAGTAGCACAGTCAGTAACACAGTCAGTAATAACACAGTCAGTCCCACAGTCAGTCCCACAGTCAGTAGTACAGTCAGTAGCACAGTCAGTAACACAGTCAGTAACACAGTCAGTAGCACAGTCAGTAACACAGTCAGTAACACAGTCAGTAGAACAGTCAGTAACACAGTCAGTAGCACAGTCAGTAACACAGTCAGTCCCACAGTCAGTAACACAGTCAGTAGCATAGTCAGTCCCACAGTCAGTAGCACAGTCAGTAGCACAGTCAGTAATAACACAGTCTGTCCCACAGTCAGTCACACAGTCAGTAGAACAGTCAGTAGCACAGTCAGTAGCACAGTCAGTAGCATAGTCAGTAACACAGTCAGTAGCACAGTCAGTAGCACAGTCAGTAACACAGTCAGTAATAACACAGTCAGTCCCACAGTCAGTAACCCAGTCAGTCCCACAGTCAGTAACACAGTCAGTAACAAAGTCAGTAACACAGTATAAAACAGCAGTAACACAGTCAGTCCCACAGTCAGTAACACAGTCAGTAGCATAGTCAGTCCCACAGTCAGTAGCACAGTCAGTAGCACAGTCAGTAATAACACAGTCTGTCCCACAGTCAGTCACACAGTCAGTAGAACAGTCAGTAGCACAGTCAGTAGCACAGTCAGTAGCATAGTCAGTAACACAGTCAGTAGCACAGTCAGTAGCACAGTCAGTAACACAGTCAGTAATAACACAGTCAGTCCCACAGTCAGTAACCCAGTCAGTCCCACAGTCAGTAACACAGTCAGTAACAAAGTCAGTAACACAGTATAAAACAGCAGTAACACAGTCAGTCCCACAGTCAGTAACACAGTCAGTAGCATAGTCAGTCCCACAGTCAGTAGCACAGTCAGTAGCACAGTCAGTAGCACAGTCAGTAATAACACAGTCTGTCCCACAGTCAGTAACACAGTCAGTAATAACACAGTCAGTCACACAGTCAGTAGCACAGTCAGTAACACAGTCAGTAGAACAGTCAGTAACACAGTCAGTAGAACAGTCAGTAGCACAGTCAGTAACACAGTCAGTAATAACACAGTCAGTCCCACAGTCAGTAGTACAGTCAGTAGTACAGTCAGTAGCACAGTCAGTAACACAGTCAGTAACACAGTCAGTAGCACAGTCAGTAACACAGTCAGTAACACAGTCAGTAGAACAGTCAGTAACACAGTCAGTAGCACAGTCAGTAACACAGTCAGTCCCACAGTCAGTAACACAGTCAGTAGCATAGTCAGTCCCACAGTCAGTAGCACAGTCAGTAGCACAGTCAGTAATAACACAGTCTGTCCCACAGTCAGTCACACAGTCAGTAGAACAGTCAGTAGCACAGTCAGTAGCACAGTCAGTAGCATAGTCAGTAACACAGTCAGTAGCACAGTCAGTAGCACAGTCAGTAACACAGTCAGTAATAACACAGTCAGTCCCACAGTCAGTAACCCAGTCAGTAATAACACAGTCAGTCCCACAGTCAGTCCCACAGTCAGTAGTACAGTCAGTAGCACAGTCAGTAACACAGTCAGTAACACAGTCAGTCCCACTGTCAGTAACACAGTCAGTCCCACAGTCAGTAACACAGTCAGTCCCACAGTCAGTAGCACAGTCAGTAACACAGTCAGTCCCACAGTCAGTAACACAGTCAGTAGCACAGTCAGTAACAGTCAGTCCCACTGTCAGTAACACAGTCAGTCCCACAGTCAGTAACACAGTCAGTAATAACACAGTCAGTCACACAGTCAGTAGCACAGTCAGTAACACAGTCAGTAGAACAGTCAGTAACACAGTCAGTAGAACAGTCAGTAGCACAGTCAGTAACACAGTCAGTAATAACACAGTCAGTCCCACAGTCAGTCCCACAGTCAGTAGTACAGTCAGTAGCACAGTCAGTAACACAGTCAGTAACACAGTCAGTAGCACAGTCAGTAACACAGTCAGTAACACAGTCAGTAGAACAGTCAGTAACACAGTCAGTAGCACAGTCAGTAACACAGTCAGTCCCACAGTCAGTAACACAGTCAGTAGCATAGTCAGTCCCACAGTCAGTAGCACAGTCAGTAGCACAGTCAGTAATAACACAGTCTGTCCCACAGTCAGTCACACAGTCAGTAGAACAGTCAGTAGCACAGTCAGTAGCACAGTCAGTAGCATAGTCAGTAACACAGTCAGTAGCACAGTCAGTAGCACAGTCAGTAACACAGTCAGTAATAACACAGTCAGTCCCACAGTCAGTAACACAGTCAGTAATAACACAGTCAGTCCCACAGTCAGTCCCACAGTCAGTAGTACAGTCAGTAGCACAGTCAGTAACACAGTCAGTAACACAGTCAGTCCCACTGTCAGTAACACAGTCAGTCCCACAGTCAGTAACACAGTCAGTCCCACAGTCAGTAGCACAGTCAGTAACACAGTCAGTCCCACAGTCAGTAACACAGTCAGTAGCACAGTCAGTAACAGTCAGTCCCACTGTCAGTAACACAGTCAGTCCCACAGTCAGTAACACAGTCAGTAATAACACAGTCAGTCACACAGTCAGTAGCACAGTCAGTAACACAGTCAGTAGAACAGTCAGTAACACAGTCAGTAGAACAGTCAGTAGCACAGTCAGTAACACAGTCAGTAATAACACAGTCAGTCCCACAGTCAGTCCCACAGTCAGTAGTACAGTCAGTAGCACAGTCAGTAACACAGTCAGTAACACAGTCAGTAGCACAGTCAGTAACACAGTCAGTAACACAGTCAGTAGAACAGTCAGTAACACAGTCAGTAGCACAGTCAGTAACACAGTCAGTCCCACAGTCAGTAACACAGTCAGTAGCATAGTCAGTCCCACAGTCAGTAGCACAGTCAGTAGCACAGTCAGTAATAACACAGTCTGTCCCACAGTCAGTCACACAGTCAGTAGAACAGTCAGTAGCACAGTCAGTAGCACAGTCAGTAGCATAGTCAGTAACACAGTCAGTAGCACAGTCAGTAGCACAGTCAGTAACACAGTCAGTAATAACACAGTCAGTCCCACAGTCAGTAACCCAGTCAGTCCCACAGTCAGTAACACAGTCAGTAACAAAGTCAGTAACACAGTATAAAACAGCAGTAACACAGTCAGTCCCACAGTCAGTAACACAGTCAGTAGCATAGTCAGTCCCACAGTCAGTAGCACAGTCAGTAGCACAGTCAGTAATAACAAAGTCTGTCCCACAGTCAGTCACACAGTCAGTAGAACAGTCAGTAGCACAGTCAGTAGCACAGTCAGTAGCATAGTCAGTAACACAGTCAGTAGCACAGTCAGTAGCACAGTCAGTAACACAGTCAGTAATAACACAGTCAGTCCCACAGTCAGTAACCCAGTCAGTCCCACAGTCAGTAACACAGTCAGTAACAAAGTCAGTAACACAGTATAAAACAGCAGTAACACAGTCAGTCCCACAGTCAGTAACACAGTCAGTAGCATAGTCAGTCCCACAGTCAGTAGCACAGTCAGTAGCACAGTCAGTAGCACAGTCAGTAATAACACAGTCTGTCCCACAGTCAGTAACACAGTCAGTAATAACACAGTCAGTCACACAGTCAGTAGCACAGTCAGTAACACAGTCAGTAGAACAGTCAGTAACACAGTCAGTAGAACAGTCAGTAGCACAGTCAGTAACACAGTCAGTAATAACACAGTCAGTCCCACAGTCAGTAGTACAGTCAGTAGTACAGTCAGTAGCACAGTCAGTAACACAGTCAGTAACACAGTCAGTAGCACAGTCAGTAACACAGTCAGTAACACAGTCAGTAGAACAGTCAGTAACACAGTCAGTAGCACAGTCAGTAACACAGTCAGTCCCACAGTCAGTAACACAGTCAGTAGCATAGTCAGTCCCACAGTCAGTAGCACAGTCAGTAGCACAGTCAGTAATAACACAGTCTGTCCCACAGTCAGTCACACAGTCAGTAGAACAGTCAGTAGCACAGTCAGTAGCACAGTCAGTAGCATAGTCAGTAACACAGTCAGTAGCACAGTCAGTAGCACAGTCAGTAACACAGTCAGTAATAACACAGTCAGTCCCACAGTCAGTAACCCAGTCAGTAATAACACAGTCAGTCCCACAGTCAGTCCCACAGTCAGTAGTACAGTCAGTAGCACAGTCAGTAACACAGTCAGTAACACAGTCAGTCCCACTGTCAGTAACACAGTCAGTCCCACAGTCAGTAACACAGTCAGTCCCACAGTCAGTAGCACAGTCAGTAACACAGTCAGTCCCACAGTCAGTAACACAGTCAGTAGCACAGTCAGTAACAGTCAGTCCCACTGTCAGTAACACAGTCAGTCCCACAGTCAGTAACACAGTCAGTAATAACACAGTCAGTCACACAGTCAGTAGCACAGTCAGTAACACAGTCAGTAGAACAGTCAGTAACACAGTCAGTAGAACAGTCAGTAGCACAGTCAGTAACACAGTCAGTAATAACACAGTCAGTCCCACAGTCAGTCCCACAGTCAGTAGTACAGTCAGTAGCACAGTCAGTAACACAGTCAGTAACACAGTCAGTAGCACAGTCAGTAACACAGTCAGTAACACAGTCAGTAGAACAGTCAGTAACACAGTCAGTAGCACAGTCAGTAACACAGTCAGTCCCACAGTCAGTAACACAGTCAGTAGCATAGTCAGTCCCACAGTCAGTAGCACAGTCAGTAGCACAGTCAGTAATAACACAGTCTGTCCCACAGTCAGTCACACAGTCAGTAGAACAGTCAGTAGCACAGTCAGTAGCACAGTCAGTAGCATAGTCAGTAACACAGTCAGTAGCACAGTCAGTAGCACAGTCAGTAACACAGTCAGTAATAACACAGTCAGTCCCACAGTCAGTAACACAGTCAGTAATAACACAGTCAGTCCCACAGTCAGTCCCACAGTCAGTAGTACAGTCAGTAGCACAGTCAGTAACACAGTCAGTAACACAGTCAGTCCCACTGTCAGTAACACAGTCAGTCCCACAGTCAGTAACACAGTCAGTCCCACAGTCAGTAGCACAGTCAGTAACACAGTCAGTCCCACAGTCAGTAACACAGTCAGTAGCACAGTCAGTAACAGTCAGTCCCACTGTCAGTAACACAGTCAGTCCCACAGTCAGTAACACAGTCAGTAATAACACAGTCAGTCACACAGTCAGTAGCACAGTCAGTAACACAGTCAGTAGAACAGTCAGTAACACAGTCAGTAGAACAGTCAGTAGCACAGTCAGTAACACAGTCAGTAATAACACAGTCAGTCCCACAGTCAGTCCCACAGTCAGTAGTACAGTCAGTAGCACAGTCAGTAACACAGTCAGTAACACAGTCAGTAGCACAGTCAGTAACACAGTCAGTAACACAGTCAGTAGAACAGTCAGTAACACAGTCAGTAGCACAGTCAGTAACACAGTCAGTCCCACAGTCAGTAACACAGTCAGTAGCATAGTCAGTCCCACAGTCAGTAGCACAGTCAGTAGCACAGTCAGTAATAACACAGTCTGTCCCACAGTCAGTCACACAGTCAGTAGAACAGTCAGTAGCACAGTCAGTAGCACAGTCAGTAGCATAGTCAGTAACACAGTCAGTAGCACAGTCAGTAGCACAGTCAGTAACACAGTCAGTAATAACACAGTCAGTCCCACAGTCAGTAACCCAGTCAGTCCCACAGTCAGTAACACAGTCAGTAACAAAGTCAGTAACACAGTATAAAACAGCAGTAACACAGTCAGTCCCACAGTCAGTAACACAGTCAGTAGCATAGTCAGTCCCACAGTCAGTAGCACAGTCAGTAGCACAGTCAGTAATAACACAGTCTGTCCCACAGTCAGTCACACAGTCAGTAGAACAGTCAGTAGCACAGTCAGTAGCACAGTCAGTAGCATAGTCAGTAACACAGTCAGTAGCACAGTCAGTAGCACAGTCAGTAACACAGTCAGTAATAACACAGTCAGTCCCACAGTCAGTAACCCAGTCAGTCCCACAGTCAGTAACACAGTCAGTAACAAAGTCAGTAACACAGTATAAAACAGCAGTAACACAGTCAGTCCCACAGTCAGTAACACAGTCAGTAGCATAGTCAGTCCCACAGTCAGTAGCACAGTCAGTAGCACAGTCAGTAGCACAGTCAGTAATAACACAGTCTGTCCCACAGTCAGTAACACAGTCAGTAATAACACAGTCAGTCACACAGTCAGTAGCACAGTCAGTAACACAGTCAGTAGAACAGTCAGTAACACAGTCAGTAGAACAGTCAGTAGCACAGTCAGTAACACAGTCAGTAATAACACAGTCAGTCCCACAGTCAGTAGTACAGTCAGTAGTACAGTCAGTAGCACAGTCAGTAACACAGTCAGTAACACAGTCAGTAGCACAGTCAGTAACACAGTCAGTAACACAGTCAGTAGAACAGTCAGTAACACAGTCAGTAGCACAGTCAGTAACACAGTCAGTCCCACAGTCAGTAACACAGTCAGTAGCATAGTCAGTCCCACAGTCAGTAGCACAGTCAGTAGCACAGTCAGTAATAACACAGTCTGTCCCACAGTCAGTCACACAGTCAGTAGAACAGTCAGTAGCACAGTCAGTAGCACAGTCAGTAGCATAGTCAGTAACACAGTCAGTAGCACAGTCAGTAGCACAGTCAGTAACACAGTCAGTAATAACACAGTCAGTCCCACAGTCAGTAACCCAGTCAGTAATAACACAGTCAGTCCCACAGTCAGTCCCACAGTCAGTAGTACAGTCAGTAGCACAGTCAGTAACACAGTCAGTAACACAGTCAGTCCCACTGTCAGTAACACAGTCAGTCCCACAGTCAGTAACACAGTCAGTCCCACAGTCAGTAGCACAGTCAGTAACACAGTCAGTCCCACAGTCAGTAACACAGTCAGTAGCACAGTCAGTAACAGTCAGTCCCACTGTCAGTAACACAGTCAGTCCCACAGTCAGTAACACAGTCAGTAATAACACAGTCAGTCACACAGTCAGTAGCACAGTCAGTAACACAGTCAGTAGAACAGTCAGTAACACAGTCAGTAGAACAGTCAGTAGCACAGTCAGTAACACAGTCAGTAATAACACAGTCAGTCCCACAGTCAGTCCCACAGTCAGTAGTACAGTCAGTAGCACAGTCAGTAACACAGTCAGTAACACAGTCAGTAGCACAGTCAGTAACACAGTCAGTAACACAGTCAGTAGAACAGTCAGTAACACAGTCAGTAGCACAGTCAGTAACACAGTCAGTCCCACAGTCAGTAACACAGTCAGTAGCATAGTCAGTCCCACAGTCAGTAGCACAGTCAGTAGCACAGTCAGTAATAACACAGTCTGTCCCACAGTCAGTCACACAGTCAGTAGAACAGTCAGTAGCACAGTCAGTAGCACAGTCAGTAGCATAGTCAGTAACACAGTCAGTAGCACAGTCAGTAGCACAGTCAGTAACACAGTCAGTAATAACACAGTCAGTCCCACAGTCAGTAACACAGTCAGTAATAACACAGTCAGTCCCACAGTCAGTCCCACAGTCAGTAGTACAGTCAGTAGCACAGTCAGTAACACAGTCAGTAACACAGTCAGTCCCACTGTCAGTAACACAGTCAGTCCCACAGTCAGTAACACAGTCAGTCCCACAGTCAGTAGCACAGTCAGTAACACAGTCAGTCCCACAGTCAGTAACACAGTCAGTAGCACAGTCAGTAACAGTCAGTCCCACTGTCAGTAACACAGTCAGTCCCACAGTCAGTAACACAGTCAGTAATAACACAGTCAGTCACACAGTCAGTAGCACAGTCAGTAACACAGTCAGTAGAACAGTCAGTAACACAGTCAGTAGAACAGTCAGTAGCACAGTCAGTAACACAGTCAGTAATAACACAGTCAGTCCCACAGTCAGTCCCACAGTCAGTAGTACAGTCAGTAGCACAGTCAGTAACACAGTCAGTAACACAGTCAGTAGCACAGTCAGTAACACAGTCAGTAACACAGTCAGTAGAACAGTCAGTAACACAGTCAGTAGCACAGTCAGTAACACAGTCAGTCCCACAGTCAGTAACACAGTCAGTAGCATAGTCAGTCCCACAGTCAGTAGCACAGTCAGTAGCACAGTCAGTAATAACACAGTCTGTCCCACAGTCAGTCACACAGTCAGTAGAACAGTCAGTAGCACAGTCAGTAGCACAGTCAGTAGCATAGTCAGTAACACAGTCAGTAGCATAGTCAGTAGCACAGTCAGTAACACAGTCAGTAATAACACAGTCAGTCCCACAGTCAGTAACCCAGTCAGTCCCACAGTCAGTAACACAGTCAGTAACAAAGTCAGTAACACAGTATAAAACAGCAGTAACACAGTCAGTCCCACAGTCAGTAACACAGTCAGTAGCATAGTCAGTCCCACAGTCAGTAGCACAGTCAGTAGCACAGTCAGTAATAACACAGTCTGTCCCACAGTCAGTCACACAGTCAGTAGAACAGTCAGTAGCACAGTCAGTAGCACAGTCAGTAGCATAGTCAGTAACACAGTCAGTAGCACAGTCAGTAGCACAGTCAGTAACACAGTCAGTAATAACACAGTCAGTCCCACAGTCAGTAACCCAGTCAGTCCCACAGTCAGTAACACAGTCAGTAACAAAGTCAGTAACACAGTATAAAACAGCAGTAACACAGTCAGTCCCACAGTCAGTAACACAGTCAGTAGCATAGTCAGTCCCACAGTCAGTAGCACAGTCAGTAGCACAGTCAGTAGCACAGTCAGTAATAACACAGTCTGTCCCACAGTCAGTCACACAGTCAGTAGAACAGTCAGTAGCACAGTCAGTAGCACAGTCAGTAGCATAGTCAGTAACACAGTCAGTAGCACAGTCAGTAACACAGTCAGTACTAACACAGTCAGTAATAACACAGTCAGTAACACAGTATGAAACACAGTCAGTAACACAGTCAGTAACACAGTCAGTAGCACAGTCAGTAGCATAGTCAGTAACACAGTCAGTAACACAGTCAGTAGCACAGTCAGTAACACAGTCAGTAATAACACAGTCAGTCCCACAGTCAGTAACCCAGTCAGTCCCACAGTCAGTAACACAGTCAGTAACAAAGTCAGTAACACAGTATAAAACAGCAGTAACACAGTCAGTCCCACAGTCAGTTACACAGTTTGAAACACAGTCAGTAATAACACAGTCAGTAACACAGTATGAAACACAGTCAGTAACACAGTCAGTAACACAGTCAGTAGCACAGTCAGTAGCATAGTCAGTAACACAGTCAGTAACACAGTCAGTAGCACAGTCAGTAACACAGTCAGTAATAACACAGTCAGTCCCACAGTCAGTAACCCAGTCAGTCCCACAGTCAGTAACACAGTCAGTAACAAAGTCAGTAACACAGTATAAAACAGCAGTAACACAGTCAGTCCCACAGTCAGTTACACAGTTTGAAACACAGTCAGTAACACAGTCAGTAACACAGTCAGGAGCACAGTCAGGAGCACAGTCAGTAGCACAGTCAGTAACACAGTCAGTACTAACACAGTCAGTAATACCACAGTCAGTAACACAGTATGAAACACAGTCAGTAACACAGTCAGTAACACAGTCAGTAGCACAGTCAGTTACAAATTCAGTAACACAGTCAGTAACACAGTCAGTAGAACAGTCGGTAGCACAGTCAGTCCCACAGTCAGTAACACAGTCAGTAACACAGTCAGTAGCACAGTCAGTTACAAATTCAGTAACACAGTCAGTAACACAGTCAGTAGAACAGTCGGTAGCACAGTCAGTCCCACAGTCAGTAACACAGTTAGTAACACAGTCAGTAGCACAGTCAGTAATAACACAGTCAGTCCTACAGTCAGTCCCACAGTCAGTTACACAGTCAGTAACACAGCCAGTCCCACAGTCAGTAACACAGTATGAAACACAGTCAGTAACACAGTTTGAAACAAAGTCAGTCCCACAGTCAGTAACACAGTCAGTAAGACAGTCAGTCCCACAGTCAGTAACACAGTCAGTGACACAGTCAGTAGAACAGTCAGTAACACCGTCAGTAACAAAGTCAGTAACACAGTATGAAACACAGTCAGTAACACAGTCAGTAACACAGTCAGTCCCACAGTCAGTAACACAGTTTGAAACACAGTCAGTCCCACAGTCAGAAAACACAGTCAGTAGCACAGTCAGTAGCACAGTCAGTAATAACACAGTCAGTCCCACAGTCAGTAACACAGTCAGTAACAAAGTCAGTAACAAAGTCAGTAACACAGTATAAAACACAGTCAGTAACAGAGTCAGTCCCACAGTCAGTAACACAGTTTGAAACACAGTCAGTAACACAGTCAGTAGCACAGTCAGTAACACAGTCAGTACTAACAGTCAGTAATAACAGTCAGTCCCACAGTCAGTAACACAGTCAGTAACACAGTATGAAACACAGTCAGTAACACAGTCAGTTACAAAGTCAGTAACACAGTATGAAACACAGTCAGTAACACAGTCAGTAACACAGTCAGTAAGACAGTCAGTAAGACAGTCAGTCCCACAGTCAGTAACACAGTCAGTGACACAGTCAGTAGAACAGTCAGTAACACAGTCAGTAACAAAGTCAGTAACACAGTATGAAACACAGTCAGTAACACAGTCAGTAACACAGTTTGAAACTCAGTCAGTCACACAGTCAGTCCCATAGTCAGTAACACACTATGAAACACAGTATGAAACACAGTCAGTAACACAGTCAGTAAGACAGTCAGTAAGACAGTCAGTAACACAGTCAGTGACACAGTCAGTGACACAGTCAGTAGAGGGGTCAATAACACATTCAGTAACAAAGTCAGTAACACAGTATGAAACACAGTCAGTAACACAGTCAGTAACACAGTTTGAAACACAGTCAGTCCCACAGTCAGTCCCATAGTCAGTAACACAGTCAGCATCACAGTCAGTAACACAGTCAGTAATAACACAGTCAGTCCCACAGTCAGTAACACAGTTTGAAACACAGTCAGTCCCACAGTCAGTAACACAGTCAGTAGCACAGTCAGTAACACAGTCAGTACTAACAGTCAGTAATAACAGTCAGTCCCACAGTCAGTAATAACACAGTCAGTCCTACAGTCAGTCCCACAGTCAGTAACACAGTATGAAACACAGTCAGTAACACAGTCAGTAACACAGTTTGAAACACAGTCAGTCCCACAGTCAGTCCCATAGTCAGTAACACAGTCAGCATCACAGTCAGTAACACAGTCAGTAATAACACAGTCAGTCCCAGTCAATAACAGTCAGTCTGTGATCAAGCTGACTGCTTATTGGCCACACAGAAATTCCATTCAGGCATTTCTCTACAGATGACCCCTGATGCATGATTTACCCTGAGGTCAGAGTGCAGGGAAAGGCTACGAGGGTGTTAAGAAAACACTCATGCTGCCTCACCAAATATGCTCAACATCTATTTCATTCACCGTCGGTCAATCGGACCATGGAGAAGGATTTAGAGTTAAACATGTAACCACACAAAGGGGACGAGGGAATGGAGTCGGCACGTGGAAAAGACTGCAGGGAGGGATGCAGGAGGAAGCGGTTGGGAAGCAGTGGGAAGCGGTGGGAAGAGGTGGGATGCAGGGGGAAGCGGTGGGAAGCAGGTGGAGCAGGGGGAAGCGGTGGGATGCAGGGGGAAGCGGTGGGATGCAGGGGGAAGCGGTGGGATGCAGGGGGAAGCGGTGGGATGCAGGGGGAAGCGGTGGGAAGCGGTGGGATGCAGGGGGAAGCGGTGGGATGCAGGGGAAGAGGTGGGATGCAGGGGGAAGCGGTGGGATGCAGGGGGAAGCGGTGGGATGCAGGGGGAAGCGGTGGGATGCAGGGGGAAGCGGTGGGAAGCGGTGGGATGCAGGGGGAAGCGGTGGGATGGAGGGGGAAGCGGTGGGATGCAGGGGGAAGCGGTGGGAAGCGGTGGGATGCAGGGGGAAGCGGTGTACACAGACAGCAGCAGGCCCACCCCTCCTCTTCTACCACTTTACTGCTGGCAGGACACGATACGATACACAGACACAGAACCCTCCTACTCAGGGAGAGGAGATGGGAGGATGAAAGAAAGAGAAGGATAAAGGAGAACGGTAGAGGGGAAAAAGAGACATAAAACAAGAGCAAAGGGGGAGAGGAGGATAGAGGAGGGATGGGAGGAGAGAGGTGAGGTGGGGGAATGGATGTTAGCCTGGGGCAAAGATATGGACTGATACTGGTGTCTGAATGGGGGCTCAGCAGCCAGAAAATGAGGGGGTGTTAGTGACACACATCTCCCATTCCATCCTAGACACTCTTCACTTACGTAAGAGCAGCTAGATCAACGACTATAAGCAGGGCCATAAACCAAAGTGTTTGGTCCTGAGGCAAAAAGGCCAAAAGTTAAAAAAAACAAAAAATCATTTCGGACTAGGAAACGGTCCTTAACGCGGCATTAGTGGCACTGACATTTAACTCACTGGGTTACAGTATGTTTGTCTAGACAAGTTTGCCGCCTAGTGGAGAATAGGCACTTGAACAGGATCAATGCCAGCGTCAAATTCGTCCCGTCCACCAGCCGGATACTGTATCTCGCTGTCAAGAGCAGTTCGCCTGGGCACAAGGTTAGGATCAAATAGCCGTGGAAAGAGAGAGGGAGTACAGGGATGATAATCATATTAGCAAAGTTGATGTGTAAACAAGAGCTGACCTGTAAGAAGGCAGCTAGTCGACCCAGCACTGCTCCCTGCCTCCCTCTCTACACGGCAGGAGTGGGACTGCAGAGTCATCACTGTCTCTCTCTCTCTGCTCCCCCACCCCACCCCACCCTCTAACACACACATGCGCATAAACGCTCACAAAATGTGATTATTTCGTACATCACTTTCATTACAGCTGCTGAGTAATTTGCAATGACAATACACAGACATGCATGGTGACATAACTGTCTGACGAGTGGTAAATGTATTGTACATTCACATGGCAGTATGAAAAGTACCCTGAACTCTTAAAGTACTCTTCTGAAGGGAGAGGTAAGGTACTCATGTCATGGTGGAGTGGTTATCCACGGTACTATGTTACTAACAGAAACACAATACAAACCTAAAAGCTGTTTTCACAGGATTACATGACAGCGAGTTGTCATAAACACAGTCCTTTGAAATCTCATTCAATGTTTTGGTATTTCAATTTCATCTTCTTTAAAAAATGTAAAAAGTAAAATATGATGTGCTTAAATTACTTAACATCCAGTAGTAGATCAAGGTGGTCAGAATGATGATAGTGTGTGAATTACTCCGCTAAACCCTCATTAGATTCTCAAAGAGGAATCTATCTTATTCTCAATCCCACTCAGGGTCACCGCCGAGATAAAAACAAAGCAGATGATATTGATATTGGTCAGGAAATGAAAGAGAAGGGATAATGCAGAAGCAAAAGGCTATGTCCCAAATGCCAAATTCCCTATGAAGTGCACCACTTTTGACCAGAGCCCCAAGTAGTGCACTATATAGGCAATAGGGTGCCATTTGGGACACATACACAAGATCTGGTTCATTATAAAGCCTGTTTTAATAAGCAGCATAAGAGTTGGTACCTGCTTTGAAACTGCTATGGCTTTCTTTGATCTGGTGGCTGGGGTTATTACAAATAGACTTTACACGAAAGTCAAGACTAATTTCCCTTCTTATACAGTATCAATATTAAAATAAAAAATAAAAAAGGCATAACACGGTATGATTAAAGAAGGTTGTCACAGCCTAAATGCTTCAAACAGACTGATGGCCAGTCTTGAAAAAATGCTTCAAACATTTTGTGCAAATGCCTAAAAGATACTGAAGGCCAGCAAGTAGCTCTTCAAACATCCTCCGATCCCCTCCTAGTGCCTCATGGACTGGACACATAATCTCATCTCGCACAGCTTCCTTGTTGCTTTTTTTATTATATTTTTTATTTAACCTTAATTTACCTAGGTAAGTCAGTTAAGAACAAATTCTTATTTACAATGACGGCCTACACCGGCCGAACTCGGACGCTGGGCTAATTGTCCCCCACTTGGGAGTTCCTGCTCCTCCATGTTTGTTTACAACGCCCATCATCATAAACATGTCCCAGACATCACGCCAACACCCCTAAACGCTGAAGCCTTTGCACCTCTCTTCTTCGACCAACCAACGCAGTCGATGTATGTTGACTGACCGCACTGAGTGGAGGCTGGCGTGTAGCTCTCGTTTAGAGGTGGAAACCAGACAAAGCCTTCCTGAGAGATCAAAGTCAAATTTCATTCCTGATGTGTGTGTGTGTGTGTTAGAGACCTGAGCAGTGACACACACGCAAACATGTAAGGGTGTGTACACACACACACACACACACACACACACACACACACACACACACACACACACACACAGGCTCGGAGATGAGAGACCTGTCTGTCCGCAGTCTCTCGGTAGTGTTGCGCAGCAGAAGTGTTTTGTGCCAACAACACTCCCTCGTTTCCTGAGAAATGTGCTGCTATCTGACTCAGGTCTACATCAGACTGCATTCAGACTCACTCCTAGGAACAGAGCACAAGTCTCTAATCACTTCCTATTCCCTGCATAGTGCAATACTTTTCATCAGAGCATATATTGCACTACTTATGACCAAAGTGAAAAGAGTTTGGATATTCATCATAGGTCTTTTCAGTGGCCTTGATGCATCACCTTCATTTAGCTAGAAGGGAGGGTGAGTGACTCATAATGGGGTCATGATGGAAAGGCAGAAGGGTTGGTAGTCCACTGTATAAACAGGCTGTGTTCAGCTGCTCGCAGGTGTATATCAGCAGCATTCAAATTATAACACAGAGCTCCCTGTATCTCAACACTAGGGGTCAGCCATGTTACAGAGGTCACAGGGAGGGTGAGTCAGTCAGGCCAGGACATTAATTCACTTCACACAACAATACCATTTCCCAGAAAGCAGCTCCTCTACTCTGCCTCAGGCCACAATACGGGCCCCAGCTGGATTCTCCTCTACTCAGACTCCGGGCCCCAGCTGGATTCTCCTCTACTCAGACTCCGGGCCCCAGCTGGATTCTCCTCTACTCAGACTCCGGGCCCCAGCTGGATTCTCCTCTACTCAGACTCCGGGCCCCAGCTGGATTCTCCTCTACTCAGACTACGGGCCCCAGCTGGATTCTCCTCTACTCAGACTCCGGGCCCCAGCTGGATTCTCCTCTACTCAGACTACGGGCCCCAGCTGGATTCTCCTCTACTCAGACTACGGGCCCCAGCTGGATTCTCCTCTACTCAGACTACGGGCCCCAGCTGGATTCTCCTCTACTCAGACTCCGGGCCCCAGCTGGATTCTCCTCTACTCAGACTACGGGCCCCAGCTGGATTCTCCTCTACTCAGACTACGGGCCCCAGCTGGATTCTCCTCTACTCAGACTACGGGCCCCAGCTGGATTCTCCTCTACTCAGACTACGGGCCCCAGCTGGATTCTCCTCTACTCAGACTACGGGCCCCAGCTGGATTCTCCTCTACTCAGACTACGGGCCCCAGCTGGATTCTCCTCTACTCAGACTCCGGGCCCCAGCTGGATTCTCCTCTACTCAGACTCCGGGCCCCAGCTGGATTCTCCTCTACTCAGACTCCGGGCCCCAGCTGGATTCTCCTCTACTCAGACTACGGGCCCCAGCTGGATTCTCCTCTACTCAGACTCCGGGCCCCAGCTGGATTCTCCTCTACTCAGACTACGGGCCCCAGCTGGATTCTCCTCTACTCAGACTACGGGCCCCAGCTGGATTCTCCTCTACTCAGACTACGGGCCCCAGCTGGATTCTCCTCTACTCAGACTACGGGCCCCAGCTGGATTCTCCTCTACTCAGACTACGGGCCCCAGCTGGATTCTCCTCTACTCAGACTCCGGGCCCCAGCTGGATTCTCCTCTACTCAGACTACGGGCCCCAGCTGGATTCTCCTCTACTCAGACTACGGGCCCCAGCTGGATTCTCCTCTACTCAGACTCCGGGCCCCAGCTGGATTCTCCTCTACTCAGACTACGGGCCCCAGCTGGATTCTCCTCTACTCAGACTACGGGCCCCAGCTGGATTCTCCTCTACTCAGACTACGGGCCCCAGCTGGATTCTCCTCTACTCAGACTACGGGCCCCAGCTGGATTCTCCTCTACTCAGACTACGGGCCCCAGCTGGATTCTCCTCTACTCAGACTACGGGCCCCAGCTGGATTCTCCTCTACTCAGACTACGGGCCCCAGCTGGATTCTCCTCTACTCAGACTCCGGGCCCCAGCTGGATTCTCCTCTACTCAGACTACGGGCCCCAGCTGGATTCTCCTCTACTCAGACTACGGGCCCCAGCTGGATTCTCCTCTACTCAGACTCCGGGCCCCAGCTGGATTCTCCTCTACTCAGACTACGGGCCCCAGCTGGATTCTCCTCTACTCAGACTACGGGCCCCAGCTGGATTCTCCTCTACTCAGACTCCGGGCCCCAGCTGGATTCTCCTCTACTCAGACTACGGGCCCCAGCTGGATTCTCCTCTACTCAGACTACGGGCCCCAGCTGGATTCTCCTCTACTCAGACTACGGGCCCCAGCTGGATTCTCCTCTACTCAGACTACGGGCCCCAGCTGGATTCTCCTCTACTCAGACTACGGGCCCCAGCTGGATTCTCCTCTACTCAGACTCCGGGCCCCAGCTGGATTCTCCTCTACTCAGACTCCGGGCCCCAGCTGGATTCTCCTCTACTCAGACTACGGGCCCCAGCTGGATTCTCCTCTACTCAGACTACGGGCCCCAGCTGGATTCTCCTCTACTCAGACTCCGGGCCCCAGCTGGATTCTCCTCTACTCAGACTACGGGCCCCAGCTGGATTCTCCTCTACTCAGACTACGGGCCCCAGCTGGATTCTCCTCTACTCAGACTACGGGCCCCAGCTGGATTCTCCTCTACTCAGACTACGGGCCCCAGCTGGATTCTCCTCTACTCAGACTACGGGCCCCAGCTGGATTCTCCTCTACTCAGACTCCGGGCCCCAGCTGGATTCTCCTCTACTCAGACTACGGGCCCCAGCTGGATTCTCCTCTACTCAGACTACGGGCCCCAGCTGGATTCTCCTCTACTCAGACTACGGGCCCCAGCTGGATTCTCCTCTACTCAGACTCCGGGCCCCAGCTGGATTCTCCTCTACTCAGACTACGGGCCCCAGCTGGATTCTCCTCTACTCAGACTACGGGCCCCAGCTGGATTCTCCTCTACTCAGACTCCGGGCCCCAGCTGGATTCTCCTCTACTCAGACTACGGGCCCCAGCTGGATTCTCCTCTACTCAGACTACGGGCCCCAGCTGGATTCTCCTCTACTCAGACTACGGGCCCCAGCTGGATTCTCCTCTACTCAGACTACGGGCCCTTCCCAAAGGCACCCTTGTTCCCTATGTAGTGCATTACTTTTTACAAATGATGATAGGGCAGTAGTGCACTATATAGATAATAGGGTGTCATTTGAGATACAGCCTTAGACACATCCAAGGTTTCTGACTAAATCCGTTCTCCAACTGTGTCTGCAGGGCTTTAAATTTGTCCAGGCTTTATTGACGGACTGCGGTTTCTCTGTCCAGCTGTGTGTAGAAAAAGCAGACCTGACCACATCAGAAGAGTACAGAGGAAAGAAGCAAACCCCAAACCACAGTTGGAAGAGAGAGAGGAAGAGGGGGAAAGAGTGTCCTGCATTGTACTGCCGTGGCCCATCATTGAACCTACATCCATGGGCACACTGCCCTCGGAGAAGTGAATTCAGATGTTAGCATGACATTCATTAAGCTCCACAACCAAAGAGTCCTCATCATTGCCCAACCAGCCAGTCACCTAGTCTCGTCTCAGACTCAGACAATGTAATAATGGTGATGTTACCAGCGATGTGTGGAAAAGTATTGACGGACGACACTGCTCTGTCTTGAACTCATTAATGCATTTCTGAATGAAAATCTAAACATTTTCAGCATACCCATCTCATCCGTCTGTACTCACTGTCCTTGGGAAGTCCGTCTGTACTCACTGTCCTTGGGAAGTCCGTCTGTACTCACTGTCCTTGGGAAGTCCTTCTGTACTCACTGTCCTTGGGAAGTCCGTCTGTACTCACTGTCCTTGTGGTCACCCTGAGTACAACCGGACCATGTGGACTTCTGCAGCCATTTGACAGTTCAGGCAGGGATTCACTCTACAAAAGGGTTAGAATGCAGGCTAAAAATAACATCTGTAAGTCAGCTGTAAAGACTGGGAAAATCTAAATAAATGAGCTAAGACCTCAGAAAAGGAATGGTAGACCTCCACAAGTCTGGTTCATCCTTAGGAGCAATTTCCAAACGCCTGATGGTATCACGTTCATCTGTACAAACAATAGTACGCAAGTATAAACACCATGGGACCACGAAGCCGTCATACCGCTCAGGAAGGAGACGCGTTCTGTCTCCTAGAGATTAACTTATTTTGGTGTGAAAAGTGCAAATCAATCCCAGAACAACAGCAAAGGACCTTGTGAAGATGCTGGAGGAAACAGGTACAAAGGTATCTATATCCACAACAAAACGAGTCCTATATCGATATAACCTGAAAGGCCGCTCAGCAAGGAAGAAGCCACTGCTCCAAAACCGCCATAAAAAAGCCAGACTACGGTTTGCAACTGCACATGGAGACTAAGATCATACTTTTTGGAGAAATGTCCTCTGGTCTGATGAAACAAAAATATAACTGTTTGGCCATAATGACCATTGTTATGTTTGGAGGAAAAAGGGGGAGGCTTGCAAGCCGAAGAACACCATCCCAACCGTGAAGCACTGGGGTGGCAGCATCATGTTGTGGGGGTGCTTTGCTGCAGGAGGGACTGGTGCACTTCACAAAATAGATGGCATCATGAGGAAGGAAAATGATGTGGATATATTGAAGCAACATCAAGACATCAGTCAGGAAGAAAAAGCTTGGTCGCAAATGGGTCTTCCAAGTGGACAATGACCCCAAGCATACTTCCAAAGTTGTGGCAAAATGGCTTAAGGACAACAAAGTCAAGGTATTGGAGTGGCCATCACAAAGCACTGACCTCAATCCTATAGAAAATGTGGGCAGAACTGAAAAAGTGTGTGCGAGCGAGGCCTACAAACCTGACTCAGTTACAGTTCTGTCAGGAGGAATGGGCCAAAATTCACCCAACTTATTGTGGGAAGCTTATGGAAGTCTACCCAAAACATTTGACCAAAGTTAAACAATTTAAAGGCAATGCTACCAAATACTAATTGAGTGTATGTAAACTTCTGACTCACTGTGAATGTGATGAAAGAAATAAAAGCTGAAATAAACCATTCTCTCTACTATTATTCTGACATTTCACATTCTTAAAATAAAGTGGTGATCCCAACTGACCTAAGACAGGGAAGTTTTACTAGGATTAAATGTTAGGAACTGTGAAAAACTGAGTTTAAATGTATTTGGCTAAGGTGTATGTAAACTTTCAACTTTTTCTTTGCAACTCTGCCTACAAGGCCAGCATCCCGGAGCCGCATCATCACTGTTGACGTTGAGACCTGTGTTTTGCGGGTACTATTTAATGAAGCTGCCAGTTGAAGACTTGTAAGACGTCTGTTTCTCAAACTAGACACTCTATAATGTACTTGTCCTCTTGCTCAGTTGTGCACCCGGGCCTCCCACTCCTCTTTCTATTCTGGTGAGAGACAGTTTGCGCTGTTCTGTGAAGGGTGTAGTACACAGCGTTGTACGAGATCTTCAGTTTCTTGGCAATTTTTCCACATGGAATAGCCTTAATTTCTCAGAATAGTTTTGTTTCTGGCCATAATCAAACCCACAAATGCTGATGCTCCAGATACTCAACTAGTCTAAAGGCGGACAGTTTTATTGTGTCTTTAATCAGCACAACAGTTTTCAGCTGTTCTAACAATTACAAAAGAGTTTTCTAATGATCAATTTAAAATTAGCGAACACAACGTGCTATTGGAACACAGGAGTGATGGTTGCTGATAATGGACCTCTGTACACCTATGTAGATATTCCATTAAATTAAATCATCCGTTTTCAGCTACAATAGTCATTTACAACATTAACAATGTCTACACTGTTTCTGATCAATTTGATGTTATTTTAAATATACAAAAAAAAGCTTTTCTTTCAAAAACAAGGACATTTCTAAGTGACCCCAAACTTTTGAACGGTAGAGTGTGTATATATATATATCAGAGCGAGAGCGCGAGAGAGACTGTATAAAAGCAAAGTTGAAGGGCTACCCATGGCATCACTAAGTCTTCAGTGCATCCTGTTGTGACACGAACACATACTTTCCTCACTGACTACAATACACTGTTGAGTCGGTAGTGCAGCAAGTGAAGATGGGGGCATACCATTGAGGTTTCTTGTAAACTCAAATCTCATCTGCCTTTTGGCACACATTGCTGTTTTGAGCAGATTAAACACTGGAAAAGTACAGACAGCAGAAGATAACAGTTGAAAGAAGATTATTCGGGATCATACAAAAACACACATTTCACTAGTTGATCCACAAGATATGGTCGTCAATATTTTCAATTGCCTAACCCTAAAATAATACATTTCATTCTGCCGATTCATCCCCAACTAACAGCCGATTTGAGATGTATTCTGTGGTAAGGGTGCCACTGTGTGTTCAACTTTGAAAACTACAACAGTATTTAAATTGCATTGACTGCCCCCAAGAGGATGTCCTAGGCACTTCTAATGCAGAAAGATCCAAAAATCAGACATATACGCCATCATTTGTCATGGTCGAGTGTTCTCAAACTTTATTTTAATTACGTTCATAATCCAGCATGAATTAAAAACTTGACAACACTGGTTACCCAGAGGAACAAACAGAACCAGAGAAGTTAGGGGTTAAACCTTTATTTTCCTCAGCCATTCTGTTAGTTGTACATCAATGATCCACAGGTATAAAAGTCTATAAAGAGTGCAGTATTCATGTCCAGTGTTCAAATCTCTGCCCTGTAGTCCCAATGCTTTAAAAGGAGTGACCTCAAGATATTCTGATGCTGTGAGCTACAGGGGTGTAGTCTCACAGGTGACACCCACCTCATAATTTACTCCAAACACTCTTCCTGTTTTTTTTCCTATTGGTTCATTTCCTGAGGTCAAAGGTCCTCGTGTTCTTCTGGACGTTTCAGCGTTTCCTCATTCTCCTCTGAAAGGTAACAAAGACAAAACCACTTGAAAATAAGAACTGACCAGCACTGGAAGTCCCACACCCCTCAACTCATATGCTGTCCAAGGAAACAATATCCTTTGCATGTGTTTAATTTGTAGTTATGTAGTGTATGCTGTAAAGTAATGACCTCATTGAGGACCTTAAAAAAAAAAAATCTAACTAACACATACTTGCTTGATTATGTACTGATGTCAAATACAGCTTCAACCAAGAGAACCAAGAGTCATCTGATATAACTGGACCTGCAGTATTTCATAGAGAGTATACTTTTACTGTAGAAATAACTACAGAGTACTTAACCTGCCAAGTCAGAGTGATTTGGATTTAAATTTCATTCATGGTTGTGGTCGACAAGACCGTGCAGAACGCAGTTACATATAAACAATAAGATAACTACACTCAATTAAAGTGTGTTGTGATCACGTATAAAATGAATTTTAAAATCATAAATCAACTAATCCAGATTGTTACTATTGATTACCTGGCTGGGGTATTTTGACACAGACTCCCTCCCGTTCCTCGTACGTGCTGGCACAGATACAGATGTAGCTTCCTTTGTTGTTCACACACTCCTGGTTCTCCGCAGTACACACAGAGTCAGACTGCTCACACTCATTCACATCTGAACAGAAAACAGATCAACAATGAAATTGGTTTTTGGTACTGTCTGCTGACTCAATTTTGGCCAATTATTATTTGCTACATATATTAAAGCATGATCTCCCCTCAGTGTAATCATTTCATGATTCTAGAACAAGATAATGTATTCAAAATAGCTTCTGAAGTTTTATAAGTGTGTTTGTTAACAGTCATTGTAATCTTGGAGAGAAGATGTTTTATAAAGCCCTTTTACATCAGCAGTTCTTTAACAGTAACAAACTGGACTATTCTCAAACACAGATAAAAACTATACTAAATATATTCACGTCAACAAAATAGGGGCTCCCAAGTGGTGCTAGAGGTAACCTGGTTCGAATCACAACCGGTTGTGATTGGGAGTCCCATAGGGCGGCGCACAATTGGCCCAGCGTGGTCAGAGTTTAGCCGGTGTAGGCCGTCATTGTAAATAAGAATTTGTTCTTAATTGACTTGCCTAGTTAAATAAAAAAACAAAAATAATTCTTCATTAAAACACTTCTGAAATTAAGGTCTACAGTAGAATCAACAGCACTCAGTAGGGTAGCACCAGGGTGTAGCCGGAGGACAGCTAGCTTCCATCCTCCTCTGGGTACATTGACTTCAATACAAAACCTAGGAGGCTCATGGTTCCCACCCCCTTCCAAAACCTTGCACAGAATTATTACAACTGCCAGAGGATGTCCATCAACCTATCAGAGCTCTTGCAGCATGAACTGATATGTTGTCCATCGAATCAAAGGATCAGAGAATGAATCCATTAATGAAAGCTTACGCTACAGCTAGATAGCACTGCAGTGCATAAAATGTGGTGAGTAGTTGACTCAAAATGAGAAAGACAGTTTAACAAATGAATATATTTTAAAATGGAGATAGTTGTATTTCTTTCATTTTCACATAGCTAGAGAATGCTAAATGAAGGAGATGATTATGATGAGTTAGCTAGCTAGGGCTATCCAACACTGGAACTGTTCCAAGTCAAGGTAAGCTTTTGGAGTGAATGAATCACGGTAAGTCACCTTGATTACTTTAATTTCTCTCCATCGGTGTGTCTACGTTCTCTACACTATACTTGCTTGTTTTGTCACAAACTGAAATTAAGCTAACTACTACAATTTCAGCAACCAGGCAATGGCAGAGCGATTTCTGCAGAGTGAATCTTTAAAGCATAAAAAGGATATTAAAACAAAGTATCTGACTTAAAACATGCATCTAGGTTTAGCATGTGGAGAAATGTAGGGCTCGCATTGCCGTGCGAGTGGTAAGGTACTGTATCGTCCTGCCTTTAAGGTAGTGTCCAGACTATGGACATACCTCCATTGTGGACGAGTTACTCTATGTCCAAGACTAACGCCTCTGTTACTGGCCAACAGGGTACACAGGCTGGACAACTGACAGTGGCTACATCAGGGAGGGAAAGAATGATAAAATAAATATTGGTTGCCACTCAATACTTTTGGAAGGCTGCTATGGAACTCTGTTTGGGTCTTTGTAGGTCAAAAAAAAAAAAAAAAAAAAAAAAAGCTTGTTGAACAATCAGGACCTGAATATGACAGCACGTCCCATAATAATTTAACACCTTCATTAATTTGACATAGCTATTACACAATCACTCGTATTTCATACGTCACAACGATACGTATGCTATGATGCGGCAGGTACGAGAGACACTTCCAAGCTCTAGATAGTGCTGGTCATAATAAAAGCTAGCTAGCTGATGGATGCAAACAAAGTTCTTCCCCAAAAACAAAGCAAAACTACATCATCTGTTTCAGTAGCTATAGTTAGCTAGCTAACGATCTAGCTAGGTGTCATCTAAAATACCCCTCATTAGACCGTTCTTATTTGATTAATGGTGGTTGTACCCACATGTGAAGCTAGCCACAATAAGGATTAGCCACAAGTGGAATTTGTGCTTTGCCTTCAAAATAAAAGTATCTCAAATGAAAGTGATGCAAATGACTACAAAATAGTGGAATCATGCCATAATGGAATAGCTCATGCTAAACGAGGTTGGAATGTTTTCATATAAATTCAACAAATCAAATCACACTGGATGTATTAGACTTTAGAATTGCATTGGGGGCATACTTATTTCACTGTACAGACTTACATGCTGACCACACCACTCATGTGTGGTCATACAGTGGGGAGAACAAGTATTTGATACACTGCCAATTTTGCAGGTTTTCCTACTTACAAAGCATGTAGAGGTCTGTAATTTTTATCATAGGTACACTTCAACTGTGAGAGACGGAATCTAAAACAAAAATCCAGAAAATCACATTGTATGATGTTTTTCTTTAAGAAGCCCTCCTGTTCTCCACTCATTACCTGTATTAACTGCACCTGTTTGAACTCGTTACCTGTATAAAAGACACCTGTCCACACACTCAATCCTCTCCACAATGGCCAAGACCAGAGAGCTGTGTAAGGACATCAGGGATAAAATTGTAGACCTGCACAAGGCTGGGATGGGCTACAGGACAATAGGCAAGCAGCTTGGTGAGAAGGCAACAACTGTTGGCGCAATTATTAGAAAATGGAAGAAGTTCAAAGATGACGGTCAATCTCCCTCGGTCTGGGGCACCATGCAAGATCTCACCTCGTGGGGCATCAATGATCATGAGGAAGGTGAGGGATCAGACCAGAACTACACAGCAGGACCTGGTCAATGACCTGAAGAGAGCTGGGACCACAGTCTCAAAGAAAACCATTAGTAACACACTACACCGTCATGGATTAAAATCCTGCAGCGCACGCAAGGTCCCCCTGCTCAAGTCAGCGCATGTCCAGGCCCGTCTGAAGTTTGCCAATGACCATCTGGATGATCCAGAGGAGGAATGGGAGAAGGTCATGTGGTCTGATGAGACAAAAATAGAGCTTTTTGGTCTAAACTCCACTCGCCGTGTTTGGAGGAAGAAGAAGGATGAGTACAACCCCAAGAACACCATCCAAACAGTGAAGCATGGAGGTGGAAACATCATTCTTTGGGGATGCTTTTCTGCAAAGGGGACAGGACGACTGCACCGTATTGAGGGGAGGATGGATGGGGCCATGTACTGCGAGATCTTGGCCAACAACCTCCTTCCCTCAGTAAGAGCATTGAAGATGGGTCGTGGCTGGGTCTTCCAGCATGACAACGACCCGAAACACACAGCCAGGGCAACTAAGGAGTGGCTCCGTAAGAAGCATCTCAAGGTCCTGGAGTGGCCTAGCCAGTCTCCAGACCTGATCCCAATAGAAAATCTTTGGAGGGAGCTGAAAGTCCTTATTGCCCAGCTACAGCCCCGAAACCTGAAGGATCTGGAGAAGGTCTGTATGGAGGAGTGGGCCAAAATCCCTGCTGCAGTGTGTGCAAACCTGGTCAAGAACTACAGGAAACGTATGATCTCTGTAATTGCAAACAAAGATTTCTGTACCAAATATTAAGTTCTGCTTTTCTGATGTATCAAATACTTATGTCACTTATGTCTTATGTCAAATTAATTACTTAAAAATCATAGTGTCATTTTCTGGATTTTTGTTTTAGATTCCGTCACTCACTGTTGAAGAGTACATATGATACAAATTACAGACTTCTACATGCTTTGTAAGTGGGAAAACCTGCAAAATCGGCAGTGTATCAAATACTTGTTCTCCCCACTGTATATGTTATTCAATCATTGCACCCACTGCACGCGCGCCAATGAGCGTCTGCGTTGCCAGGCTCTAAAAATAGAACTTGGTTCTATTTGTGACGCTCAATGCGCTGCAAGTCCCGCCTCTCCCATCTCCTCATTGGTTTTTAGGAGCATATATCCACATGGGTGATTGACAGATGAACTGAGGTCGGTGGTGGTAAAGCACCTTAAAGTTAGATGCCAACCGCCATATAAAGTCCAATAAAGAAAAAGAAGCCTGAAGGAGGAGGAGAGATGGTGTCGGTTCAGTTGACTGTTTTATCAGTGGACTAATTGTTGGAGGACTTTGTGCATTTCAGGTAAAATAACCCAATGTGTTAAACCCCAGTTACCTAGCATAAATGTTTAATGCTTATCAACCTGTCCCCAAATTAATAAAACCTCCTCAATGTCCACCTGTTGAACATCAGACTGTCACTTTCCAACCTTCTTGAGGATGGCTCGCTGTCAGGCTCAAAAAGCCTCACATTTGCCCAGATGGCCACCAATTCTTCAACCCTTGTATTGGTCAGCCTGTCCTGTGCTTTGGTGTGTGTGTTCCCAAACAAGGACCAGTTGCGCTCTGAGGCGGCTGGTGTTTTGTGGGATTTGGAGGCAACAGGGGAAGGAGCCTCAGATGCACATAGTCCCTTCCACCAGGTGGCTGATGAGATATGTTGGCACAACTGCCATATTGCATCGCCATCCCAAGCCCTTGCTTGAAAGTGTACTTCGCCAGACTGCCAGGAACCTTGCCCTCATCCAGGCCAAGGTGGTGAGACAGTAGTGATGACACCATAGGCCTTGTTGAGCTCTGCACCAGACAGGATGCTCTTGCCAGCATACTTGGGGTCCAACATGTACGCTGCGGCATGTATGGGCTTCAGGCAGAAGGCGCAAACTCTTCACAGTTGTGTTCTGTGGGTGTGTCGCCGAGTAGACCGATAGTGCTGGTAGTATTGGTGCTAGCTAGGTACCAAGCTAACCCAGAAGTTGCTAATAACATCTGTATTAAAGATATTCATTTGATCCTGATTTAATTTCAAATGCTCAGACGCTTTCCCATAATGGTGGCGCTTGGCTTGCACGCGCGAATTCAGCGCAAAAAACATTCTATAATATTTTACGTGTCAAATTAAAAGCTTATTTGAAGCGTCAGTGTTATTTGACGTGCATCTTTATTGACATGAAAAGATCCAAACGGCATTCCATAGGCTGCTTCCTTGTAGCATGGCACGTACATTTTTTTATTTAGTAAATATTTTCATAACTTTCTTGCACTGCATTGTTGGTTAAGGGCTTGTAAGTAAGCATTTCAATGTAAAGTCTACACCTGTTGTATTAAGCGCATATGATTTGATTTGAACGTGGCAGGTTAAGAGAACTAACCTGGCAGGTTAGGAGAAGGAGGTCAAGGTTAGACTTAGCCAAAATGCTACAAGGAAGCAGCAAACAGCCACGCAAATCTTGAGTGGCAACCAATCTGCCCAATTAGCTGTTACTTTTCAATACACCCACTTGTTTTGCAAAACCCACTTTCGGTCCCACTTCACGTATGCAGTTACCCATGACTCCCAACACGTATGCAGTTACCCATGACTCCCTACACGTATGCAGTTACCCATGACTCCCTACACGTATGCAGTTACCCATGACTCCCTACACGTATGCAGTTACCCATGACTCCCTACACGTATGCAGTTACCCATGACTCCCTACCTGTGCAGGTGGCGTCTGTGTCCTGGTATCCAGGAGCACAGCTCTGGCACTTATCAGGTCCTGCCCCAGTACAGCCTGAACACACCTCGTCACAGCCTGCCAGAGAGGAGAACAGATGTCAAATGTTAATACTTGTTTTAAGTTTATTACAAATAGCTTAGTCAGTATACATGTTTATATTTTCAGTCCCTAATACAATAGCTGTATCCATCCAACATAGTAAATATGGTCCTCTCATTAAGTAGTAGACCACAGTTTTACAGTACCTTTACAGGAGAACGAGCCATCCGTGTTCAGACAGTACTGATCCTCTTTGCAAAGAGGAGGGTCATTCAAGCACTCGTTCACATCTAGGGTCACACAATGAGATGCAACAGGAAGAGTTTGATCTTGGATGTCAAATTCATGACAGGCGAAGTACTTATAATGCCATGGAAAAAGTGTCAAAATGTCTCTCTCACCAAGACAGGTCCCCTTGTCGTCCTGCCCCCAACCCGTCTTGCACTCCTCACAGTCCTCATTGGTTAGACCAGTGCAGCTCTTGCAGGAGGCGTGGCACTCTGTAGTGTAGGGGATTGAGTGGGAAAGGTGATCTGAGTTGCATGCCCTGCTCCAAATAGACCCCTAGCCTGTCCCTTAGGCACATTGCTTAGATCCGAAAGGACTGGATTTACGTTTTTTTTTTTTTTTTTACACCTTTTATTTTACCAGCAAGTCAGTTAAGAGCAAATTCTTATCTATAATGACGGCCTACCCCACCCTATGGGACTCCCAAACATGGATGGATGCGATACAGCCTGGATTCGAACCAGGGACTGTAGTGACAACTCTTGTACTGAGATGCAGTGCCTTAGACCGATGCACCACTCAGGAGCCCCAAACCATTAAAAATAACACGCAAACATAATAAACCAAGTACCTGTGCATAGTGAAAGTGTGTCGTTCCCAATTTCATTGAAGTATCCGTCGATGCAATCCAGACAGAACTCCCCCTTGTAACCATGGTCACAGTTGCACCTGCCGTTACCCCCTCGTGTTCCGTCACCGTCACACACACCATTGCCATGGCAAGGCCTCTCGGAACCCCCCACACAGGCTGTCAGAAGGAAACAGTTGATTCTCATTCACCCACGGCTGTCAAATAAATGTGGTTTTGGAGGAGTGTGTCTTTACCATTGCAATCGGGGCCAAATGTTCCCTTCGAACAGCACACCTTGATGGTATCAATGCAGAACCACTTATATAGATCAGGATGCTTCTTTTGCCTGGATTGGAAGAGCAAGATTTTTAATGTCACAATACAGGTGACCTGTCTTGAATTGAGATTCGACAAGCCAACGATATAGTTAAGAGTCCTGAAATCTGATGTCAATGGCCTCTGCTCTAGGAGAAGTAAAAGGCCTAAGTAAGTAGTAAGGGGTTTTGTGCTAATGGGACAGCTGAGCAGTCAGGTAAAGTACTCACCTCTTGAACCACCAGGTCTCAAAGTGGTCCTCGTGCTCCTCTACCATGTGGTTACAGTCAAAGCTGCTGCTGTCACACAGATTCTCCAGAATTTCAACTAGACGGATCTCACTGAGGTGAGGGGGAGGAGGGAAAGGGAAGAGGAGACAGAAACCATCTTCTATTGGGTCAGCATGACAAATAGGTTTAGCAATCACTAAAAAGAGCAAACCGATGTGCTAGGCATGGCAACAGTCCAGCATTAGGGGGAATAGTGCATGAAGATGAGTGGTGTATAGCAATCTTACCTCATCTCATATCTGGAAAGTGCCCTCTCCTCCCAAGCAGTGTTCCCTCCACCAAAGTTCAGCTTTTTCGTTCGGTCCAATCCCTGTTGGAACAGTAGTGAAAGGACTAACTATCCAGACACAGATTATGCCAGTCACTTCATCAATGGTGAAGACTTACTACAGCACTGTGTCTAGGTGTAAACAGCACACATCTGTTAGTTAGGGGATTCGACCCAGCAACCTTTCGGTTACTGACCCAAAGCTCCTACCCTCCAGGCCAGCTGACAAGGTAAAAATATGTTGTTCTGCCCCTGAACAACGCAGTTAACCTACTGTTCCCCAGGCGCCGAAGACCTGGATGCTGATTAAGGCAGCCCTCCTCACCTCTCTGATTCAGAGGGGTTGGGTTAAAAACGGAAGATACATTTCAGTAGAATCAGTCAGTTGTGCAACTGACTAGTATCCCCCCCCCCATATTTCCTTTAGTTATTAGGTTCCGACTCGCTTTATAAACTGGTCTAACGTCAGCTGACTGACTAGTATAGTGGTGTTATGATGCGCATAGCCTACATCCAGGTCAGAAGAGGAGGACTGTGTTACATGAATGCATTACAAGAACAATACACCATCACTGGTAAATACAAATCACATCAATTGGTTGTGGTTTGAATCAGACCAATTGACAGTACTGCCCAGCTAGCCAAATTATACAAAGAATACCATTTCAAACTTACCTTGCTGAAGTTATCAGTTAACTGTTTGCAGGTATTACACGAGCTTGCTACGTCTTTTGCACAGGTGTATTGTGATAGTAAAATCAAAGCTAGGCTAAAAAATAGCCACACTAATTGACTGAAGCGCAGCATGTTGGCTAGCTACAGTAGCTGGATAGCGGTTGAATGACTGGAAGTTTCATATCATTAACGTTACAGCCCCCTTGCCAACAAGCTTCCTACCGCTAGACACATACACGACCATTTATTGGACGTAACTAGCCTTGTCAATGCAAAGCTTACGAAAATAACAGTTACAAATATGCTACCTTTTTTATGTCCGCGTCAGCCTCTTGGTAAGATTGTGGCTTGTCGTGATTGGCCATCCCGCCCGTCAATCACTGTGAGTACCAATGATATTCTGCCACGCGCGGGACAACCGTTTTCTTTCTACCCACGTGGGGAAAATATGTTCAACGTTTCCAGATGTGTGCGCATGCGTACACTTCCTATATACTTTCACGTCAAGGCAGAGATAAGGACTGTTGTTGGATGAGTCCGGAATGGATGCTTCACATCCGATAACCGGCTGACTAGAGAGAGAGGGTTTCGGGAGGAAGGTGGAGTGGGAGATCGGCATTAAAAAAGGTGATTGGTGATATAGTTGCAGCGAGAGTGCTAAGAGATGATCGTTTAATGGTTACATGTAAAGATGTGGGTCAGAGAGAAAAAGTTGGGACCGTTTCAGGTGGTGAGTGTTGTACCAGATCAGGAGTACGGGGTGATAACAGGTATTCCTGTGTGTGTAGAGATAGAAGAAGAAAACTCATATATAAGGGTTGGGAATCTGATGAGTGAACAAACACTTCAAACAGGATAGGGAGTTGAGGGTGATAGACAGTCAGTTTTGTTACAGTTTGAGGGAGGCCTACTCCCAGGTTAAGGAGGATAGACAGTCAGTTTTGTTACAGTTTGAGGGAGGCCTACTCCCAGGTTAAGGAGGATAGACAGTCAGTTTTGTTACAGTTTGAGGGAGGCCTACTCCCAGGTTAAGGAGGATAGACAGTCAGTTTTGTTACAGTTTGAGGGAGGCCTACTCCCAGGTTAAGGAGGATAGACAGTCAGTTTTGTTACAGTTTGAGGGAGGCCTACTCCCAGGTTAAGGAGGATAGACAGTCAGTTTTGTTACAGTTTGAGGGAGGCCTACTCCCAGGTTAAGGGGGATAGACAGTCAGTTTTGTTACAGTTTGAGGGAGGCCTACTCCCAGGTTAAGGAGGATAGACAGTCAGTTTTGTTACAGTTTGAGGGAGGCCTACTCCCAGGTTAAGGAGGATAGACAGTCAGTTTTGTTACAGTTTGAGGGAGGCCTACTCCCAGGTTAAGGAGGATAGACAGTCAGTTTTGTTACAGTTTGAGGGAGGCCTACTCCCAGGTTAAGGAGGATAGACAGTCAGTTTTGTTACAGTTTGAGGGAGGCCTACTCCCAGGTTAAGGGGGATAGACAGTCAGTTTTGTTACAGTTTGAGGGAGGCCTACTCCCAGGTTAAGGGGGATAGACAGTCAGTTTTGTTACAGTTTGAGGGAGGCCTACTCCCAGGTTAAGGAGGATAGACAGTCAGTTTTGTTACAGTTTGAGGGAGGCCTACTCCCAGGTTAAGGGGGATAGACAGTCAGTTTTGTTACAGTTTGAGGGAGGCCTACTCCCAGGTTAAGGAGGATAGACAGTCAGTTTTGTTACAGTTTGAGGGAGGCCTACTCTCAGGTTAAGGAGGATAGACAGTCAGTTTTGTTACAGTTTGAGGGAGGCCTACTCCCAGGTTAAGGGGGATAGACAGTCAGTTTTGTTACAGTTTGAGGGAGGCCTACTCCCAGGTTAAGGGGGATAGACAGTCAGTTTTGTTACAGTTTGAGGGAGGCCTACTCCCAGGTTAAGGAGGATAGACAGTCAGTTTTGTTACAGTTTGAGGGAGGCCTACTCCCAGGTTAAGGAGGATAGACAGTCAGTTTTGTTACAGTTTGAGGGAGGCCTACTCCCAGGTTAAGGAGGATAGACAGTCAGTTTTGTTACAGTTTGAGGGAGGCCTACTCCCAGGTTAAGGAGGATAGACAGTCAGTTTTGTTACAGTTTGAGGGAGGCCTACTCCCAGGTTAAGGGGGATAGACAGTCAGTTTTGTTACAGTTTGAGGGAGGCCTACTCCCAGGTTAAGGAGGATAGACAGTCAGTTTTGTTACAGTTTGAGGGAGGCCTACTCCCAGGTTAAGGGGGATAGACAGTTAGTTTTGTTACAGTTTGAGGGAGGCCTACTCCCAGGTTAAGGGGGATAGACAGTCAGTTTTGTTACAGTTTGAGGGAGGCCTACTCCCAGGTTAAGGAGGATAGACAGTCAGTTTTGTTACAGTTTGAGGGAGGCCTACTCCCAGGTTAAGGGGGATAGACAGTCAGTTTTGTTACAGTTTGAGGGAGGCCTACTCCCAGGTTAAGGAGGATAGACAGTCAGTTTTGTTACAGTTTGAGGGAGGCCTACTCCCAGGTTAAGGAGGAGAGACAGTCAGTTTTGTTACAGTTTGAGGGAGGCCTACTCCCAGGTTAAGGGGGATAGACAGTTAGTTTTGTTACAGTTTGAGGGAGGCCTACTCCCAGGTTAAGGAGGATAGACAGTCAGTTTTGTTACAGTTTGAGGGAGGCCTACTCCCAGGTTAAGGAGGATAGACAGTCAGTTTTGTTACAGTTTGAGGGAGGCCTACTCCCAGGAAAAGTAACAATAGGTTATATGAGTTACTTTGTCAGACCTTACATGCCTCAACCACTTAGATGTTATAACTGCCAGCGGTTTGGACATGTAGCAGTAATGTGCAAGGAGACAAGGTGTGCCAGATGTGGAGGAAATCCTAGTTATGGTCAGTGTGGGGAAAGTGTGACACCTAAATGTTGTAATTGTGGGGGTGCTGATAGTGTGGCTTATGGAGGATGTGCAATGATGAAGAAAGTGGTACAAGTGCAGCAAGTGCGTGTGGGACAGAAGGTGTCATATGCAGAGGCAGTTCAAATGGTTCAGAACCAGGCAGGAGGAAGCAGTTAAACTGGTTCAGAACCAGGCAGCATGAGGAAGCAGTTAAACTGGTTCAGAACCAGGCAGCAGGAGGAAGAAGTTAAACTGGTTCAGAACCAGGCAGCAGGTGGAAGCAGTTAAACTGGTTCAGAACCAGGCAGCAGGAGGAAGAAGTTAAACTGGTTCAGAACCAGGCAGCAGGAGGAAGCAGTTAAACTGGTTCAGAACCAGGCAGCAGGAGGAAGCAGTTAAACTGGTTCAGAACCAGGCAGCAGGAGGAAGAAGTTAAACTGGTTCAGAACCAGGCAGCAGGAGGAAGAAGTTAAACTGGTTCAGAACCAGGCAGCAGGAGGAAGCAGTTAAACTGGTTCAGAACCAGGCAGCAGGAGGAAGAAGTTAAACTGGTTCAGAACCAGGCAGCAGGAGGAAGCAGTTAAACTGGTTCAGAACCAGGCAGCAGGAGGAAGCAGTTAAACTGGTTCAGAACCAGGCAGCAGGAGGAAGCAGTTAAACTGGTTCAGAACCAGGCAGCAGGAGGAAGAAGTTAAACTGGTTCAGAACCAGGCAGCAGGAGGAAGCAGTTAAACTGGTTCAGAACCAGGCAGCAGGTGGAAGCAGTTAAACTGGTTCAGAACCAGGCAGCAGGAGGAAGAAGTTAAACTGGTTCAGAACCAGGCAGCAGGAGGAAGCAGTTAAACTGGTTCAGAACCAGGCAGCAGGAGGAAGCAGTTAAACAGGTTCAGAACCAGGCAGCAGGAGGAAGAAGTTAAACAGGTTCAGAACCAGGCAGCAGGAGGAAGCAGTTAAACTGGTTCAGAACCAGGCAGCAGGAGGAAGCAGTTAAACTGGTTCAGAACCAGGCAGCAGGAGGAAGCAGTTAAACTGGTTCAGAACCAGGCAGCAGGAGGAAGAAGTTAAACAGGTTCAGAACCAGGCAGCAGGAGGAAGCAGTTAAACTGGTTCAGAACCAGGCAGCAGGAGGAAGCAGTTAAACTGGTTCAGAACCAGGCAGCAGGAGGAAGAAGTTAAACTGGTTCAGAACCAGGCAGCAGGAGGAAGCAGTTGGGATCATGTGGGATTGCATGAAGTGTGACAAAGCAAATAGAGGGGAATATGATGCAAGTGAATGTAAGGAAGTTACTGACATATTGCTGGTGTGATTAATGGCACTGCAGATATAAAATCAAAGAGGGAAAGAATACAGCTGGTAGTGATGGAGGCAGTAAGACATGGATGTAACAGGGCTGACATGGGGAACAGTGAGATGATCTCAAGCATCCGTCTAGTCAGGAGTCATGGGCTGGTTGATATTAATCATGGTGTTATTAATACATTGGAATGCTCCAAGCCTGGTAGCAAATGGACAAGAATTGTTTATAGATTAAATGGTGCAGAAGCCAGATGTTATTTGTATTCAGGAGACTGTGGTTGTTCACCGAGATAGAAATACAAGGGGGGGGCTACATTTATTAAACAGGGGCTCCCATATAGGGTCCTGGGAGTGGGAAAGGAGCTAGAATATGTGGTTGTGGAGATGTGGGTAGAACTGGATAGTTTAGAGATAATTAACTTCTACAATCCATGTTGGAGATTGAAAGTAGATCAAATGGAAGATGTTGAGGAACAGGACCGACGTAAGGTAGTGTGTTGTGGGGATTTTAACGCTCACAGTCCACTTTGGGGTGGGAGGAAGTTAGATGATGGTTAGATGGTTGTGTGATGGAGGAGTTGTTGGATTTGAAAGGGTTGGTGTGTCTTAAAGATGGTAGAGGGACAAGGATTTAAATGGTTTTAGGAAAAGAGTCTGCACTAGACCTTACTATCACATCTAACGATATAGCAGGGCTTTGTGAATGGGAGATATGGGAGGAGTCGACAATACGGAGTGATCATTTTCCTATATTATTCACAATTGGAATGAGGGTGGAAAACCAGTCTGGAGAGGGATGATGGAGATGGGTGATTGGTGAGGTTAGTTGGGGCAAATTCAAGGAGTTGTGTGAGGAAAGGTTAGTTGGGGAGGTTAGAGAGTAAAGGAGTTTACAAGAAATGATTAGAGGTGCGGCGGATGGAACTATTCCTAAGAGTTCTGGTATAAAGAAAAGGAAAGCGGTTCCGTGTTGGACAGAGGAATGCTGGGAAGTAGTGAGATGTAGGAATAGGGCCTTCAGGCTGTTGAGACGGACTCATCATTTTGAGCATTTGCTACAATATAAAAAGGGCTCAAGCATTAGTAAGAAAGACCGTACGCCAGGCTAAGAGAAATGATTGGTGCCAGTTCTGCAGTTGAATAGGTAGAGAGACACCTGTGGGAGAAGTATGGGGAATGATTAGGAAGATGAGTGTTATAAGGAGGGAATGGGACTGTCCTGTACCGGTCAGTTGGGAGGAGAAGGCAGAGATGGGACTGCCCTGTACTGGTCAGTGGGGAGGAGAAGGCAGTGACTGACAAGGAGAAGGTTTTGTGGCAATACACAGCTCTGATAACTGGGAGGGGGATTGGGGAAAAGGAATGGAAAGGACTGAAGGCATATCCTGGAGTATTGGAAAAAAGAGAGGAAGTGGATGATGCATTGAGTGCACCATTTTCTAAGGTAGAGATGGAGAGAGTGATTGCTAGAGCAGGGTTGACCAGGAGGAGATGAAATATGTTATATCATGTTGTCTTTTATGGGTGAGGTAGCATTAGGAAGACTGCTTAGACTATACAATAGAGTTTAGGAGGAAGGACAGCTTCCAAAGAGTTGGAAGGAAGCAGTTGTAGTCCCAATTAGGAAACCAGGAAAGGATCCCACAGAACCTACTAGTTACAGGCCGATTGCGTTAACATCTCATGTGGGTAAAATGATGGAACAAATGATAACGGACAGGCTGTGCTATTTTTTGGAGAAGAGGGAATTAATTGCATCATATCAAAGTGGATTCAGGAAGGGTAGCGGGACAATGGATCCAGTGCTCTGCCTGGAAGATGACATATGAAAAGCCCAGGTCAATAGGGAAACAGTGGTGGCAGTCTTCTTTGATGTTGAGAAGAGGGGGTGATATGTTGTGGAAAGAGCGGTTGATGATTAAACTGGATATTTTGGGAAAAGGAGGTAGGGCTTTTAGCTGGGTGAAGGATTTCCTGTATGGGCGTTCTATTCGGGTAAGAATTGGGAAATATATATCTGGTAGATATCTAGTAGAGAATGGGACACCCCAGGGCAGTGTGATTAGTCCTTTGTTCTTCTCCATCATGATAAATGGTAGATACAGTGGGGAGAACAAGTATTTGATACACTGCCGATTTTGCAGGTTTTCCTACTTACAAAGCATGTAGAGGTCTGTAATTTTTATCATATGTACTCTTCAACTATGAGTGACGGAATCTAAAACAAAAATCCAGAAAATCACATTATATGATTTTTAAATAATTAATTTGCATTTTATTGCATGACATACGTATTTGATCACCTACCAACCAGTAAGACTTCCGGCTCTCGCAGACCTGTTAGTTTTTCGTTAAGAAGCCGTCCTGTTCTCCACTCATTACCTGTATTAACTGCACCTGTTTGAACTCGTTACCTGTATAAAATACACCTGTCCACACACTCAATCAAACAGACTCCAACCTCTCCACAATGGCCAAGACCAGAGAGCTGTGTAAGGATAAAATTGTAGACCTGCACAAGGCTGGGATGGGCTACAGGACAATAGGCAAGCAGCTTGGTGAGAAGGCAACAACTGTTGGCGCAATTATTAGAAAATGGAAGAAGTTCAAGATGACGGTCAATCTCCCTCGGTCTGGGGCACCATGCAAGATCTCACCTCGTGGGGCATCAATGATCATGAGGAAGGTGAGGGATCAGCCCAGAACTACACGGCAGGACCTGGTCAATGACCTGAAGAGAGCTGGGACCACAGTCTCAAAGAAAACCGTTAGTAACGCACTACGCCGTCATGGATTAAAATCCTGCAGCGCACGCACGGTCCCCCTGCTCAAGCCAGCGCATGTCCAGGCCCGTCTGAAGTTTGCCAATGACCATCTGGATGATCCAGAGGAGGAATGGGAGAAGGTCATGTGGTCTGATGAGACAAAAATAGAGCTTTTTGGTCTAAACTCCACTCGCTGTGTTTGGAGGAAGAAGAAGGATGAGTACAACCCCAAGAACACCATCCCAACCGTGAAGCATGGAGGTGGAAACATCATTCTTTGGGGATGCTTTTCTGCAAAGGGGACAGGACAACTGCACCGTATTGAGGGGAGGATGGGTGGGGCCATGTATCGCGAGATCTTGGCCAACAACCTCCTTCCCTCAGTAAGAGCATTGAAGATGGGTCGTGGCTGGGTCTTCCAGCATGACAACAACCTGAAACACACAGCCAGGGCAACTAAGGAGTGGCTCCGTAAGAAGCATCTCAAGGTCCTGGAGTGGCCTAGCCAGTCTCCAGACCTGAACCCAATAGAAAATCTTTGGAGGGAGCTGAAAGTCCATATTGCCCAGCAACCGCCCCGAAACCTGAAGGATCTGGAGAAGGTCTGTATGGAGGAGTGGGCCAAAATCCCTGCTGCAGTGTGTGCAAACCTGGTCAAGAACTACAGGAAACGTATGATCTCTGTAATTGCAAACAAAGGTTTCTGTACCAAATATTAAATCTGCTTTTCTGATGTATCAAATACTTATGTCATGCAATAAAATGCAAATTAATTATTTAAAAATCATACAATGTGATTTTCTGGATTTTTGTTTTAGATTCCGTCACTCACAGTTGAAGAGTACCTATGATAAAAATTACAGACTTCTACATGCTTTGTAAGTGGGAAACACTGCCGATTTTGCAGGTTATCAAATACTTGCTCTCCCCACTGTATCTAGTAGAGAATGGGACACCCCAGGTTAGTGTGATTAGTCCTTTGTTCTTCTCCATCATGATAAACTATGTGTTATCAGATGTAGGACCTGGGATTGGAAGGTCTGTGTTTGCGGATGATGAGGCCTTGTGGAAAAGGGGAAGGAATATAAAGTAAACAACAGTTAGTAAGGTCCAGGAAACAAGAGAGCTAGATGGGGTTTAGATTTTCAATAGAAAAAACACAGGCGGTTTTCTTTACAAGGAAAAAGGTAATTTCAGATAATGTCCATAATATATCTGCAGTAATAGTGGGAGGATAGTGTTTCACAGTATTACTTACCCGCAGTGTTGTGATTGGCTGTGATATTCGCCTATTGATTTATCCCGCCAGAGATGGCCCTGTTGTCAAATTGGGAAAGCTGTTTTGACTTTGGCTGTGTTATGTAGTGGATATTGGATCAATTCCAGTGAGAAAACAATCACTGAATATTATATGGAATCATTGTACCATCTAAATCAATGTTAAATGTCTTTTCAATAACAAAAAATACAATTTGTACAGCTGTTTAAAGCTGGTGGACCAAATCTGAAATTAAGGCTCAATCGCGAGTATCTCTCATGTTACGGGAAAATGGGATGCGGTGAGGGGGGAGATTTTGTTTTGAATGGAGCCTAGATCTGTTGCAATTCACTTAGCTTACACATAGGTGAAAAATTATAGGTCCAGCACCTTTAAAATGCACTACATGACCAAAAGTATGTGGACACCTGCTATTCGAACATCTCATTCCAAAATCATGGACATTAATAATGAGTTGGTCCCCCTTTGCTGCTATAACAGCCTCCACTCTTCTTTCCAATAGACGTTGGAACATTGCTGCAGGGACTTCCTTCCATTCAGCCACAAGAGCATTAGTGAGGTCGGGCACTGATGTTGGGCGATTAGGCCTGGCTCGCAGTCGGCATTCCAATTCGATGGGGTTGAGGTCAGGGCTCTGTGCAGGCCAGTCAAGTTCTTTCACACCGATCTCGATAAACCATTTCTGTATGGACCTCGCTTTGTGCACAGGGTCATTGTCATGTTAAAACAGGAAAGGGCCTTCCCCAATCTGTTGCCACAAAGTTGGAAGCACAGAATCGTCTAGAATGTCAATGTATGCTGTAGCGTTAAGATTTCCCTTCACTGGAACTAAGAGGCCTAGCCTGAACCATGAAAAACAGCCCCAGACCATTATTCCTCCTTCACCAACATTACATTTGGCACTATGCATTGGGGCAGGTAGCGTTCTCCTGGCATCTGCCAAACCCAGATTCGTCCATCGGACTGCCAGATGGTGAAGCGTGATTCATCACTTTCCACTGCTCCAGTCCATTGGCGGCGAGCTTTACATCACTCCAGCCAACGCTTGGCATTGCACATGGTGATCTTAGGCTTGTGTGCGGCTGCTCGGCCATGGAAACTCATTTCATGAAGCTGCCGAATAACAGTTACTGTGCAAACGTTGCCTCCAGAGGCGGTTTGGAACTTGGTAGTGAGGACAGATGATTTTTACGCGCTAGCACTCGCCGGTCCCGTTCTGTGAGCTTGTGTGTTTGTTGCTCCTAGACTTTTCCACTTCACAAAAACTGTTATAGGCCTATTTTTATTTTGCCCTGTTTAATCCTCAATTATGTTATTTTTATTGACTTGGCCAAAGCTTTTGATACGGTAGACCATTCCATCCTTGTGGGCCGGCTAAGAAGTATTGGTGTCTCTGAGGGGTCTTTGGTCTGGTTTGCTAACTACCTCTCTCTTAGAGTGGAGTGTATAAAGTCTGAACATCTGCTGTCTCAGCCACTGCCTGTCACCAAGGGTGTACCCCAAGGCCCACGCTCTTCTCAATTTACATCAACAACATAGCTCATGTAGTAGGAAGCTCTCTCATCCATTTATATGCAGATGATACAGTGTTGTACTCAGCTGGCCCCTCCATGGATTTGGTGTTAAATTGTCTACAACAAAGCTTTCTTAGTGTCCAACAAGCTTTCTCTGCCTTTAACCTTGTTCTGAACACCTCCAAAACAAAGGTCATGTGGTTTGGTAAGAAGAATGCCCCTCTCCCCACAGGTGTGATTACTACCTCTGATGGTTTAGAGCTTGAGGTAGTCACCTCATACAAGTACTTGGGAGTATGGCTGGACGGTACACTGTCCTTCTCTCAGCACATATCAAAGCTGCAGGCTAAAGTTAAATCTAGACTTGGTTTCCTCTATCGTAATCACTCCTCTTTCAACCCAGCTGCCAAACTAACCCTGATTCAGATGACCATCCTACCCATGCTAGATTATGGAGACGTAATTTATAGATCGGCAGGTAAGGGTGTTCTCGATCGGCTAGATGTTCTTTACCATTCGGCCATCAGATTTGCCACCAATGCTCCTTATAGGACACATCACTGCACTCTATACTCCTCTGTAAACTGGTCATCTCTGTATATCCGTCACAAGACCCATTGGTTGATGCTTATTTATAAAACCCTCTTAGGCCTCACTCCCCCCTATCTGAGATATATACTGCAGCCAGACCCGTCCTAGTTGTTACCCAGACCTCAGTCTTAAGGGGGGCATATGAAATGCATGGGAGGGCACAATTATTATTAGCCTACAGTACGTATATTTATAATAATCGTATACTCTATTCGCGCAGCACGTAATCATCACGTTAAACATAACCAACAGCAATATGACCAGTTAGCCTATAGCCTACACCTTACATTACATAGAAGCAATGTTATGAATATCCATAAAACACTTGACTATACAACATATTAGATGTAACACCAGAAGCATCTCTCAAACATTGCATTTTAAAGCAGTCAACAGAGGGATATGCATTGCCATGAGACACACACACACACGCACGCACATACACACGTACAGAGACTTTGAACCTACCGGTACTTTGAGTGGAGGCAGCGCTGTCCTCTCTCCAGTCCCTCCTGTCAGTACAGCGGGAGGCGGCATTTCTCTGAGCAAGCGTTTCCTCATCAAAGTATCCTTCCACTCAGAGTTAAACTTGTGAGTGAGGTCATTTTGAAAAGCAAGCTGAATCAGCTGGGCCTTGCGTCTGTGCCGATGCTCTGAGAAGACACTTTTTAGCGTGGAAAATGAGTTTTCACACATTGCTGTGGAAGCTCCTAAAGTTAGGGCAAGGGTGTAGGCTGTGAGAACAGTCGGCATAGCCTGGAGTGCACAGTTGAATGTGCTGAGGATGTTGGCTATTGTCCATTTTCCATTTTCGGGGGGAACCGGGGTGTCAGTCATTTTCTTCACCAGGAACTCACGAGCCACACTATATTCAGATTCAACCACATCAGTTCCAGCTAATACCAGGAGAGGGGTTACCTTTGATGGGTCCAGGAAATTATCCTCGGCCTCTGGTTCAAAGCAGCCAGTGCGCCAATGAGCTCGCTACTGTGCTCTCCAAAACGCGCATTCATCTCTCCTTGCACAGCATCGATAACACTGTAAAACAATCTCATGAACTCAGTCTTTTCGTCTATGTCACTTTGTGGCTAACCAACTGTTTCTTCAACTGCAAATCCGCTGAGTTTCTTGTTAATTGTGCGTCTTCTCTTGCTTGGACCAGGGTCGGTCACCGGCACAGCCTCGGTGGCCGATGCTAGAGGAGGGCAGAGATCCCACTGTGCAGAAAACTCGTTTTCTGTGCGCAGTGTCTTCACGCAGCCAGAAGCGCTGTTCGCAAGTGTCACCGCAGTGAACAAGTCCATATCTTCGGCCTGTAGTAGTCTGTTAGAAAAGTGACACAGTTTCATAACAAGGTGTGCAATGAAAAGAGAACTGGCACGAAGCAGCCCTGTAGCCTCGACGCGCACCTCCGCTCCAAGGCCTCATGTGTTTTCCACCTCGGTCAGTAATGTGGATATGTCGTGAAAACTCTTCACCACAACTTTGACCGTTGCCAAGTGGCCAGTCCATCTCTGGTACTCAAGCCAGTCCCTGTTCAAATACCAGCTAGAGGAAAATTATCGTTTTTTTGAACCAAACATTTTGACTGGATATTTCCTCAACACAACCTGTTTGAGTTTGTCTGTGCTTAGGTCACTCACACCCACTGATTCAACAGGCAGTTGTGGCCCAAATGCTGCCCCAGTCGCGGTTGCACTTGACCTGCAGGTCCTGCCAGGCCCAGGGTCGGGCTCCACGGAGCTACTAGCATCAGGCTCAGACTGTCGTCCAGGGTCTCCTTCTCCAACTACAACATCAGGAGGCGTCGGTGTCGTATCCAATTTGGTAGAGGAGACTGTTGGTAGGCTTTTCAACAACTTACGGATGTCCATGATGAACTGAAGCGAGTACGCCGGCGAAAACTCATCCAGCTTTAAAAAATGGCGCGGTAACTCTTTTTTTTTTTAATTTTAAATGCGCAGTAACTGTTGAGCGGCTACACTGACGTAGGCTACGTCACGTACGTAGCCTAACTTCCTTTTTAGTAAGGCCGTGATAGGCTGTTGCAGTGTAGATTCCCATCAATCAAATAAAATCACACCATTGTTTCTTCATATTTTTCATGTTTTAATGATAAAGAATGCAACATTAATGCAACACAAAATTAGCAACTATGATAATATAAAATTAAAATTAAAGTAATTTTTTTGAAGAGATCTGTGCCTCAAGTGGGGGGGGCACAAGCATGTTTGGTGGGGGGGGGCACAAGCATGTTTGGGGGCGGGCCCGGGCACAAGCATGTTTGGGGGCGGGCCCGGGCACAAGCATGTTTGGGGGCGGGCCCGGGCACAAGCATGTTTGGGGGCGGGCCCGGGCACAAGCATGTTTGGGGGCGGCCCCGGCCCCCTATGGCCCGCCCATAGCGACGGCCGTGACTACAGCACTCATCCTCCACATACAACACCCGTTCTGCCAGTCACATTCTGTTAAAGGTCCCCAAAGCGCACACATCCCTGGGTCGCTCGTCTTTTCAGTTCGCTGCAGCTAGCGACTGGAACGAGCTGCAACAAACACTCAAACTGGACAGTTTTATCTCAATCTCTTCATTCAAAGACTCAATCGTGGACACTCTTACTGACAGTTGTGGCTGCTTTGCGTGATGTATTGTCATCTCTACCTTCTTGCCCTTTGTGCTGTTGTCTGTTTCCAGTAATGTTTGTACCATGTTTTGTGCTGCTACCATGTTGTTGTCATGTTGTGTTGCTACCCTGCTGTGTTGTCATGTTGTGTTGCTACCATGCTGTGTTGTCATGTTGTGTTGCTACCATGCTGTGTTGTCATGTGTTGCTGCCTTGCTATGTTGTTGTCTTAGGTCTCTCTTTATGTAGTGTTGTTTTGTCTCTCATGTCATGATGTGTGTTTGTAAATAAGAATTTGTCCTTAACTGACTTAAAGGTAAAAAAAAAAACAGCACTTATGGAGATTGCATGGCTGTCAGCAACAGGCCACATTATATAATAATGAAAACATTTTAATTCTCGGTCCTACAGTCTGAACAACTACCACAAATCTTGGATGTATAAACTTGGCTCCTTAATCGTGGTTGGCCAGTTGGTGACAAATGCTGCATACTCCAGCATATCTCTGTACGTGGCCTATCACAACTACCCTGGAGGCAGGGGGCTGCAGGTACTACAGAAACTAGAGTGGTGATGTAATGGAGGGTAAACGCACGTCAAGGCTGTTTACACACATTTCTTATCTTTAACCACCTTTTGCAGAAAAATGTATTGAAAGTATAGTAGGGAGTGTTAATTTACTCGCTGCTATCAGTGTTTACCCACCTATTTCAGGTTTTTTTTTACCACTATATCACTTGGTAAGAGGTTATACATGTTTTGTTATATCAAATCAGATGATTAGTGACAATTGCTTGTCCTCAGATGTTTCTGTTCATATTGATGTATTTGCTGCCCAAACTGGAGTGTCACATTTCTTAGAACTGAACAGAAACTGGAGGTTAGTTTGACTAGGTATTCTATTCAGAATACAACTGTTTCCAACCTTGTAAGGATTCAGCTTTGTGTTCTATTGTCAGGTATGGCCCTGGACACCCTGATATGAAGACATGCTCCCATGTTCTGATGGAGGCCAATGCCACCCATATAGCACTACTTGAAGACGCCTTCATCCAAGGTTACAGCAACATGACGTTGAATGCCTTTGGGTTTCCTTTCTACAGTATAAACCTGGGAGAAAAACTGCAGTTGCTAGAAGGAGTACCTGACCCGGAGTGTCCCACTTAAACTGAGGACAGCAATGTCATTTTTCAGGATTTTGTATTTTCTTGTGACCATTGTAAATAACCAAAACTGAATTGCAGTGTATTGAGTGTTCTGGTTGGAGCCAGGTATTGGTAGGATCACCTCCTTTGTTGTGTATTATGTAATCAACTAAAACATGTCTGGCCAGGCCAGTTTAGATTTCCATTCACATGCAAAGAAAGTGTATATAGGCCCTTCATTACTTCAACTTACTTCAACATTACTTAAACAATTTTACTCCACCAAACCAGGTAATTGGTTTACCATTTCCTTCAAACGAAGTGGTCAGATAACCCCAGTTCAATAACTGCCATCCTTCAAAACAGTGCAGAAATGTATTTCTAAAATAAGTTCAAAGAACTCATTATGCTATTGCTCCATTTAATGTGTTTAGTTTCCTACAGTCATGTGAAAAAGTAAGTACACCCCCTGGAAAGTGATTTTTTTTACACATTTGGACAGATGGATATGTACTATTCACTTCAACACTACTACTGACATGAAGGTTACCCAGTTTAACAAATCGCACACAAAAAAAAAAGTTAGTACAGCCCTACCTTTACCATCTTAACCATATGGATGTGTGGTAACATCATTCAAAGATCAAAAGACCTACCGAGGCCCTCAGAAGAAAGATTATTGATGCCCATGAGTCTGGGAGGGGTTACAAATCCATTTCCAAGCAATTCAAAGTATATCATTCCACTATCCAACGAAAATTCCAGACCACTGGCAAACTACCTAGGACAGGTCGCCCCACCAAAGTCAGCCCAAGAGCTGACCGAAAGACACTCATAGAAGTCTCTAAGAACCCCAGGGTAACATCAAGGGATCTACAGGCCATGTTTAGTAGGGAGAACACTAAGTGAAACTGGCAGGTAGTGCCTCAACTTTAGTAAGAACAGATTTTCTGTTGCCAAACATTTTACTACAGTGTTCCCTCCCGACATTCTTGTACACAAAATATTTACAAAAAAACCATGAACAAAGGATTACATAAGAAACCTTTATTTACATATGACCACAATTTGCATGGTTCCAGTCTGAATGCATCCACATGTATCAAATTATGTTCAGAAATCATTATTTATACAAATGTACAGTACATTTTACTCAACCCATAATTTAATCCCTTAAATAAACTTAAAATTGTGCTAGAGACATTGTATATTTCAAACAAATTGCTTCTGAAAAAGAGTAATATCTTGCATAATATGAAAAAATATTATAAGTTTAAAAAGCAATTTCTAAATCGACATGAGCCACAAATTCACAATGACATAATTAAATAACATAAACTTAACATCTTTCAGTCACAGCATTTCTTTGTGTTCATTTAGAAAAAAAAAAAAACCCTGCATCTTGTTTCTAATATTTTAAGCCATTTAAAATTGCCATCAAAGTATTTACAGCATTTTGACCTGAATTCGTTTTGGATAAGGCACAAGGAGAGAAGACAACTTTGCCGTTGAAAAAGACACAGAAACCAATATTCACAACCCCTACCGCTAAACACACCCCTCCCTCCCTGACACTTCACTGACTGATGCAAGTTCTAAAGTGTTGACAGTAGTACACAAAATGCAATTAAGAAAAACCTCATTAACAATTCCAAATGCGCTCATGTTTTAAAAATGAACCTCAGTGTATTATCTACTCCCCTGAATCTAAAAGGGTCATTTCACAGTTCTATGGATTGGACCTTGATAAGGAGCTCCTCACAAGCAATGGTTTTAAATCAGTGCTGATAATAAATCAAGGGTAGGTTGACCTTTAGAAAGAGAAGCCCCTCCATGTTTTCTAGTAATGGCATGGGCTGATTCAGAGCGCAGTTCACACTGGCTGTGCTGAACAAAATCTCTGCTGGGACAATGCTGGGAGGGCAGCCCAAGTAGCGGACAGCGACCTTGGCAAGGTCAGGCCACAGTAACTTCTTCAGGTTCCAATAGTCCAGTGGATCACAGCTTTGATCAAGTATGTCCTCCTCCAAGTATTCCAGCACTGACAGCTCTGATGATTTTGGCTTGTCCTCCTGTTTTATCTTGTGTCTGATGTCATCCATGAGCGCCCAGAGATTGTCCTTGTCGTTTGAGGGTGAGCCTTTTGGGACCTCTCCACCACATCCGTTGGACAGTGAAGGCTTTGTCTCAATTGAGGTAGAAAGGGACACCTGAAGTTCAATGATGAGGTCTTGTTTGCATTGCTCCGCCTCTTCCTCTGTGAACAAGGAAGTCTTGTACCGCGGGTCCAGCATTGTCGCCCAAGTGTACCTGGGATCGTGTAGGGTAGACGTCATCCTGCTGACCATCGCTTCCTTCAGAGACTTGAGCATGTTATCGATGCCCATCGTCTCGTCGAAGAGCATGTCTATCTTCCGGTTGAGGATGTGTATCAGTGGTATCACTTGACCCAGAGTGGCAGTGCGATTGCTCATCTCCCTGCAGGCCACTTCGAAGGGCTTCAAAGCATTGCACACAGACTGCATCACTTCCCACTGGTCGCAACTGATCATGTCCCTGAAGTTGCACTCTATCGACATCTCGTCGACCGCTTTCTTTTGTTCCACCAGACGTTCAAGCATGAAGAAGGATGTCCTCCATTTTGAGGGAACGTCCTGGATAAGGCTATTTTCAGGTAGCTGGTAAACCTTCTGCAGTTCGGCCAACTTCTCCTTTGCTTTGTCTGAGCGATACACACGCTCGCAGATCTTCCGAGCGATGCTTAGAAGGTTCTGGACCATCCTCTGACTCTTTATGGCTTCACTCACAATTAGGTCTATGGTGTGTTCGAAGCACTGTACGATGACATGGTCGTTGTCCTCCAGGACGTTTGCAATGGCATTGTTGTCAGTTACAGTGAATCCTTTCTTCAGCCCTAAGGACCTGATCCAGGTGTCCCAGAAGTATTCAAGCTGCTTCTGTATATTGAGCATGTCATGGTCACAGTCGATCTGTGACACACTGAGGAGAGCGGAGCAGTGAAAGTCCTCGCCCTGAGGTCTAACGCATGATTCATATGAAACCCAGTGGGCAGTAAGAGTCAGATATTCCCGAGTCTGGCTAGTGACCCAGATGCTTGTTGTGAAATGGACGATACCACTCTCAGCCTCTTTCAGGTGTGAGAGAACAACCTCCTTCACCCTCTCATACATAACTGGTATGGCAGTGCTGGTGAAATACGAAGAGGAGGGCAGAGAATACTGAGGTTGAAGGTACTCCAGTAATCGGTTCAAACCAGTGTTCTCTACTAGGGCTGATGGCTGAAGATCCAGTGCAAGCATTTCGGCAACGAGTTTGGTGATTTTTTTGGCAACTGGGTGGTATTCATCAAATCTTTCACAGTTTTCGTCATACACAGAAGAAGTGTCCATGAGTTCGTTTTTAACGTGAATTTCAGCAGACGCCACATCACCTGAGATAGTACTGTTACTTTCAAGAACATTTCCATGAAATCTCTGCATGTGCCTGAATAAACAACTAGTGCCAAGGTTTGTAGTCTTTTTGCCCCGACTTATTGTGCGGCTACAGTGCAAACAAACCACCTTAGTGGGATCAGAAGGGGAAATAGAAAAATGATTCCACAACTTTGATGTCTTTTTACTGAACACAGAGTTATGTGGCTTTTTCTCTTTGGCAGGACTGTTAGTCCGTTTGGCTGGAACAGCCTCACCAGCAGAGAGAGTTGCGTAGGGATGAGGTGAGGAGTCCTTATCATCTGTGCTTTTTTGGTTTTTGAGGACATCAGGGTGCCTTCTCATTAGATGTCTCATCAAACAGCTGGTTCCGAAGTCTCCCCGTTTCCCCCGGCTGATGACACAGGGGCAGTATCGGCAGAGGGCTTTAAGCTGATCCACTGGAGAGACGATGAAATGGTGCCACACTTCGGATTTCACCCGTTTCATTAGTTTTTTGTTTTGTTGGAAAATTGAACTCGCCGGATCCTCTTTCAGGCCTGCACCCTCTAGGGACAGATCGCACAGTGAGTTAGGTAAAGGAACATCCTCATCTCGAAGTCCAAAGCAAAGATTGAGGGAGGAATCCTGTTCTGATTGGTTTATGGTGTCATCAGACTCCTCCTTCACATGCATGCTTTCATCTTCGTTATGGGGCACTTCGTCGAATGTTGTTTCTGGGGAGGATGGAGCGAATTCTTTTTTAATGTCCACTACGGAGTCCTGATGCAGCTGAGAACGAGATAGTGTTGGTGGGTTTGTATATGGTGGTGGGATGTTAGAGCCCTGTCCATTTTCTTCAATGACAATTTCTCTGTGGGCTCTCCACATATGGCGAATCAGACAGCTAGTGCCCAAGTCCTTTCCATTTTTACCCCTGCTAAATTCATTCATACAGTGTATGCATACAGCTTTAGAACTGTCAGCAGGTGACAGGTAGAAATGCTTCCACACAGCTGATCTTCTACGAGAACTTGAGTTTTTGGGAGTTGTAGCAAGGTGCTCAGACCCACCTCCATCCATTGCTTCTTCATGGTTGTTGTTGGAATGTGAGGATGAGACTGTGCCACTGTCGTTTTTGGCACCCTTTTCTAGTTTTGGTTCGAGTTTTATTACCACTTCTTTGGATGATGATATGTCAGAGCCCTCTGCTGAAGAGGTGGACGGTGAAGTGTCCTTTCGTGAGGCGGGAGTAGTAATGCTAGCTGCCAGGCTTCCGTTATTTGATGAATTTGAGGGGGGTATGACAGATGAGGCAACAGAAGCAGTCATAGTATTTGAGGAGAGGTCACCATCTTGTAAAAGCACAGTGGGGTGAGCCCTTCGTACATGCCTCATTAAACAACTTGTACTGAGGTCCTTCTCGTTCTTACCTCGACTGAACTCTTTCATACAGTACATACAGATTGCTTTGGTACTATCCCGTGGAGATATGCAGAAATGGTTCCAGGCAGGGGATTTCTTCCTGGGATTAGCGTTAGCGGGACTTCTCATGGATGACAATAGGCTTTGAGTGACAGCATCCATCGCAACATCATAAAGAGTGCTTGTGTACCCACTAAGCATACTACTGTAATCATCTGTATTGTCTCTACTAACAAAGGGGCCTACAGAACTATCATACGATAACCTTTCATCTTCTTGGGTCTCCTCCTCCATACTGTTTGGATCCTCCTCTTCCTCAATATGTTCAGATGTGTCATTTTCTATCTTGACCTCAGCGTTTAGATTTAAGCTTTTGTTTGAAAGGGCTGGAGAAGAAGGTCTAAGAGAATCCTCTTTGTCACATGCCTCGTCTGCTTCACTAACAGACTCATTAATTGTTAATTGTCCATCAACCTGAGAAATAGACAAATTGTCCTGTTCCTCCTCGTGAACAGAAGCCACGGGGGGGGGGTCTTTAGCCAGTGTTTTAGACAGACACAAGGTTTTTGAGTCGGCAGTGTCATGGGGGGCGATGCTGTAGGATTTAAACACATAGTCATCTTGCCCCTCAATTTTTAGGTATGTTCCTTTTGCCTCTCTTTGCTTGTTTTCTAAGCCATTAGTTTCCGAGTCTACAACATCTTCACTCTTAAGAGAGAGGTCTTCCTCTCCATCCATGTTAGCCGACCAAAGTTCTGCGAGAAAATCAAATTTTCTTATCTAATGCAGCTTGCCAAAAGGTCATGAGTCATGGGTGTGTGAGCATTTCTCACGCCAAAGTTTGTTTGTCCAGATCAGAAGGAGCAAGCTTGTAGTCCCTTTTCTCCATTTGTGAATGTGTGAAGAGAAGTTTCCACCTTTTCTAGTAGGATCTGGAATGAGATAGAGAAATTCAATAAACATTGATGATATTTCAGCAAATAGCAGATAAAAACAAGTTAACATATTAGAAACGGTTAATAACATTTCAGGCTGCAATCCAAAGGACCTCACATTACCCCTAAAACAAATGTGTTAGTTTATATTAAATATTAGCCATGCATAGCAGTACGAATGTAGAGCAGGGTTATTCATCTCTTACCCTACGAGGTACGGAGACAGCTGGTTCTGTTCTACCTGATAATTAATTGCACCCACTTGGTGTCCTAGGTCTAAATCAGTCCCTGATTAGAGAAGAGCAACAAAAAAAATGCAGTGGAACTGGCTTCGAGGTCCAGATTGCGGTCCAAATACTTAAGACGCACCCTCGTCCACTTACCCTCACTTTATGCCCTTGGGGGAATCCCCGTCGCCATCTTGGAGGGCGGTCCAAATGATTAGCCGAGCAAGGGAAGTTTGCAACGTAAGCCCCTCAGCCCTCGTTTTTAGTCGAGTTTGCGAGTGTACAATGATGTTCACTCCGGGGCCTGAAACTCCACATGATTCAATTTGTGAAGATTGAATATACGCTAAGAAAAGTCCGCAAAAACTTAAAAACAACATCAATGGAGAAGTCAACATACAAGTGTAAGTAAAAGCGAATGCAAATAAGTTAAACTGTGCTACTAATGCACATGGCGGCACAAACACGTCTTGTAAAAGTAATGATGTTTTTGTTTGGTCCGTTTTTGGAAAATTTATAAATTATTTTCCTTTTTCAGAAGTTCCAGCTATGCAGGCTAACGTTAGCTAATTTGCTAGCTATCATACAGTAGACATTGATAATGATATAGTTAATGTAAATAAATATGCAATCATAATTGACTGTGTAGTGCAGATTAAACACACAAGTTACCGTTTGCTGAAAACAAAATAATCGCGAGATGAACGAGTGACGAATTTCCGGGTAAGTGTTGTCCATTTAAAAATAATTCCTTCCTCCTTCGCACCTTGCCCTGCAAGTGTACATTCGTCAGACGTCATCAGAAGTGTCCACTTAATTTGAGGGTTGAGGGGATAGGGTGACTTAAGTGTTTGGACCACAGCCCCAGAGTGATGCTAGCCTACCATTATTTAGGCGTTACCCCACCCAAAACATTTAAATTAGTTTCAATGTTGGTGCGCATTGCTTCCAGCAATTAATTTAACTTTGGCCTCATTTAGGCCCAATCTATGACAATGTATAATCTAACATTCATTGGTGACATTTTATCAATATTCAAAGTAGGTATGTTAATAATTTAATGTAATTAAATCATGGGAGTATAATTTCCCAATTTATGATAGAAAAATAGCCTTGAACACAATACACAACACATTGTTATTGGTTATCAAAGGAATACATCGGTCTCATGGTTGCCACAGTTGGTAAACCTACATGGTTGCCACAGTTGGTAAACCTACATGGTTGCCACAGTTGGTAAACCTACATGGTTGCCACAGTTGGTAAACCTACATGGTTGCCACAGTTGGTAAACCTACATGGTTGCCACAGTTGGTAAACCTACATGGTTGGTAAACCTACATGGTTGCCACAGTTGGTAAACCTACATGGTTGGTAAACCTACATGGTTGCCACAGTTGGTAAACCTACATGGTTGCCACAGTTGGTAAACCTACATGGTTGCCACAGTTGGTAAACCTACATGGTTGGTAAACCTACATGGTTGCCACAGTTGGTAAACCTACATGGTTGCCACAGTTGGTAAACCTACATGGTTGCCACAGTTGGTAAACCTACATGGTTGCCACAGTTGGTAAACCTACATGGTTGCCACAGTTGGTAAACCTACATGGTTGCCACAGTTGGTAAACCTACATGGTTGCCACAGTTGGTAAACCTACATGGTTGCCACAGTTAGTAAACCTTATTTTATTTGCAATAGTGCCTTTAATTTGCCTAGATATAAAAATGCTTATTACACAGGGACATCGAGTGTTCTTTAAGATCAACGAACCCGGAACAAGCGACACAATGGGTAATTCATGTTATTCCTGCTTGCAGACAGTCAGCAAACCACCACTGACGTTGTTTCACCACTATTGTAGCAACCACAGACACTATCTGTGTATCTCAGTTGGTCGGATCATAATTACGTCTGGAATCTAGAAGATGAAAAGAAACCCCCACACAGAACAACTACGGTACTATCGCAGTCCTTCCCAACTAGAACGGCGTCCCAGCTGCTAACTGGCTAGTTAGCGTGACAGCTAGCTACAGGAGCCTTATTTCCTGACCCAACGTTGGCTGGCTGGCTGGCTGACTGATACTTTTCAGGCTAGAGGTAGTTGGTGTGACACGTTGGTTTGGTTTAAAACAGTAACTAGTTCGAGTCCAAACACGACTCTTGAGTTGGAGCCCATTAGGGTAATGCTAAGTGCTAACCCTAGCTAGTCTGAGGCTAACTAGCTACACCCGAACCAACATGGCGGACACACAGGCTTCTAACGCACAACTTAACAAACAGACAATATCCTTCCAACGACGTGTGTGAAGCAGCCGACTTCTTCATTCGGGGACAGTGTCCGATACGGTCGTGCCAGCTAGCCAGGCCACACAGGGCATAACCTGCCTGGTGATACAGAACCAGATCCTTCCCTGGTTATGGGCCAGAAGGACCACGGACCAACCGGATCAGCCCAGCACACCTAGAAAACCCTATTAGACCAAGATAGTATACATACCTTGGTATATTGGCGTTCTGAATACACCGGGGTTCAGTTGCTAAACAGTCCGACGCGGTACATTTGGTTGAGCCAGAGGCGGAGTTGCTCCGTTGCTTTGTCTCTCAGCGGTTCTTGTTCCGCCGACGCCAGGTCCACACCGCGCCGGACCAAGCGGCAACGCTGCATGACGTCACCGGGCGGAAGGCTTTCCCAATATGGCGGCAGGGACGAAAAGAAACGAAACATTCGTCGACAAAAAAAGCGACCATTCTTAATAGATCAATACGCGCATACTACTTGGGGACATACGCTGTGATGCATTATTGCCATTGTCAGCATACGCCGTCGCAAATGAACGGTCAATCAGACACTTTTCCCGACGGTGTTGTCGGTTTTCGGCCCGGTTATCTCTGCTGTTGAATTTGAATCTCACCGACGGGGTTTCTTGATGTGAGGGGTTTCTCCCAGGGGCACTGGAACCATCACTAGAATCACAGACATAACACTGTGGGATGAAAGACTTGCCTGTATAAAAGTAATTGTTCACTAATCACTGCTTAGAACAATGTGAATGTGACATCTACATTTGACTATATGTGGAGTGAGTCTAAGTTTAGACAGTCTGTCTCAGCCAGCATGAAACACACATTAAATGGGAATTTGAACGCTAACTAGGCTGCATGTATGTAAATCCTCATGCATGCTTTGAGGCTTCACAGGACGGGGCAGATGGTGGCTAGTTTACTCTGGCCGTTTGTTAACCTTTTTAACATTTTGGAAAGGTTCCTTCCTGTCTGTAAGTGGGTGTTCAGCTCACGGTTCCTCCTTAAGATCTGCCATGCTCATGCGAGAGAGGCAACAGCTGGCTCAGAGGTATTTTTGTTATTTTATTAGGATCCCCACCAGCTACTTTTCCTGGGGTCCACACAAAACATGAAACATGACATATTACAGAACATTAATAGACAAGAACTGCTCATGGACAAAACAACATAGCCTACATAGCAAAACATATACACAAAATATCTAGTTAAAATAGGGAAGAGGCGTTGTGCAAATTCCAGGTTTGCTGTGATTTGAGCAATATGAGATGGAAGGGAGTTCCATGCAATAATGGCTCAATATCAAGGGTGCCCAATTAGAATTCAGAGGTCCCGTGACTAACATTTCCTCCCCCCAAAGGTCCAAACCATTAAAATGTCTAACGTGCGCTATGATTTGGGGGCATATGTAGTTCTTGTATATGTATAGCTAATAAACAAAGTGCTACATTTCAATAACATTTCAACAATATTTATTGCACATTTTCAATGCAGACACATTAAACATGAGGTAAAATAAATATGCAGCCTAATCATCAATAAAACTAGGCCTATCTCAAATATTCTAATTTCAAGCAAAACAAGACTGCATCGTCTGAAAAAAGTGCTTTGATTTTTGAACATATACAAAAACACAGGTTTAATATTTATCTTTTCTACTCTCTTCCACTTCACTTCTCCATCTCTCTTCTTTAGTGAGAGAAATGGGCTTTTGCTGCCCTGTCAGTAATTTGAACCTTGGCTGGAATGGAGTCAGTGCTATTCTCATGCACATATGTAGGTGCTCATTGGTGAGTCTAGAACAGTGCTTATTTTTTAATGATGTTCATAGTGGAGAAAGAAGACTCACAACTGTATGTGGAGCCAAACATGGTCAAGGTGTGTAGTGCTACTTTGGTTAGACCAGGGAAAGCAGTCTGACACAGCCTGCAGCCAGAAAGTGTCATGATCAGTTAGTTGAAAGTGCTCTCTTAGTGCAACATTTGCTTGCAGATCAATCAGTTCCATCTGTAGAGATCCAGCATGGTGCCACTTGAAGGTCTGCGTCACCTCCTTTGTAAATCCCCTGACATCTGTGATGAGGAATGGATTCTCAATGAGAAGAAGCTGCTGTCCAAGGCTGAAGCTATCAAAGTGATTTCTGAAGTTTCCAATCAGCTTATCTATGAAGTCAACATGAGGAGAAACATCCCTCTCACCCTGAATATGTTCCTGCACTTTAGGGAAGTGTGCACAGTCTCCTTGAAGATCTTCCTTGAGCACTTCCAGTTTCCTCTGGAATGAGCGGACAGATGTAATCAAATCACAAACTGAATTGTTCTTGCCCTGTAGTTTCACGTTGAGCTCGTTAAGGTGGGATGTGATGTCGACCAAAAAAGCAACAATATCCATTTTACCCTCGTCTTGCAAAATAAGTGAAAACTGTGTTGCCTTCTGACTCTTGAGCTGTACTAGGAAAGCTGTTATTTCCTTTTGAATGGACCAAAAGCGTTCCAACATCCTGCCTTTACTGAACCATCTAACGTTGTTGTACAGCAGTAGGTCATTTGCATTTGCCTCAACTTCTTTCAGGAATTCTCTCAGCAGGCGATGATGATGAGATGAGGAAGCCCTGAGGAAGTTGATGAGTTTCATCATTGTATTCATCACTTCAGCATACTCTTCTGACAGACTGATGAAGGATGCAGTGGTAAGCTGTGAGGTCAGGGTTGTCCTCTTTCAGCCGTGCCACAGCTCCTGTCTCTCTTCCTGTCATGGCAGGAGACCTTCTGAGGTGAGAGAGACCACATGTTTTAGATCTCTCCCGCTCTTTCTCAGCGTCTCCTTTATGGCCATGTATGTGTCCTTTCCTCTTGTATGTGTCTCGAGTGGTGTTACACATAACAGGTCTTCACAGAATTCCTTCTTCTCTGTGTGGTCAAATCTAACATACACCAGAAGCTGGGCATTATCCTTCACATCAGTAGATTCATGAACAGCTAATGCTCTGCATGGTGCAGTCTGAATAGCTTCATCAAGCTGTGTTAACACATCCTCTGTTAGCATGTCACTCTTTCTTGCTGTTGTTATACGTGACGTTGGGATTTGCTTGATCTTTTCACACAGTTCGACTTTTTGTTAACCTTCAAGTGAAGTTTCAGCAACAGCATTCATGCGCTCCATCACCACTCCCCCGTCAGTAAATGGCTTATGGTGCTGACCAAAAATCCAAGCTATTTTTAGTGAACATTCGTTTGCATGTTGTTGGGCAGTGAATGCATGGGAGAGGACTCTGGTGGAGCGATCATACTGGGCTTTGAGTTTGTTTATTTTGCGTACCCTCACCTCAGACTTGTGGTGGATGTGTTTGCTCAAAAGATCTGTTAGAGCCACGGTCTCTGAACATATCAGGCAGTGGTTTGACACTCGCTGTGGGAAGGATAAAGGCATATTTGTCTGTCCACTCCTCTTTGAAAGTTAGATTTTCTGTATCGACTTTCCTAACTTTTGCGCAAGCCATTCTATAATTTCTCCTCTCGCTTCCGCTTTTGCTTCTCTCACTGTCTCTCTCTCTCTCTCTCTGACAACATCAGTCTCGTAACATGCATTGTAAACATTCGCTTTGATTGGCAGAGTTTCGTGAAGTCTTTTAAATAACGCACGTAATTGGACAACACACAGTAGTATGGAGCACTGTCTGGGACCTGAGCCAGCGCAGTATGTGTACATTGAAAAAAAGGGTTGCTTCATCAGTATTTAATTTAACAATTATTTATGAGAAATACACACATACAATTTCATTTCTCTTTTCATATCTTCCCACACACACACACCTCTCACATCTTCATTCACTTAGTACTATTCCCAAACACACTCAGTAATCTCCCTTATTGCTACTTATGCATCTTCAATGATTCTCTGGTCTTTACCTCCTATGCATACATATGTATCTTCTGCAGTTCCTCTATAGTTTCTACAGTCACCAGAGTCTCTAAAGTATATATAGTCCCTGAGCATCCATAGTCTGTATAGCATCACAGTCCCTATAGCATCCATAGTATCTATGGTCCTTATAGCATCATAGTCCCTACAGTATCCACAGTCCCTCAGCATCCATAGTATCAATAGTTTATATAGTCATAAATGCTATTGTCTCTATAGATGTTATAGTCTTGCCACTTCCCATACATATAGAATAGTACCTTGTGCACCTTATGCTATTCCCAGTGGTTCTCTGACCACGTAGACATTTCTAAAAAATGCCACAAATAACACCTTATGCTATTATCAGTGGTCCTCAGACCACGTAGACACTTCTCTTATAAATGCCTACAGACAATTGTCAGTGGGGCCTCTCCTGCCCTCACTCTAGCCTTCTCGTAAGACTAGTTCTAGCCTTCTTAAGACTAGTGGTACCCTACTTAATTTTTATGTTTAGTTTTATTGGTTTCATTATTTTTGTTTATTTCTATACAAATTCATTTAAATTGACTTACTGAAATTCAGTCACCGTGTCCCTCAACTGTTTGCGGATTATGTGTCTCCTCCTGGTTAGCTCAGGCAAGCTTTTGGTCAGATGGGAATTTCCCTAACTCTCAAAAAAATGTGCCACCTGTTTTCCTCGCAGAACCTCACTGGAAAGCTCTGCATGCAGAATAAATAATCTGGTTCCTGACGCCAAATTGTCGTGGGGGACACTCAAAGTCAATCTTAAATTAATCATTCTTTATTAACAGCAAGCTGAAGAGGTCACCGTCAAACTCAGATGCATAAAGTACCGGTCTGAAGTGAGCTCCACCGGGGCAGTCCCGTTAGTTCTCTTATATACGGCTTACACAGACAAGTTATATTTGCATAATTTAGCTTATTCGTTATTCATAATTAATTCATAATTAACTGACCAACCAATACCTCACAAGGCTTCTTCTCTCCAAGCTGAGGCCTTGAAACTGAGATATCCCTTTCGTTCTCAAAACAAGGTTCTGGGCGTACTGCCAAATTGCAGATACTGATAGTGAGGATTCCTCCCAGGCACGATCAGTCACTTGCATGAACCCAGTCAAATTGGTTATTAGAAAAGCAAAAACATACATTTTCCATCACAGGTATCCGCTACATTTTGCCCAAACTAGCTTTAGAGGTTCCAGAACAAATGTTACAGCACAAGCAGGCATCCAAATATGGCTGTTGCCAACTTCTATGGAAGCAGGAATAAAAACAATCAAGTTAGGAGGGGTTCACTGTAAATAGAGCAAACACTTCCAGAGCCATGCTAATAGTGATAGCATCAACACAGAGCAAAACACTTCCAGAGCCATGCTAATAGTGATAGCATCAACACAGAGCAAAACACTTCCAGAGCCATGCTAATAGTGATAGCATCAACACAGAGCAAAACAGTTCCAGAGCCATGCTAATAGTGATAGCATCAACACAGAGCAAAACAGTTCCTGAGCCATGCTAATAGTGATAGCATCAACACAGAGCAAAACACTTCCAGAGCCATGCTAATAGTGATAGCATCAACACAGAGCAAAACACTTCCAGAGCCATGCTAATAGTGATAGCATCAACACAGTTAAAACACTTCCTGAGCCATGCTAATAGTGATAGCATCAACACAGAGCAAAACACTTCCAGAGCCATGCTAATAGTGATAGCATCAACACAGAGCAAAACACTTCCAGAGCCATGCTAATAGTGATAGCATCAACACAGAGCAAAACACTTCCTGAGCCATGCTAATAGTGATAGCATCAACACAGAGCAAAACACTTCCAGAGCCATGCTAATAGTGATAGCATCAACACAGAGCAAAACACTTCCTGAGCCATGCTAATAGTGATAGCATCAACACATCAACCCACAGGTTAAATACGTCAAAACTCGCTGAAAAACGTGATATTATAAAATAACACAATTTGGATTGTAAAACATGAATAGAATTGCTTTAATTTATGTTTATCTAGCTAGCATCATAGTATACTACTCAGGAGAACTCTGGTTATATCCTATAGCTAGGGCCAGGAGGTTTGAGGTACTGTGCTTTTACCAGTATTTCCAGCATTTTAAGGGGTGAAATTAAGGCAGTACGGCTCGGCCATATCGGTAAAACGTGCCTACCACAATTAATACAACATGCCCAAAAAACATAGGCCATTACACTATTATTCAACATTAATGCATGTCAGCTGCATGACACATTTGTGAATTGACTGGAAACCGGGTAATAAACGCTCCAAATTGTGTTGTGGTTTGAGGAGAATAGTTAAATTTCGTCAAGACAGAGATGAGTGACGCATGCGGACAAAGCAGAGATGACACGTGGACAACAGTGGATGCATCAATTAAGGCTACAAGTCTAGACCTAACAGGGTTGCCATGTTCTCGGTTTTCCAAAAAATGTGGCTACTTTGAAAATTATATCAAGGGTGAAAATGTATTGGTTGCGGCCGCCTTTGCATTTCCCTTTAAAAAATTATATTCCACTGTGACCTGCTGCTGGTGACTATCGGGCAGTGAGGCAGGCTGTTGCTGAGTGAGTGAGTGGTGGGGAGGGCCGGAGAGGTGTGTATGGGGGGTGATTCATGCCAGAATTAAGCCTTGTGAAGCTACTGATACCTCTCACCAAGTCACCTAATGTCTTCCTAACTCCATAAAATACCACCATGAATTAACATGGACTGAGGATTCAAGGATTCAAACTGGTGACGCGTTCACGTCACGTGACACATCATATAGACGTGATGATCACGTCGTGTAACATGGCACTGACACGCCACGTGTCCATTTGCTTGTAAGTTTATCATGAAAAATCTCTCCATGAACGTCTTAAAAACGTCTACTTGACATCTACGTGTACATCATGTTCAAGTGTCTGTTTAGTTTATTATTATAGAGCCATGAACGCATTACAAACGTCTACATGACGTCTACTTGACGTCTACATGACGTCTACTTGACGTCTACATGACGTCTACATGACGTCTACATGCCGTCTACATGCACATGATTTTGTACAAAATATTTTTAATTGCCAGAGTAATCGAATCAATTTCATTTGTCGATCTAAAATCACCTCAATCAAAAAACGATTAGACAGCCACAATTACTGTGTAGATATGCATATTTCTCAAATCAATCTGGATACCTCTTTGTTGGAGGTAGCCCTATTCAGAAATATGAGGTAGCCTAGGTCTTTAGTGGCACATTCAAACAGATTTAAATATATAAACGTTGATATTTTTCTGGTATGTGTGTCAATTTACTTTCACAGATTTGTTTTTCACTCCCATGGCAATCAGACTGAAATAGTGAATTCTGGTGTGTGGACTATATAGGAGGTGGTTGCTGTGTGGGTGGGAGGTTTTGCCTGTCAATTGCCTATTTTTTTTTATTTCACCTTTATTTAACCAGGTAGGTCAGTTGAGAACAAGTTCTCATTTGCAACTGCTTGACCTGGCCAAGACAAAGCAAAGCAGTGCGACAAAAACAACAACACAGAGTTACACAGTAAACAAACATAGTCAAAAACACAATAGAAAATCTATATACAGAGTGCAAAATGTAGTGCAAAATGCAATAAGGTTAGGAGGTAGGACAATAAATAGACCATCGTGGTGATATAAATCACAGATTAGCATTAACACAGGAATGAAGGATGTGCAAATTATGATGTGCAAATAGAGATACTGGAGTGCAAGATTAGCGAAAAATAATAAAAATCAATATGGGGATGAGGTAGTAGTGTGGGCTATTTACAGAAGGGCTATGTACAGGTGCAGTGATCGATAAGCAGCTTTGACAGCTGATGCTTAAAGTTAGTGAGGGAGATAGGAACCTCCAGCTTCAATGATTTTTGCAATTCATTCCAGTTGTTCTCAACAGGCAGCCAGTCTCAGAAGGGGTACTCGAAGTCCAGGCACTGATGCTCACTTTGTTCAGAGTGGTTGCAGTGCTAGTGTTTTTGGCTAATCTGTTATGTGTCCAGTATAATAGTTTTCTTGCTCTTTCTTAGCAGATCATGAAAACATGACAATAACAGTAGCTTTAGATGATGTAATGAAAAGTTGGAGGGTGGTTGGTAATGAGTAATCAGGTGGATCCATGTCTGGGTGTTGGGCAGAACCCCTAGGGTAGGAGACAGAGACCTAAACAAGCAAACACACCGGTTACAGTTTGACCTGGTATGTAAAATTACAGTTATTGAATGATTTAATTTAAATGTTTGATTAGACATGCAATAATGTTAATGGCAGACAGATAATAAAGGATACCTGTCTGTAATGTTTTATGTCAGTGGGGTTGATGAGGAGGTTGGTCCCTGAAAAACATAAGAGAGAGGTGAGTTGTGAGAGAAAATCCAGGGTGGTGTCATGACCACTGGAGTCATACACCTTAACAGTACCTATCTGGAAGCGGAGGTTACTTAACGTGACCTAGTGGTTAGCCTTGAGATTGACTATTTGGAGAAAACCTTGGGCCGGTGTTGGTACTGCTGACAGCATGGCGATTCTTCCCACCACGAGGAGGCAAATGCAGATAGTTATTATTTGAGATTTTTTATATTCACCTTAACAGATGGTGACCCCAGCTAGAAGCGAAAGAGCAGCAAGGTTTCCCAGGTCTCACCTTCCTTTCGTCCTTCTTCCAAACCAAGTAATTCACCCTGATGTCGTAGCACTTGGTCCCCTTCTTGATTCTCCTCCGGTAGCTCTCCTCCTGTTTCTCCTGCACCTTAACCATGTTCAGTCTCACCTTGACAGATAATATAAATAGTATTACTAATACAACTCTTACATATCTCTTGGATGGCCAGAAAATAAATGAACAGTGGATAATCATTTTTGCCGGGCCAAAAACCTCCACATGCTTCTCAGCCCATGCCTGAAGTTGGTCCTCGAAGGCGTTCTGATCTGGTTCGACAACTTCCACCACATCAGGGGGAGTTTCAGTTATCTCAAAGTACGTTATACAAACATAGCAATAGACAAACAACACTAAGTCAATCACAAATGTTTAATACTACAGTAAATAGTATGACAGTTTCAGCCGAGTTGACAATACTGACGAACCTGACAGTTCAAATGATCCTGGGGTCTTACGTGACTTAGGTTTGACTGATATTGACGTCGTCTCCTGCCAAGTGTCTCCTGCTGGTAGGAAGAAACTCATCCAGCTCATAGCTCAGTACTAGTCCATATTTTCAAATCAAATCAAATCAAATTGTATTTGTCAAATGCACCGAATACAACAGGTGTAGACCTTACAGTGAAATGCTTACTAACAAGCCCTTAACCAACAATACAACAGGTGTAGACCTTACAGTGAAATGCTTACTAACAAGCCCTTAACCAACAATACAACAGATGTAGACCTTACAGTGAAATGCTTACTAACAAGCCCTTAACCAACAATACAACAGGTGTAGACCTTACAGTGAAATGCTTACTTACAAGCCATTAACCAACAATGCAGTTTTAAGAAAAATAAGCGTTAAGTAAAAAATAGATAAGTAAAAAATAACTAATAATTAAAGAGCAGCAGTAAAATAACAGTAGTGAGGATATATTTTTATTTTTTATTTAACAAGACAAGTAATTTAAGAACAAATTCTTATTTACAACGACGGCCTACACCGGCCAAACTCAGACGACGCTGGGCCAAATGTGTGACTCCCTATGGTTGTGATACAGCCTTGAATCGAACCAGGGGGACTGTAGTGACGCCTCTAGCACTGAGATGCAATGCCTTAGACCACTGCGACACTTGGGAGCCCTATACAGGGTGTACCGGTAGAGAGTCAATGTGCGGGGGCACAGGTTAGTCGAGGTAATTGAGATAATATGTACATGTAGGTAGAGTTAAAGTAACTCTGCATAAATAATAAAAAGAGAGTAGCAGCAGCGTAAAAGAGGAGATGGGTTGGGGGTGTGGCCATACCAGGCAGTGGTGCAACCAGTCAGGATGCTCTCAATGGTGCAGCTGTAGAACTTTTTGAGGATCTGGGGACCCATGCCAAATCTTTTAAGTCTCCTGAGGGGGAATAGGCTTTGTTGTACCCTCTTCACAACTGTCTTGGTGTGTTTGACCATGTTAGGTTGTTGGTGATGTTGACACCAAGGATTTGAAGTTTTCAACCTTCTCCACTACAGCCCCGTCGATGAGAATGGGGTTCTCATCGTTGTCGGTGATCAGGCCTACCACTGTTGTGTCGTCGCCAAACTTAATGATGGTGTTGGAGTCGTGCCTGGCCATGCAGTCATGGGTGAACAGAGAGTACAGGAGGGGACTGAGCGCCCACCCCTGAGGGGCCCCCGTGTTGAGGATCAGCGTGGCAGATGTGTTGTTACATACCCTTACAACCTGGGGGCGGCCCGCAGGGAAGTCCAGGATCCATCTGCAGAGGGCGGTGTTTAGTCCCAGGGTCCTTTGCTTAGTGATGAGCATTGAGGGCACTATGGTGTTGAAGGCTGAGCTGTAGTCAATGAATAGTATTCTCACATAGGTGTTCCTTTTGTCCAGGTGGGAAAGGGCAGTGTGGAGTGCAATAGAGATTGAATCGTCTGTGGATATGTTTGGGCGGTATGCAAATTGGAGTGGGTCTAGGGTTTCTGGGATAATGGTGTTGATGTGAGCCATGACCAGCCCTTTCAAAGACTTCATGGAAACAGACTTTGTTAGTGCTACGGTTCGGTAGTCAAAACACCAGTCTCAACGTCAACAGTCAACAGTCAACAGCCTATTCTGGTTAGAGCCTGTTTGTGCTGTTCTGTGAAGGGAGTAGTACACAGCGTTGTACGAGATCTTAAGTTTCTTGGCATGCTCCAGATACTCAACTAGTCTAAAGAAGGACAGTTTTCAGCTATGCTAACATAATTGCAAAATAGTTTTCTAATGATCAATTAGCCTTTTAAAATGGTTAACTTGGATTAGCTAACACAACGTGTCATTGGAACACAGGAGTGATGGTTGCTGATAATGGGTCTTACAACATTAACAATGTCCTCACTGTATTTCTGATCAATTAGATGTTATTTTATTGGACAAAAAAACAGCTTCGAAGTGACCCCAAACTTTTGAACTGTAGTGTACATCCTGGTCAAAGCGTAGCTTGACGCTTGTGAACGGAGATAGGTCTGTCAGTCTTCTCATTGAGGTCGGGTGGTGGAAGCAGGCGCAGGGAAAACAGTGACGGGAAAATCTTCTTATTTTAATATTTTCAGAGTACACTAAACATAGAACAATCATGGACAAGAACCAGGGGGGAACAGAGGGATTAAATAGGAGACTGTCACGGTTTGGGTGTGGGAATGACCAAGGCGCAGCGCAGGGATTATAGTTCCACATCTTTATTTTATTATACTATGTAAATGAATGAATAAATACTCTGTATAAACAAAACAACGAATGACGAACTAAAGAACACAAACAAACACGAAGCACAAAACGTCACGTTCACCAAACAAACACGAAATGATTAGACGTAACGAATGCACACTTACTATCACCGTGACTGCGAAATACATCGACAATGACCCACACCAGAGTGAAGGACGGACTTAACATATATAGGATTCCTAATTAGAGACAATGCGGTTGATAAAGGAATTTGTATGTTTAATGTTAATGACTAAGATGTTTCACCCTGAAACTGTGTAATGTGTAAGATGTATTAGAAATTACATAGACAATGATTAGAATGTTACTATTTGGTAAATGAGTCAGGATGTAGTTGTTGGGCTTGCAGGAGATTAGCCATAAAAGGTTACCACCCTCATCTATCAGAGTGGGGGTCTGGTCTTCGAGGTGTAAACATTAGCAACTGAAGAATGTCTTGAAGGGAGTAAACTGAGATAACAGGAACTTGTGTGGGTATAAATAAGGGGCTCCTCATGGGAGGGGCAGAACGTTCTCTATGAATAAAGACTGACCATTTGCAAAGCTGGAGCTCTCTCTGTATTATTTAAACAAACTGAAGAATTTACAACCTTCAGGATACAGATAGAGTTAAAAAGTTCATTTAGAACATTGGAATAGAAAAAATCGTGACAGCGGTGCAGCTGCCTCTAATTAGGGATCCAACCTAAAACCCACACAGAAACAGAAAAGAAAGACACTGTCAGACTCTGACCATAGCTACATAGAGAAGCAAATAGGCTTCTCTATGGCCAGAGCCTGACAGTACCCACCCCCCAAGGCGCGGACTCCCGGACGCCAAAAAAACACACAAAACAAGGGGGGGTTAATGGGAGGGAAGACTAGTCCATCAGGGGCGGCTCAGGCTCCGGCGAAGTGGACAGTTTACTCCCATGCCCCTTCTTTATAACCGGGCCCGGACTGGGTACCGGTGGGGCAACCGGCTCCGGCCATGGAGCGGGGAAAACAACCGGGCCAGGACTGGGCACCGGTGGGGCGGACTGCTCAGGCTCTGGAGCGGAGCAGACGGCTGAACCCGGACTGGGTACCGGTGGAGCGGACTGCTCTGGCACTGGAACGGAGCAGACGGCTGGACCCGGATTGGGCACCGGTGGAGCGGACTGCTCTGGCTCTGGAGCGGAGCAGACGGCTGGACCCGGATTGGGCACCGGTAGGGCGGACTGCTCTGGCACTGGAGCGGAGCAGACGGCTGAACCTGGAATGGGTACCGGTGAAGCGGACTGCTCTGGCACTGGGGCGGAGCAGACGGCTGGACCCGGATTGGGCACCGGTACGGCGGACTGCTCTGGCACTGGAGCGGAGCAGACGGCTGGACCCGGAATGGGTACCGGTGGAGCGGACTGCTCTGGCACTGGGGCGGAGCAGACGGCTAGACCCGGAATGGGTACCGGTGGAGCGCATTGCTCTGGCACTGAGGCGGAGCAGACGGCTGGACCCGGAATGGGTACCGGTGGAGCGGACTGCTCTGGCACTGGGGCGGAGCAGACGGCTGGACCCGGAATGGGTACCGGTGGAGCGGACTGCTCTGGCCCTTGAGCGGAGCAGACGACGGGAGGTTCCGGGCTGCGGACCTTCGCTGGAGGTTCCGGGCTGCTGACCTTCGCTGGAGGTTCCGGGCTGCTGACCTTCGCTGGAGGTTCCGGGCTGCTGACCTTCGCTAGAGGTTCAGGGTTGCTGACCTTCGCTGGAGGTTCAGGGTTGCGGACCTTCGCTGGAGGTTCAGGGTTGCGAAATGAAATGATTGGACGTAACGAATGCACACTTACTATTACCGTGACTGCGAAATACATCGACAACAACCCACACCAGAGTGAAGGACGGACTTAACATATATAGGATCCCTAATTAGAGACAATGCTGTGCAGCTGCCTCTAATTAGGGATCCAACCCAAAACCCACACAGAAACAGAAAAGAAAGACACTGTCAGACTCTGACCATAGCTACATAGAGAAGCAAATAGGCTTCTCTATGGCCAGAGCCTGACAGAGACATACAATTTGTGAAATGGGAACCAGGTGTGAATGAAACAAGACAGAGGTCAAATGTGAAATGGACCGGTGGTGGCTAAAACTCCGGTGACGTCGACCGCCTGTGGCCGCCCGAACCAGGAGAGGGGCCGACTTCGGTGGAAGACCGGCTGAGGCGGATCTGAGAAGATGTCTTTTGCTGGTCCAACCACCCCTTTGACAAAGCTTTCTGACACCAATGAGGTGGTTATTAGCTGCCAGGCTACTGTTGACCCCCCCATCTGGTACTTTTTCAAGACAAAAAGTTGCTTCTGCTCAGACCAGGGAGCCAACTTTGAGAGCACTCTAATAGCCGAACGCAGCTGTTCTCAAACCACGCCATACCATCCCATGGGAAATAGATCCTGCGAAAGGATGAATAGGATGTCGGGGGAAACGATCCGAGAGCAAAGCACAGATGGCCTCAAGCGCTGAAGTCCCTTACGTTTGCGTACAATTGTACAATCCACGAGACCACAGGCTTTGCCCCTTTCCTGTTAATGTTTGGGAGGACGCCAAGACTGCCTGTTGACATAGTCTTTGGCTCTGTCATAGAGAACCCAGAAGTTGTTGACTATGACCAGTTTGTTCAGTCCTTGAGGAGAGATCTGAAAGAAGCCATGAATAGAGTACAGGCATCTGCAGTGAAGCAGTTGAAGAGACATGCTGACCTGTATGACAGAAGTCAGAGGAGCACCAGTGGAGTTTGGTGATCGAGTGGGGGAGCGCGGAAAGCGGAAGCTCGCTGACCGTTGGGAGGATACCGTCTACCATCTACCTTGTCACTGAATTGAATGCTGACAGTAACACCTTTAAGATTCAGAACAGCTCCACTGGACAGGAGATGACAGTACATCGCAACTTGATAATGCCAGTCTTCCTCTTCCCCATGCTGCCGTTGATGATGGAACAAACATGTCTGGTTTAACAGAGTCTGAGGACATGAATGACGGGGTGCTGAGTACAGAACAAAAGTGTGGGTGTCGGAGTTGCCTTCTGAAGGAGCAGGTGACCCAAGCCTGGAGGGTGATGTGCAAAATTGCATGACGTGCAGTTTTGTGCTGTTTCTCTCAGCTAAATTATTACAAATATTTGATTGTTTATTGTAATCGTTGTATTATTTTGGTAACTACGTTGCCCCAGTAAACAAGGATCAAACCAGTGTGTGTGAGTGCAGAGTTGTAGAGTGAGTCATGCATTGCATGACATGCAATTTTGTGCTGAATAATCCTAACTGGTGCTACAAGTTGGAGATTGTGTCAATGATTGTACACAACCCAAGAAGAGTACTGTTACACTAACTAGCACTGCAGTGCATAAAATGTGGTGAGTAGTTACCTCAAAGAGAGAGAAAGACAATAGTTAACACAGTTTTTAACAAATAAATGTATTCCAAAATGAAGGAGAAGCAAGAGAGCATTTCGTTTTTTAAGTTTGTCCAAGTGTTTGTGTCTCAGAGCTTTCGAGATCCTCCTGTCAGATTTATCTATAGTTATGCACAAGCGCAAAAGGGTTTTATTTACAATTATAAACTGGGTTCTAGCCCTGAATGCTGATTGGCTGAAAGCCATGGTATATCAGACTGTATACAATATGTATGACACAAATTACTTTTACTTTGGTAACCAGATTATAGTAGCAATAAGGCACCCTGGGGGTTTGTGGTATATGGCCAATATACCACAGCTAACAGTTGTATCCGCCTTGCATCACACAGAACAGCCCTTAGCACCATACCCCCTCGTGCCTTATTGCTTAATCATAGCAGTCAAACGAGTTAAATCCACATCCACTCTGGCGAGTTTATTAAATTCAAATGATATTTTCTCTTGCAACATATTCAAATACGTTTTTCAAGTCATGTCATAGTTCGTAATAATAATTATTTTGATGAAAACCTAACTGTGCATCTACGTAATATTCCTTCTTAATTAGCTCGATAACATTATGGAAAAATTGGTTATTGTATAAATGTGACATCTCCTCTCTTGCTGTGAAAACAAAAATGGCCCTAGTTTTATGGCCATTTTGGGCGTGTTTTGAGTGGTCATTGGGCTAGAACTTTTAGCCCTGTCAACCCTGAGGTTGGGTTTGGATGCTGAAATTATTTTGTGAGTGAACAAATGTTCGCAAGCACAATAGTTAAGTGATTGTTTGACAATTAGATTAAAACATCATGGCTGGTTGTGTTTCTGCTATATTAAAAGGCATACACCTTCCCTAAATACATTGAATTCAATTACCAAAATTATATAGGCCTAGCCTAATTAGCTTACTCCTGTCAATAGATAAATAAATAAACCCCAGAAAGCATGACTTGGCCACAGAGGATCATTAGCTTCTTAAAAGAAAAACAAAGCAGTGGATTGTTTTAAATCACATAGCCTACAGTCAGGAGGGCCCGAAATTTGGACAGGAAGTGCTCCAAATACCAAATAGATCATTGAGTTGCGACTGCCAGTGAAAAACAGATATACCCAGCCAGGCATATCTCAATATTTAAAAATAAAATCACGGAAAACTGTTTGGAAAGCAAATGGCTATTGGTGTAAAGAGATGATAATGAAAATACTCTAATCTGTCTTGTAAGTTAATTTAGCGAACAGCGGAGAACATCGGCCATATCCCCAGTGAGTGTTTATATTCACTGTCTCTACAACTGGGTCAGGTTCACTTCTGTTTGTTTTTGACAATAATTTCCTCCTCCAGGTTAGATGGATGTCGTATTGTATTTGTGTCTTTTCTTTTTAGTAGGCCGATGATATGGATCAGACAACATCATTTTTATTGATCTGTTTGTCAGTGTCAGCAGAGTAGGCTACCCTGTAATGTTGTAGTATTAAACTAAATCTGTGCGCGCACTTGGGAGTCCCGTACCTGTACGAAATGCTCTCTACTTTCACCTCTGAGCATTGTCAACTAGTGTTGCTACAGGTAGGAAATCCTAGTAATGTTTCTAAAACAAAGAATTAATTACTAATAAGAAGTAATGTGGTATATTGCTCAATTTCATATTTTGTGACCAGAGTCTTTTAACCAAAATATCACAGAGACAAAGCGATGCAGTTGCCCCTAACAGGCCACCCAAGTCCTCGTGTGCCTTAATAAGGCCTCAGACGTCCCCACCCCACCCCACCCCACCCCACCCCACCCCACCCCACCCCACCCCACCCACGCCGCACAGAAATAAATAGTGGCGGGGGCAATAAGTAGACCAGAGTGGCCCCCATCAGGAAAAAATGAGAGGGCCCGAGTGTCTTTCTGACCCTTCTGGTCGTCACTAGTTACCAAAGTCACAAAGTCAGAAGGCCCGCCTAATCGACCAATCAGATTACCAATCACACTCCCTCATCTGATTGGTCGACAAGGCGGGCCTTCTGACTTTGTGACTGTGGTATCTAGTGACGACCTTCTCTTCTGGCATGGATAACAAAGATGTTTTTAACTAACCCAAGATAGACCAGAGCCTGTCGTTTTCAATAGGAGAAAATGACTAATTAGTGGTCAGAACAAGCAAGAAGTTGGGCAGAACCAAGCAAGAGCTAGTGAAATCCTATTGGCTCGTTCTAGCATTTATTTTCATATTTCCTACTCTGTGAAGTCAATTCGCCCTTGCACTCCTAAGCAACCCAATTTTTTCGAAACTTTGGCAAATGCTGAAGTCTACAAAACACAGACCACTCTGTTTTTTACAGATTCTTGGAAACATACAACTGTATGGAGATTAAATGTTTAATCGATTAGAAAATGCACAAAAGGTTGGCCAAAAATCCATCTCGCTCCATCTTCTCCACCTGGGCTTCCTCTCCACCAGATTTGGTAGTGAGTGTTAAACGCCAACCGGATGCGTCACATGTATACATCCGGTGAAACATCTGTGTGTATAATCGGTGTTACCCACGCCACAACATGACCTGCAGTGTGAAGGGGTTGCCTCGTGCCCTGCGTGGTTGTTGTGGGGGAGAGCTCGAGCTTGCAGGCTCGGTACTGGTCCAGGTTCTAGGGAGGAAGACAATTCAGATCAATGAGCAAATACTTTTGTACGCATGCTAGAAGCCAGTCGAGTATTTCCAAAGACGCAGAGGGGTCCCAACTGCCGTCTTGTCCTTCATTACCGGAACAGCCGCTGGATGGGAACGTAGTGTACGGACTTACAGACACGTCGCCTTCAAAGGCTGTCGACTGGCTTCTATCTACAACCAGCAAAGCTGTTTCTAGTTCGGAGGTAGGTGCTTCTGACCATGGACTGTGCCGAGCAGACTTGGTTAGTGGCTGATTGGTGGTGCATGTGTTGTCGGAAACACACCGCGCCTTTAAAGGGCTCCGTTGCCTTGTTTTGTTTGAGGCCATCCGTTAACGTTGGGTTGTTATCTAACTGACTTGCATTAGTAGCTGCGGTAATGTTGTTGTCAGCTGCGAGACCACACTGGCTTCCTCTCTCTTCAGCTAGCTGATCGTTTGCTAGAAAGATCCGTGACATCCTCCGACCGGACCGTTGATCGGTTGATGGTGTTGGTGCATGCGGGCTCGGTTCGGTTGGCTGCCACTCCTAGGCGAAACAAAGTTGGCACCATTTGAAGAGGCTAAATGAAACACAATATCCTGACTTTACGCAGACTGGCTGAACAATTGGTCCTGTCTGGCAAAACAAGGGTTATTGATTAGACATTTTAAATGATCTCTAGCGACACACAACGTTTCCTGTGTCTGTCTTATGTTGTAATCTTTAGGCCCTGTGTTATTTACACATCTTGAATGATCCATACGAATAACCAGGCAGTGTGTGTTTACAGTTGAAGTCAGAAGTTTACATACACCTTAACCAAATACATTTAAACTCAGTTTTAACACAATTCCTGACATTTAATCCTAGTAAAAATTCCCTGTCTTAGGTCAGTTAGGATCACCACTTTATTTTAAGAATGTGAAATGTGAGAATAATAGTAGAGAGGGATTAATTTCAACTTTTATTTATTTCATCACATTCCCAGTGGGTCAGAAGTTTACATACACTCAATTAGTATTTGGTAGCATTGCCTTTAAATTGTTTAACTTGGGTCAAATGTTTTGGGTAGCCTTCTACAAGCTTCCCACAATAAGTTGGGTGAAGTTTGGCCCATTCCTCCTGACAGAACTGTAACTGAGTCAGGTTTGTAGGCCTTGCTCGCACACACTTTTTCAGTTCTGCCCACAAATGTTCTTTAGGATTGAGGTCAGGGCTTTGTGATGGTCACTCCAATACCTTGACTTTGTTGTCCTTAAGCCGTTTTGCCACAACTTTGGAAGTATGCTTGGGGTCATTATCCATTTGGAAGACCCATTTGCGACCAAGTTTAACTTCCTGACTGATATCTTGATATGGTGCTTCAATATATCCACATAATTTTCCTTCCTCATGATGCCATCTATTTTGTGAAGTGCACCAGTCCCTCCTGCAGCAAAGCACCCCCACAACATGATGCTGCCACCCTCGTGCTTCACTTGTGTGCTATTATTTGTACAGATGAACGTGGTACCTTCAGGCATTTGGAAATTGCTCCCAAGGATGAATCAGACTTGTAGAGGTCTACAATTTTTCTTGGCTGATTTCTTTTGATTTTACCATGAATTCGAGCAAGGAGGCACTGAGTTTGAAGGTAGGCCTTGAAATACCTCTAATTGACTCAAATTATGTAAATTAGCCTATCAGAAGCTTCTAAAGCCATGACATAATTTTCTGGAGTTTTCCAAGCTGTTGAAAGGCGCAGTCAACTTAGTGTATGTAAACTTCTGACCCACTGGAATTGTGATTTAGTGAATTATAAGTGAAATAATCTGCCTGTAAGCAATTGTTGGGAGAATTGCTTGTGTCATGCACAAAGTAGATGTCCTAACCGACTTGCAAAAACTATAGTTTGTTAACATGAAATCTGTGGAGTGGTTGAAAAATGAGTTTTAATGACTTCAACCTAAGTGTATGTAAACTTCCAACTTCAAATATGAAATATATTTTGATTTGTTTAACACTTTTTTGGGTTAATAAATGATTCCATATGTGTTATGTCATAGTTTTGATGTCTTCACTTTTATTCTACAAAGTAAAAAATAGTGCAAATAAAGAAAAACCCTTGAATGAGTAATATTCCAAACGTTTGCCCCCCAGTGTGTGTATATATAGATTCTTCAAAGTAGCCACCCTTGGCCTTGATGACAGCTTTGCACACTCATGGCATTATCTTATTAAGTTTGCTGAAAAATATAGGCAGTTGACAGTGAGAGGAAGTTACATTTTTTGCTGTGTGTGTGTATTTATATATACACACACACACACACATTGGTCTCCACAAAGTTTGCTGCTTCAGTGTTCTTAGATCTTTATGTCAGTAGTTACTATGGTACACTTAAGTATAATTACAAGTATTCCATAAGTGTCAAAGGCTTTCGTTGACAATGACATTCAGTTTATGCAAAGAGTCAATATTTGCAGTGTTGACCCTTCTTTTTCAAGACCTCTGCAATCCGCCCTGGCATGCTGTCAATTAACTTCTGGGCCGCATCCTGACTGATGGCAGGCCATTCTTGCATAATCAATGCTTGGAGTTTGTCAGAAGTTGTGGGTTTTTGTTTGTCCACCCGCCTCTTGAGGATCAACCACAAGTTCTCAATGGGATTAAGGTCTGGGGAGTTTCCTGGCCATGGACCCAGAATGTCGATGTTTTGTTCCCCGAGCCACTTAGTTATCACTTTTGCCTTATGGCAAGGTGCTTCATCATGCTGGAAAAGGCATTGGTCGTCACCAAACTGTTCATGGATGGTTGGGAGAAGTTGCTCTTCACAACAATTGAACCTCTCTCCTTGAAGTTCTTAATGATCCGATAAATGGTTGATTTAGGTGCAATCTTACCAGCAGCAATATCCTTGCCTGTGAAGCCCTTTTTGTGCAGAGCAATGATGACAGCACGTGTTTCCTTGCAGGTAACCATGGTTGACAGAGGAAGAACAATGATTTCAAGCACCACCCTCCTTTTAAAGCTTCCAGTCTGTTATTCTGACTCAATCAGCATGACAGAGTGATCTCCAGCCTTGTCCTCGTCAACACTCTCACCTGTGTTAACGAGACAATCACTGACATGATGGCAGCTGGTCCTTTTGTGGCAGGGCTGAAATGCAGTGGAAATGTTTTTTGGGGATTAAGTTCATTTTCATGGCAAAGAGAGACTTTGCAATTCATCTGATCACTCTTCATGACATTCTGGAGTATATGCAAATTGACATCATGAACACTGAGGCAGCAAACTTTGTGGAGACCAATACTTGTCATTCTCAACTTTTGGCCACGACTGTAGATAGCTGCAGTTTCTAAAAGAAATAAGGGTATGTGTGTATATATGTATATACACACACACCATACATACAGTACCCATGCAGAGATTTTTCTAGTTCAAACTTTTAATTCAACTCTTAACTTGTTAGCAGCTGCCTGCACTGCAGCGGTAGTGACAACTTTAGCAGTACTTTTGCTGTCATAGGAAACCTGAGTTTCTTTTGAACACAAGCCATGCCTTTTCCCCTTGTCCCTCATATGCTTTTTAATGACACACTTTTTTTTATTCATATGACTTAGCAGATGCTCCGCTCTTCCAATCACGATAATACGTTATAGTTTCTAATGTAAACAAATGAAAATTCAACAATGCTATGGAAATGGAAATCCTCAAACTGATATCCCACATTATCGATCAAAAGTTAGGCCAAGGTCCAGCTATCTGTTCAAATACCTTCACCAGTTGATGCTTGTTTACCTGGTGTTTGTGTCCGTTACCACACCCTTAGGAGGTAAAACCAGTCAAAAACAAATGCTTTGTTTACACCATTTTTTTTTTTAAACTTAATGACATTGTATTGGGATGGTAATCTATGTCTGCTTCTGTTGTCTTCCCTTGTTTGCTTTATTGTGTTGTAATATCAACTAATCTATGTACCTGCTTCTCTTCTCCTCGAGGATGAGAAGGAAGACTCGGCACCACAGGGTCCCCGTGCCCCAGTGGCCGCCCTCCCCCATCCGGCCGTCCCCCAACAAAGAGACTCTGACCTACGCGCAGGCCCAGCGCATGGTGGACATGGAGATTGACGGCCGGGTGCACCGGATCAGCATCTACGACAAGCTGGTCGTGATCTCGGATGATGACCCGACGGCCCAGGAGATTATGGAGTGCACCAGCAACAAGGAGAACATGGAGAAGCCTCTGATGCGCTCCGTCCGGTTAAAAAACAGCCAGGAGAAGAGGAGTGCAGCTGCGGTCACACAGAACCACACGGCACATGGCGCTACAGCAGCTCAGGCAGCACCAGCACAGATACTTCCAGAGGCCAACATCCAGACTGTGGAGTATAACCTTCCAACTGTCCCCAGGCGGCCCCCAGTGTATTATAAATATGTGGAGAAGACGTCGGAGGAGCTGGATGAGGAGGTGGAGTATGATATGGATGACGAGGACTACGCCTGGCTGGAAGTGGTTAACAATGAGAGGAGGAGTGAGGGCCTCAGTCAGGTAGGCCTTTTCTTTTTAAATCACGCCTTTTCAGAATTCTAAAACATAATGACGCTCCCCCGTAGCCTGGGTGCCAGTCAATCCTTTTTGCCATGGGGTTTTGTACTGTGTATTTAAATACTGTATTCTCGACAGCTAATTCTAATATTTATACTACTGTTTGGGAGAAGTTGCTCTCTGAGGATGTGTTGGTACCATTCTTTATTCATGGCTGTGTTCTTAGGCAAAATTGTGAGTGAGCCCACTCCCTTGGCTGAGAAGCAACCCCACACATGAATGGTCTGAGGTGCTTTACTGTTGGCATGACACATGACTGAGGGTAGCGCTCACCTTGTCTTCTCTGGACAAGGTGTATTCCGGATGGCCCAAACAATCGGAAAGGGGATTCATCAGAGAAAGTGACTACCCCAGTCCTCAGCAGTCCAATCCCTGTACCTTTTGCAGAATATCAGTCTGTCCCTGATGTCTTTCCTGGAGAGAAGTGGCTTCTTTGCTGCTCTTCTTGACACCAGGCCATCCTCCAAAAGTCTTCGCCTCACTGTGCGTGCAGATGCACTCACACCTGCCTGCTGCCATTCCTGAGCAAGCTCTGCACTGGTGGTGCCCCGATCCCGCAGCTGAATCAACCTTAGGAGACGGACCTGGCGCTTGCTGGATATTCTTGGGCGCCCTGATGCCTTCTTCACAACAATTGAACCTCTCTCCTTGAAGTTCTTGATGATCCGATAAATGGTTGATTTAGGTGCAATCTTACCAGCAGCAATATCCTTGCCTGTGAAGCCCTTTTTGTGCAAAGCAATGATGACGGCACGTGTTTCCTTGCAGGTAACCATGGTTGACAGAGGAAGAACAATGATTTCAAGCACCACCCTCCTTTTAAAGCTTCCAGTCTGTTATTCTGACTCAGTCAGCATGACAGAGTGATCTCCAGCCTTGTCCTCGTCAACACTCTCACCTGTGTTAACGAGACAATCACTGACATGATGGCAGCTAGTCCTGAAATGCAGTGGAAATGTTTTTTGAGGATTAAGTTCATTTTCATGGCAAAGAGGGACTTTGCAATTAATTGCAATTAATCTGATCACTCTTCATGACATTCTGGAGTATATGCAAATTGCTATCATCAACACTGAGGCAGCAAACTTTGTGGAGACCAATACTTGTCATTCTCAACTTTTGGCCACGACTAGATTAAGAGGAGGAGACGGGTTAAATAAGGATTTTTAAGCCTTGAGACAATTTGAGACGTGGATTGTGTATGTGCCTTTGAACGGGGTATGGTAGTAGGTGCCAGGCGCATTGACGGCCTACACCGGCCAAACTCGACGACGCTGGGCCAATTGTGTGCCACCCTATGGGACTCCCAAACACGGCCGGTTGTGATACAGTCTGGATTCGAACCAGACGCATGTAGTGACTCCTCTAGCACTGAGATGCAGTGTCTTAGACCACTGAACCAGGTTGTCTGTAGTGACTCCTCTAGCACTGAGATGCAGTGTCTTAGACCACTGAACCAGGTTGTCTGTAGTGACTCCTCTAGCACTGAGATGATTATACTAAGAATGATGTCTTGTTTACATTACATTTGGTGTGTATATACGCGTAGATTGCATTTGGATTACAGTGGTATTTAGGTTGTTAATTGGATTTATTCTGGCATTTCTTGATTTCTTGTTTTTTTATTTATACATTTTTGATTATTTGTGAACTTTGACATTATACTGCATTGTTCGGAGTTAGTAACATAAGCGTTTCGCTGCAGCCACTAAACAGGAATTAGAATTCAGTCTGTTTCTACTCTTTTGCCAACTAGACAAACAGGAACAGACTGACTGACAGACTAGCTTCTCTCTCTGCCCAAAGAAACAAGAACAAACTGATCACAGGCTAAGAAAAGAATACAACACTATAGTTCATAATGTATAATTAATGCTACAATAAATGTGCAAATGTTGACTGTTCTCCCTCCCACCACTAGGTGTCCCACAACGTGTTTGAGTTCCTGGTGGACCGCTTTGAGAAAGAGACCCAGATGGAGAGCCAGGGCCAGAACAAGCTGACCGTAGACGAGGACGCTGTCTGCTGCGTCTGCATGGACGGAGACGGCCAGGACAGCAACGTTATCCTCTTCTGTGACATGTGTAACCTGGCCGTGCACCAAGAGTGTTACGGTGTCCCTTACATCCCAGAGGGACAGTGGCTGTGCCGGCACTGTCTCCAGTCGCCCACCCAGGCCGCAGGCTGCATACTGTGCCCTAACAAAGGCGGAGCAGTGAAGAAGACTGACGATGACCGCTGGGGTCACGTAGTGTGCGCCCTGTGGGTGCCGGAGGTAGGGTTTTCCAACACGGTCTTCATCGAGCCCATCGACGGAGTCCGCAACATTCCATCTGCCCGCTGGAAGCTCACCTGCTACCTCTGTAAGGAGAAGGGGGTGGGGGTCTGTATCCAGTGTCACAAGGCTAACTGCTACACCGCCTTCCACGTCAGCTGTGCTCAGAAAGCCGGACTCTTTATGAAAATGGAACCCATCAAGGAGGTTACGGAGTCCGGCGAACCAACGTTTTCGGTGAAAAAGACTGCTTACTGCGGTGCTCACACCCCCAACAGCTTGGTCAAGAGACCCCTCCTCATCTACGAGGACGCCAAACCCCGAAATGGATTGTGTTCCCCTCTGAAAGGGGAGAAGACGAGGGGCGCCAATGCACTGACGAAAGGCAGGAAGAGGAAGAGCAAGAAGGTGGAGCCAGAGGAAGAGGTCCCACCCGTGACTGTGCCTAGCTTTCCTCCCCAAAGGTAGATTCACTCACCATTCATCTAAGCATAATTTTCATAATTTGTAGATGACCAGACGTATCAGTAAATGTACAGTATTTTCACACTTTCTGATTTTCTCTATTTTCATATTTTTGACACTGAATGCTGTTAGACTTTCAACCAAAGACTAATATTAGTTGTAACAAATAACACAATGTTGATCATGATTTTGTTTATTTAACACTAATTGTGTGGACAAAAAATAAGTGCCCTCTTATACTCAGTAACTGGTTGTGCCAACTTTAGCTGCAGACTGCAAAAAAAGACACTTCCTGTTGATGTTAATATTAATATTAGGTTTTGGTTGACTATCTGATAACATGCAATGTTAAAAAATATGCAAAAAACTGAGAATCAGAAAGGGGACAAACTCTCTGTTGTCTGACCCCTGTCTGACCCCTGTCTGATTCCCCATCTCCCTCACTAACTTGAAGCATCAGCTGTCAGAGCAGTTTACCGATCACTGCACCTGTATACAGCCCTTCTGTAAATAGCCCACCCTACTACCTCATCCCCATACTGTTATTTCTGCTCATTCTCACCCCAGTATCTCTGCCCGCACCAAAGGCATATTAGCACATCATCATCTGCACATTTATCACTCCAGTGTTAATGCTAAATTCTAATTATTTCGCCACTATGGCCTATTTATTGCCCTACCTTCCTAATCTTACTACATTTGCACACACTGTATATAGATTTTCTATTGTCTTATTGACTGTATCTTTGTTTATTCTCATGTGTAACTCTGTGTTGTTGTTTTTGTCGCACTGCTTTGTTTTATCTTGGCCAGGTCGCAGTTGTAAATGAGAACTTGTTCTCAACTGACCTACCTGGTTAAATAAAGGTAAAATGAAAAAATCCAGAACGCAGCAGCCCGCCTGATTTTCTACCTTCCCAAGTTTTCCCATGTTACCCCGCTCCTCCGCACACTCCACTGGCTTCCAGTTGAAGCTCGCATTCCACTACAAGACCATGGTGCTTAGGACAAGAAACTGCCCCTACCTACCTTCAGGCTATGCTCAAACCCTACACTCCAACCAGAGCACTCCGTTCTACCAATGTAGGTCTCTTGGCCCTCCCACCCCTCCTGGAGGGCAGCTCCCTGCCCATCTTCTGAAAACATCTGAAACACTATTTTATACAGTACCAGTCAAAAGTTTGGACACACCTATTCATTTTAAGAGTTTTTCTTTATATTTACTTTTTTCTACATTGTAGAATAATAGTGAAGACATCAAAACTATGATATAACGCATAGAGAATCATGTAGTAACCAAGAAAGTGTTAAACAAATCTAAATATATTTTAGATTCTTCAAAGTAGCCAAACTTTGCCTTGATGACAGCTTTGCACACTCTTGGCATTCTCTCAACCAGCTTCACCTGGAATGCTTTTCCAACAGCTTTGAAGGAGTTCCCACATATGCTGAGCACTTTTTGGCTGCTTTTCCTTCACTCTGCGGTCCAACTCATACCAAACCTTCTCAACTGGGTTGAGGTTGTGTGATTGTGGAGGCCAGGTCATCTGATGCAGCACTCCATCACTCTCCTTCTTGGTCAAATAGCCCTTACACATCCTGGAGGTGTGTTGGGTCATTGTCCTGTTGAAAAACAAGTGATAGTCTCACTAAGTGCAAACCAGATGGGATGGTGTATTGCTGCAGAATGCTGTGGTAGCCATGCTGGTTAAGTGTGCCTTGCATTCTAATTAAATCTCAGACAATGTCACAAAAAATGTCGCAAAACACCATCACACCTCCTCCATGCTTCACGGTGGGAGCAACACATGCGGAGATCATCCGTTCACCTACTCTGCGTCTCACAAAGATACGGCGGTTGGAACCAAAAATCTCAAATTTGTACTCATCGGACCAAAGGACAGATTTCCACCGGTCTAATGTCCATTGCTCGTGTTTCTTGGCCCAAGCAAGTCTCTTCTTCTTATTGGTGTCCTTTAGTAGTGGTTTCTTTGCAGCAATTTGACCATAAAGGACTGATTCACACAGTCTCCTCTGAACAGTTGATGATGAGATGTGTCTGTTACTTGAACTCTGTGAAGAATGTATTTGGTCTGCTATTTCTGAGGCTGGTAGCTCTAATGAACTTATCCTCTGCAGCAGAGGTAACTCTGGGTCTTCCTTTCCTGTGGCGGTCCTCATGAGAGCCAGTTTCATCATAGTGCTTGATGGTTTTTGCACTTGAAGAAACTTTCAAAGTTCTTGAAATTTTCCATATTGACTGACCTTCATGTCTTAAAGTAACGATGGACTGTCGTTTCTCTTTGCTTATTTGAGCTGTTATTGGCATAATATGGTCTTTTACCAAATAGGGCTATCTTCTGTATACCACCGCTACCTTGTCACAACTAAACTGATCAAACACATTAAGAAGGAAAGAAATTCCACAAATGGACTTTTAACAAGGCACAATGTTAATTGAAATGCATTCCAGGTGACTACCTCAAGCTGGTTGGGAGTGTGCAAAGCTGTCATCAAGGCAAAGGATGGATACTTTGAAGAATCTCAAATATAAAATATATTTTGATTTGTTTAACACTTTTTTGGGTTACTACATGATTCCATATGTGTTATTTCATAGTTTTGATGTCTTTACTATTATTCTACAATGTAGAAAATAGTAAAAATAAAGAAAAATCCTTGAATGAGTAGGTGTCAACGTTTGACTGGTCCTGTATAATCCACCACACCTCAACCCACCACCACATGTGAGTAGAAATAGAGTTAGAAGTAAAAGTATGAGCATTTTATAGAGAAATAAATGTTGCAGTAGCTGTTTTCAAACTGTTTCTGTATTTTGGTTTCATGGCTCGTAGCTAAATCACACAAACTACAGATCCTTTAACATCTCACGTCCTGTGCAGCAACACTGCCTGACTGGGGAGCCCTGCGCACTGTGATTGAAGTGCTGAAGTAAGATACATTTTTAGAAGCGCTGTGCACAGGCATAAAAGTTGCTGTAATTTACTCCAGTCTACTAAAGTGAGACTTGGATCTGTGCATAGTGTTGTTCACAAGTCAATGTTTGAGTTTGTTTCAACTGCTAGCGAAGACGCATCGGCTACTAGTCAGATTCTCTATCTCACAGGCATGCTGGACTCAAGCAGTGTCCTCGTTTCCACGGTAACCTCCCACCCTTAAAGGGAAAGCTGATCATTTTGTCTCATCTGATATTTTGGTTAAAAGACACAAATAATGAAATAACATTGCAGAGCAATATACCACTAGTAAAATATATAACTAGTAATACATGTATTGTTTTAGAAAAATTACAAAGCATGCTCATCTGTTTTTTTGGTGTAATTATTTAAATATATATATTTTGTCTGGTAAGAAAACAAGTGCTGGCAGTTGTATTTAATCTAGCTGCCACAGTGGATGGTGGACCAAAAAGTTAGTTTCAGGTCCTGTTCCCGGCACTGTATAGAAAAGAGAAGTTCTGGACTTGAAGTGAAAAAAAACATGTCAATTTCACATATTTCTTACATTTAAAAAATGTTACCATCTTCTCCATCTGTTCCCAGGTTAAACACCATCCTCAACCGGGTGTCAGTGCAGAAGAAGAAGGCATTTGTGGAGCTGGCTCTAAACTACTGGACTCTAAAGAGACAGGCGAGGAACGGAGTACCCCTCATCAGACGGCTACAGTCCAGCCAACAGTCCCACCAGAAGACCCATGCTGCACAGCTGGTCAGTCTGACAGTCATGCACTCTTGTCCCCGTGTTTCTGACACAGTTCTCGTCCCCTGGCTGGTACACTCCATTCCCTCTCACACTCCTACCATTATTACATACCCCTCTCCTTATTACCGTAGCAATGTCAAAGACAACAGGCCAAAACTACCCAGAGGCCTAGGATTGTTTGATTAATGAGAGCTCCACTGCTCTCCACTGTTTTCTCACCCTAATGTTGGTGTTTAACTGTACATGTCTGCGATTATTTTGTAAATCCTGATTCCCACCATAGAAGGAGAGTGAGGAGGAGAGCCGGGCTCTGAAGGAGCAGCTCAAGGAGTGGCATTGTCTAAGACATGACCTGGAGAGAGCCAGGCTATTGCTGGAGTTCATACACAAGAGGGAGAACCTGAAGAGAGAAGAGGTAGGTTAGATAACTGTCCCAGCAAGCCAACAGTACATAAATACATGTTATCTAATATAGCTCCCCTGCCATCTATAAGACAATTAGTAGTATAGTATAGTATAAATTGTAGCCCCTCTCTCTCTCCCTCCAGATGAAGCTGCAGCAGAGCCTGTTGGAGGTCCAGCTGACTCCCCTCAGTATCCTGCTCAGGTCTGTGCTGGAACAGCTACAGGAGAGAGACCAGGCCAAGATCTTTGCCCACCCTGTCGACATCAAAGAGGTAAGCATTACTTACCATTACTAGGAGACGTACCATTACTATAACATGTACAGTGGGGAGAACAAGTATTTGATACACTGCCGATTTTGCAGGTTTTCCCACTTACAAAGCATGTAGAAGTCTGTAATTTTTATCATAGGTACTCTTCAACTGTGAGTGACGGAATCTAAAACAAAAATCCAGAAAATCACATTGTATGATTTTTAAGTAATTAATTTGCATTTTATTGCATGACATAAGTATTTGATACATCAGAAAAGCAGAACTTAATATTTGGTAGAGAAACCTTTGTTTGCAATTACAGAGATCATACGTTTCCTGTAGTTCTTGACCAGGTTTGCACACACTGCAGCAGGGATTTTGGCCCACTCCTCCATCCAGATCCTTCAGGTTTCGGGGCTGTCGCTGGGCAATACGGACTTTCAGCTCCCTCCAAAGATTTTCTATTGGGTTCAGGTCTGGAGACTGGCTAGGCCACTCCAGGACCTTGAGATGCTTCTTACGGAGCCACTCCTTAGTTGCCCTGGCTGTGTGTTTCAGGTCGTTGTCATGCTGGAAGACCCAGCCACGACCCATCTTCAATGCTCTTACTGAGGGAAGGAGGTTGTTGGCCAAGATCTCGCGATACATGGCCCCATCCATCCTCCCCTCAATACGGTGTAGTCGTCCTGTCCCCTTTGCAGAAAAGCATCCCCAAAGAATGATGTTTCCACCTCCATGCTTCACGGTTGGGATGGTGTTCTTGGGGTTGTACTCATCATTCTTCTTCCTCCAAACACGGCGAGTGGAGTTTAGACCAAAAAGCTCTATTTTTGTCTCATCAGACCACATGACCTTCTCCCATTCCTCCTCTGGATCATCCAGATGGTCATTGGCAAACTTCAGACGGGCCTGGACATGCGCTGGCTTGAGCAGGGGGACCTTGCGTGCGCTGCAGGATTTTAATCCATGACGGCGCAGTGTGTTACTAATGGTTTTCTTTGAGACTGTGGTCCCAGCTCTCTTCAGGTCATTGACCAGGTCCTGCCGTGTAGTTCTGGGCTGATCCCTCACCTTCCTCATGATCATTGATGCCCCACGAGGTGAGATCTTGCATGGTGCCCCAGACCAAGGGAGATTGACCGTCATCTTGAACTTCTTCCATTTTCTAATAATTGCGCCAACAGTTGTTGCCTTCTCACCAAGCTGCTTGCCTATTGTCCTGTAGCCCATCCCAGCCTTGTGCAGGTCTACAATTTTATCCCTGATGTCCTTACACAGCTATCTGGTCTTGGCCATTGTGGAGAGGTTGGAGTCTGTTTGATTGAGTGTGTGGACAGGTGTCTTTTATACAGGTAACGAGTTCAAACAGATGCAGTTAATACAGGTAATGAGTGGAGAACAGGAGGGCTTCTTAAAGAAAAACTAACAGGTCTGTGAGAGCCGGAATTCTTACTGGTTGGTAGGTGATCAAATACTTATGTCATGCAATAAAATGCAAATGTATTACTTAAAAATCATACAATGTGATTTTCTGGATTTTTGTTTTAGATTCCGTCTCTCACAGTTGAAGAGTACCTATGATAAAAATTACAGACCTCTACATGCTTTGTAAGTAGGAAAACCTGCAAAATCGGCAGTGTATCAAATACTTGTTCTCTCCACTGTACATACGGCCTGAGATGATGGAGAGTTGAGATAGCCTTGCTGACGTGTCTCGCGTGCTGCACAACGAGGGAGAGCCACTGGTCTACACAGGAGTCTGTTTGATAATGTAATATTCGGCCAGAAATATATATGATCAAGCTTTTATTGGTTCTCTCAACAACAACAAAATCCCCCCCCTGGAGAGTTTAAACCTCTATAATGGGGGGCTATGTGGCTGTACATGTGGCTGTACATGTGGCTGTACATGTGGCTGTACATGTGGCTGTACATGTGGCTGTACATGTGTCTGTAGATGTGTCTGTAGATGTGTCTGTAGATGTGTCTGTACGAGGAAGAAGACCACAGAGGAGAACCAAGCAGTAAAATGCCCTTCCATTATCAACTTCAATAACCCTAACATCAAACAGACTGAAGTCAGCCAGACTAGTGTCACTTTTTTAACTTTCATGATTTAATTTAGTTTTCTATACTAGATGTATATCTAATTCTTCCTTCTCCTCCTAGCAGACCGTCTGACTCATTTCCAAATATATCAGACTCTGGATTTTACATCTACATCTCAATGCCCTGTAGGTGCTGAATATCTGATGTCTTTACATTTCTGTCTCTCATTAAACCTGTAGGTGCCTGACTACCTCGACTATATCAGGAACCCCATGGACTTCTCCACTATGAGGAAACGTATTGACGACCAGGCTTACAGCAACCTGGACGACTTTGAGTCCGACTTCAACCTCATCATCTTCAACTGCACGAAGTACAACAGTAAGGAGACCTTCTTCCACCGGGCGGCCGCCCGCCTCCGAGACCAGGGTGGGGCTTTGATCCGGAAGACGCGGAGGGATGTGGAGCGAATCGGCTTCGAGGAGGACAGTGGGATGCACCTGCCCGACCCGCCCAAGATCGAAGCGCCTCTGCCGTTTTCCTGGGAGGATGGTAAAGGCCTAGAGAGACTGAGAGGGCCGTAGAAGTGTTTTCCTGGGAGGATGGTAAAGGCCTAGAGAGACTGAGAGGGCCGTAGAAGTGTTTTCCTGGGAGGATGGTAAAGGCCTAGAGAGACTGAGAGGGCCGTAGAAGTGTTTTCCTGGGAGGATGGTAAAGGCCTAGAGAGACTGAGAGGGCCGTAGAAGTGTTTTCCTGGGAGGATGGTAAAGGCCTAGAGAGACTGAGAGGGCCGTAGAAGTGTTTTCCTGGGAGGATGGTAAAGGCCTAGAGAGACTGAGAGGGCCGTAGAAGTGTTTTCCTGGGAGGATGGTAAAGGCCTAGAGAGACTGAGAGGGCCGTAGAAGTGTTTTCCTGGGAGGATGGTAAAGGCCTAGAGAGACTGAGAGGGCCGTAGAAGTGTTTTCCTGGGAGGATGGTAAAGGCCTAGAGAGACTGAGAGGGCCGTAGAAGTGTTTTCCTGGGAGGATGGTAAAGGCCTAGAGAGACTGAGAGGGCCGTAGAAGTGTTTTCCTGGGAGGATGGTAAAGGCCTAGAGAGACTGAGAGGGCCGTAGAAGTGTTTTCCTGGGAGGATGGTAAAGGCCTAGAGAGACTGAGAGGGCCGTAGAAGTGTTTTCCTGGGAGGATGGTAAAGGCCTAGAGAGACTGAGAGGGCCGTAGAAGTGTTTTCCTGGGAGGATGGTAAAGGCCTAGAGAGACTGAGAGGGCCGTAGAAGTGTTTTCCTGGGAGGATGGTAAAGGCCTAGAGAGACTGAGAGGGCCGTAGAAGTGTTTTCCTGGGAGGATGGTAAAGGCCTAGAGAGACTGAGAGGGCCGTAGAAGTGTTTTCCTGGGAGGATGGTAAAGGCCTAGAGAGACTGAGAGGGCCGTAGAAGTGTTTTCCTGGGAGGATGGTAAAGGCCTAGAGAGACTGAGAGGGCCGTAGAAGTGTTTTCCTGGGAGGATGGTAAAGGCCTAGAGAGACTGAGAGGGCCGTAGAAGTGTTTTCCTGGGAGGATGGTAAAGGCCTAGAGAGACTGAGAGGGCCGTAGAAGTGTTTTCCTGGGAGGATGGTAAAGGCCTAGAGAGACTGAGAGGGCCGTAGAAGTGTTTTCCTGGGAGGATGGTAAAGGCCTAGAGAGACTGAGAGGGCCGTAGAAGTGTTTTCCTGGGAGGATGGTAAAGGCCTAGAGAGACTGAGAGGGCCGTAGAAGTGTTTTCCTGGGAGGATGGTAAAGGCCTAGAGAGACTGAGAGGGCCGTAGAAGTGTTTTCCTGGGAGGATGGTAAAGGCCTAGAGAGACTGAGAGGGCCGTAGAAGTGTTTTCCTGGGAGGATGGTAAAGGCCTAGAGAGACTGAGAGGGCCGTAGAAGTGTTTTCCTGGGAGGATGGTAAAGGCCTAGAGAGACTGAGAGGGCCGTAGAAGTGTTTTCCTGGGAGGATGGTAAAGGCCTAGAGAGACTGAGAGGGCCGTAGAAGTGTTTTCCTGGGAGGATGGTAAAGGCCTAGAGAGACTGAGAGGGCCGTAGAAGTGTTTTCCTGGGAGGATGGTAAAGGCCTAGAGAGACTGAGAGGGCCGTAGAAGTGTTTTCCTGGGAGGATGGTAAAGGCCTAGAGAGACTGAGAGGGCCGTAGAAGTGTTTTCCTGGGAGGATGGTAAAGGCCTAGAGAGACTGAGAGGGCCGTAGAAGTGTTTTCCTGGGAGGATGGTAAAGGCCTAGAGAGACTGAGAGGGCCGTAGAAGTGTTTTCCTGGGAGGATGGTAAAGGCCTAGAGAGACTGAGAGGGCCGTAGAAGTGTTTTCCTGGGAGGATGGTAAAGGCCTAGAGAGACTGAGAGGGCCGTAGAAGTGTTTTCCTGGGAGGATGGTAAAGGCCTAGAGAGACTGAGAGGGCCGTAGAAGTGTTTTCCTGGGAGGATGGTAAAGGCCTAGAGAGACTGAGAGGGCCGTAGAAGTGTTTTCCTGGGAGGATGGTAAAGGCCTAGAGAGACTGAGAGGGCCGTAGAAGTGTTTTCCTGGGAGGATGGTAAAGGCCTAGAGAGACTGAGAGGGCCGTAGAAGTGTTTTCCTGGGAGGATGGTAAAGGCCTAGAGAGACTGAGAGGGCCGTAGAAGTGTTTTCCTGGGAGGATGGTAAAGGCCTAGAGAGACTGAGAGGGCCGTAGAAGTGTTTTCCTGGGAGGATGGTAAAGGCCTAGAGAGACTGAGAGGGCCGTAGAAGTGTTTTCCTGGGAGGATGGTAAAGGCCTAGAGAGACTGAGAGGGCCGTAGAAGTGTTTTCCTGGGAGGATGGTAAAGGCCTAGAGAGACTGAGAGGGCCGTAGAAGTGTTTGCAGGAATTTAGTGGATAAATCAGTCAATATAGAATACTGGATCGGACAGCAGTGTTGGCACAGATCCAAATGAATAAAGCATTTTCCTGGTCTTAGAAGCACTTTAAATTGTCTCGCTCTTTTGAGCATGTTTGTCTAGGAGTTTGTTTAATCTGGATCCTCAATATAATTCTACTTACCTAGGCTACTCATCGTTTAGTTAACACGGTCATTGGGAGACATTTGATTGATGTTATCTTGTTGTCCTTTCCCAGTGGACCGTTTATTGGTCCCAGCCAACCGGCAGCACATGCCTCTGGAGGAGCAGCAGAAAGAGCTTCTGGAGAAACTGGACCTGACGTTCTCCATGAAATCCAGCCTGTCACGCTCCAAACGCCTCAAAATGCTCAAGAAGATCATCAATGACGTGCGCAGCGAGATGAGCCTCAGCCTGAGGAGGGCCTCCCACCCCTCCTCTTCCTCCCACTGGTCTTCCCATCCAGAAAGGAGTAATGCTGGGGAGGCAGAGGGGGTGAAGACCAATGGACAGAGCCCTGATAATGAGGGTAGGGTTTTTTTCAAGTTGTTCCTTTATCTGCATTGGAAAACCCAATATTATAATAATAATTATTAATAAAGCTCTACGGAATAATAAAATAACATATATACAACATATATTTCTAATCAAGGCAGGTAAAATGGCAACAGTGGGCTAGACGCTAAAACATTTTAGATTGGTATTAGGACGGGTAAGAAGACTGTGGAAGTGGGTTTAAAGGCCCGGTTTAAAAGAGAGGCTCAGATGGTCAGGGAGGGCATTCCATAAAGTGACAAGGGAGCAGAAGTCTGTCCCCATAGTTCGGACACGTGTCTTGGGGACCTGAAGTAGTAGGGAGTGGCTGATTTTAAATACAAGCATGACGATGATTTTGAAGTCGATCCCGTAGTTGACCGGTTACCAGTGGTGTTGGGCCAGAATCGGGGTGATTTGGTCTGACTTAGGTCTGGTCAGGACCCTGGCAGCACTGTTCTGGATTACTTGGAGCCTCTGTAGTGATATCTATGGCTTCCGGCAGGGTGACACTCTTCAGCATAACCAAGTCAGACAGTAGCTAGGTTTCCAGCCAATTTGTGACAGATTTTCATGCAAATATTCTAAATTATTCACATTTTCCACCAGTGTGTTTCCATCAAACTGACTGGTTGCGTGTAAAAAAACGTGTGATGATGTAGTACACATAAAAGGCACTTTTCATATAGCGAATAAAAATCTAAAGTTCAATGTGTTTCCATCGCATTTTAAACTCTACTGATGGTTTTGTCACTAAAACTGTAGCGATATATAGCAAACTTGCTCAATCTGGTTTTGGCGCATGCTCTCTAAATAACAGTTCACTCATAGTGTACAGGTTAGATTATATGATGAGATATGGATAAGAGCAATATCACTTTATATATCATGTCACCAGCATTCAAATAAAACGGTCGATGGAAATTTGGACATTTGCATCAAGTTCATCAGCATCCATAATCTGCCTCTGCTTTCCAGGTGGTCAGGGCAGGGCAACGTAGCATATCATCGTGTACTTCGACATAATGGTTTATTATAGAAATATTTGCCCATAAAGGAGGGGACTAGGCCCTGTCAAAGAGGTGGGGATGGCTGGAGGGAGTTCCAGAGCCTAGGAGCAACCTAGGAGAAGGTTTGAGCTGGGATGGCAAGGTGGCCTGCTGTGGTGGAACGGATTGTGTGGTTTGGTAGGGGAGAAGAAGGTCTGAGAGGTAAGGGGAGGCAGGGTGGTGAAGGCTTTGTAGGTCAGAAGGAGGACCTTGTAATTTATTTGTTGGGAGACCGGGACCCAGTGGAGTTCAGAGGCCATGGGTGATGTGCTGCCAGGGCTTAAGGTGGGTGAGAAGTCGGGCTGCTGAGTTTTGAACCATTTGGAGCTTGAGTTGATGCCGGAGAGTAGTGAGTTGTATTAATCTCCTCCAGTCTTGACTAATGCATGTATGAGGGTTTCAGCATCAGGATGGGAGAGGGAGAACCTGACTTTGGCCAAGCATTCAGATATCCCCAGTGACCTGGTGTCAGGATATCATGTGCTTCTCAGTCCTTTGTTTTATTGGCGGAAACTATATATGAACTGAAGCTAGAGCAGGAATTAACTGTAACCTCTAACCCGAAGTTAGTCACACCATCATACCATATAGTGTGCTTAGCCATGCTAAAAGGCTACCACGTAGTCTGGTGCTCAAGCTAGGTCACATGATATCCCTTGCCTCAGTACATCCCTTTGCCTGGTTGAAGTGGGATACCGTTGTTGTCATATCTGCATGGTCATGGTGGAATTGATATGCTAGGAGCCTGAATTGATTCACAGTAAACCTACACTGAATCAGTAACTATTAGATTGCCTTCTAGAATGCAGAACACTTTGCATGGTCTATTCATCTATTTTGCTCTCATTGGTTATTTAGCTGTGCATTATAGAAGGCAAGATCATTTGTATTGAAGTCTTGTAATTTTGCAAGGAGTAAATCTTCATCCTGAGGATGATGTGTTTTAGGAATGTTCCGGTGTTTTTATTCAATATTCCTTCTTTTCACATTACATTGTGATCTCTATAATGTTATGCTTTCTATGTGTTTTCCCACTGTATTCACTGTGCTAGAGGCGTCACTACAGACACCCCTGGTTCGAATCCAGGCTGTATCACAACCGGCCGTGATTGGGAGTCCCACAGGGCGGCTCACAGTTGGCCCAGCGTTGTCCGAGTTTGGCCGGTGTAGGCCGTCATTGTAAAAAAAGAATTAGCTCTTAACTGACTTGCCTAGTTAAATAAAAAAATGAAATTCTCTCCTATTCTTCACCAGGCGATAAATCATTACCTCCCAAATTGGAACCCTCTGACTCCCTACCTCCTCTCCTGCACTTTGAGAGTAACTCGGAACCCCCTACCCTCAAACCCATCCACCCCAACCCCACCCCGGACAGCAGGACCCACGGACAGGTCAAATTTGACCAGGAGAAACCCAACAACGCTTCCTCCACCACCCCCAAGACCCTTCTCAATGGCCACTCCGACTCCCAGAACCCCCTGCTTCTCTCGGAGGGGGACGTGAGTGTGGTGGCCACCTCCACCCTGGCCCAACCCTCGGGGACAATTGTCAACCGCCGCACTGCTGTGCTCTTCAGGAAGAACAAGACCTCTAGCCCTGGGAAGAACCAGGGGGGGAGAGGAAGAGGCGAGGCCCCTCAGCTGGGCACCAAGACCTTCCTGTCGGTGATGATCCCCAGGCTGGAGACCCTCCTCCACCCCAGGACCAGGAAGAGGAGCCACAGTCCCAGCGGGGGGGACAGCAGGGGGGACAGCGAGGGAGACTGGGAGGACGAGTCCCCTGTCAAACACATTGACACAGGTAAATAGGGTTGCTCTCACACGTCACACATTTCGCATGAATTAAGAGATCAGGTTCCCCTGGTCCATGTATTCTTATTAATTATGATCTAAAAGGCTAAACTGATCCTAGATCAGCACCCCTACTCTGAGACGCTTTATGAATGAAGGTCCACTTGTTGTAGGTATATGCTATAGTTGGTTTATGTATAGTATACTGACTTTACTGTACTGCTGTGTGTTTCTCGCCTCAGGACTGTCTAATGGTTTTGTGTTGGAGGAGGTCATTGATGAAGAGAAGGAGCTAAGTGCCAGCAGGCCTCTAGAAACCAGGAGGCGGTGGGCCTCAGAGTCCAGCATCTCATCTAGTGGTAGTCTGCTGGGCAGCACCAGGTAAGTACATACCTCACAGCAGACCTGGGTTCAAATAGAATTTGTTGCCTTTCAGTTACTTGAACTGAGCTTGATTGAGCCCGCCTGGCACAGTGGAAACCCAGGCAGGCTCAATCAAACGCTCAAAGCAACATAGGCTAGGCATCTCTAGCTGGTGCACTTTTCATTGCTGAACATGGTTGATGGTACTTAGTTAGTTCAACTATGTAGTCTGGTAATTCCTCTGTAGTGTGTAGAAGGCAGTCTGACTGTGTGGATGTCTTGTCCTGATTTCAGCAGCACCCTTAGTCTTCCAACATGTGGTAAGGGCAAGCCGGCCCTGGTCCGAAGAAACACTGTGGATGAGAAGAACGAGCTCATTGCCTGTATAGAAACTGGAAACTTTGCCAGAGCTGCTAGGATTGCTGCCGGTAAGTTGTCTGTCTTGACGTTAATCATACAGGAAAGTGGAGACTGCGGAGGGAAGTGTGTTTGTGTGTATTGTATCAGATGAGGTCTGGCTGAGAGTCAGAGGAGTAGATGTGTTGCTATCGGGCGAGGAGTTTTGGTGCACTGTTCCTTTAACGGTATTTCCAGCGTGATCCACTAGTGTTGCTGCAGGTAGAAAATCCTAGGAAATGTTATTTGATTGACACAAACTGTCTCCAATCAATCAATGTCTTGTGCGTGTGTGTTTGGTGGGGGGGGTCGCCTAAGCCAGTCGCTGGATCCAGGTTTGAGTCCCTGTCGGGTCTACACCCCCCAAATCTACAATATACCATGGTTGGTTTAATTGACACTCCCATTTTACTGCCTCTAATTGACACATTTTTAGCTATAACTTCCAAGTCTGTTGGAGAGGATCAGCTTGAGCAAAGTGAGGTGTAGAATCACTGATACAATTAGTATTCTCTGCAAAATCATTGATGTGCGATTTAAGATGATAATGTGTGTGATTTAAGATTTGCAGCTACTCCTCCCCTGAATTAGACAATCCCCCTGCCAAACAAACACACACAACCAGACCATTGATTGATTGGAGACAGCTTGTGTCAATTCCGGAATATTTCCTAGGGTTTCCTCCCCTGCAGCAACACTAGTGGACAATGCTGGAAATACTGGTAAAATCACAGTACCTCAAAATGTGCCCCAAAACTCCTGGCCCTAGCTATAGGATATAACCAGAGTTCTCCTGAGTACTACGATGCAAGCTAGATACAATCCAAATTGTATTATTTTATAAAATCACGTTTTTCAGTGAGGTTTGACGTATTTAACCTGTGGGTTGATGTGTTGATGCTATCACTATTAGCATGGCTCAGGAAGTGTTTTGCTCTGTGTTGATGCTATCACTACTAGCATGGATCTGGAAGTGTTTTGCTCTGTGTTGATGCTATCACTATTAGCATGGCTCTGGAAGTGTTTTGCTCTGTGTTGATGCTATCACTATTAGCATGGCTCAGGAAGTGTTTTGCTCTGTGTTGATGCTATCACTATTAGCATAGATCTGGAAGTGTTTTGCTCTGTGTTGATGCTATCACTATTAGCATGGCTCTGGAAGTGTTTTGCTCTGTGTTGATGCTATCACTATTAGCATGGCTCTGGAACTGTTTTGCTCTGTGTTGATGCTATCACTATTAGCATGGCTCTGGAAGTGTTTTGCTCTGTGTTGATGCTATCACTATTAGCATGGCTCTGGAACTGTTTTGCTCTGTGTTGATGCTATCACTATTAGCATGGCTCTGGAAGTGTTTTGCTCTGTGTTGATGCTATCACTATTAGCATGGCTCAGGAAGTGTTTTGCTCTGTGTTGATGCTATCACTATTAGCATAGATCTGGAAGTGTTTTGCTCTGTGTTGATGCTATCACTATTAGCATGGATCAGGAAGTGTTTTGCTCTGTGTTGATGCTATCACTATTAGCATGGATCAGGAAGTGTTTTGCTCTGTGTTGATGCTATCACTATTAGCATGGATCTGGAAGTGTTTGCTCTATTTACAGTGAACCCCTCCTAACTTGATTGTTTTTATTCCTGCTTCCATAGAAGTTGGCAACAGCAATATTTGGATGCCTGCTTGTGCTGCAACAGTTGTTCTGGAACCTCTAAAGCTAGTTTGGGCAAAATGTAGCGGATACCCTTCCTATCCTGCCTTGGTGAGTGACAGTGAGCGTATGCATGACACCTGACTATCTCATTCTCAGTACTTGCTACCAGGGCCTACAACTATCTTTGTTTGTCTACCAGCCACTGTGGCAAATAGATAAACCAATCAGATCTTTTAGGATCCAAAATAAAAAAAATGGCATTAATTAAATGTATCATTAATATGAAGTAATGTGGTATATTGCTCAATTTAATGTGTTGTTACCTGAGTCTTTTAACCAAACTATCACAGATAAGAAAAATGTTCAGCTGCCCCTTTAAGCTTGCCGTGGTAACTGGGCCACTCAAGTCGTCACGTGCAGTAAGGCATCAGTATGCTCGGCTAGTGTGCTCCCATACCACCTTAAAATACATTCACTTGAAAAACTAGAAAAAAAGCGGCAATAGTACTGTTTGTCCTTTTTGACACACCGTAGCCAGTATACGCTTCCTCAAAATAAATTTTTCAATAAATCTGTCATTAATTTTGAAGTTTTGCTTGTGACTTGGATGTTTGGTACAGAAAGTAATAATAATGTTTTGCAAGAGGACAAGTCGTCTCTTGTTGAATGACACTTTATTAATCCCTCCTGTCGCCCAATCACAGACGAGGGAGCGTAGACTTCGGCTACCGACTTCAATTTGCCTTGTGAAATGTTTTTGTGTGCTCGAACAAGCGAAAAAAGTCACAAAATGTTGGCCTAATTTATGCACAAACTGTTTCGGCTGGGAAGCATGCCGATGCCTTAAGTGATGCAATGCTCCAGGGTTTTAGGAGTCGACTCTGACTCCTGTGGTTCGAGTCTACGCATGTGTGTTATTCCAGAGGACGATTCACACAGGATTACTTTTCCCAACTGCCCCCTGTAATTCTTAATGTTTTCCAAATTAATTGACTTATTTTTGGTGTGAAGATATTTAAACGTCATGTCTAAACTATAATAGGCTACACTGATAACTCATGCTTGGCTGCCAAATGTATACAGGGCGTTCAGAAAGTATTCACACCCCTTGACTTTTTCCACATTTTGTTACAGCCTGAATTTAAAATGGATTAAATTGAGATTTTTCCCATAATTGAAAATATCCCATAATGTCAAAGTTGCATTTTTACCAAGTAATACAAATTAAAAGCTCAATAAGAATTCAACCTCTTTGTTATGGCAAGCCTAAATAAGACTAGGAGTACAAATCTGCTGAACATGTCACATAATAAGTTGCATGTGTGCAATGAGTGTTTAACATGATTTTTGAATAACTACCTCATCTCTGTACTCCACACATACAATTATCTGTAAAGTCCCTCAGTGAATTGTAAACACAGATACAACCACAAAGAACAGGGAGGTTTTCCAATGCCTCGCAAAACTTGGCCCTTATTGGTAGATGGGTGAAAATAAAAAAGCAGACATTGAATATTTTATTTAACTAGGCGAGTCAGTTAATGAGGGTTAAGTGCCTTGCTCAAGGACACATCGACAGGTTTTTCACTTTGTCGGCTCAGGTATTCGAACCAGCGACCTTTCGGTTACTGGCCCAACACTACCTGCCGCCCAAATATCCCTTTGAGCATGGTGAAATTATTAATTACACTTTGTATGGTGTATCAAAACACCCTTTCACTACAAAGATACAGGAGTCCTTCCTAACTCATTTGCTGAAGAGGAAGGAAACCGCTCAGGGTTGGTGACTTTAAAACAGTTGATCAGTTTAATGGCTGTGATAGGAGAAAACAGAGGATGTATCAGCATTGTAGTTACTCCACAATATTGACCTAATATTCTAAAACATGCATCCTGTTTGCAACAAGGCACTAAAGTAATCCTGCAAAAAATGTGGCAAAGAAATAATATTTTATAGTGTTATGTTTGAGGCAAATCCAATAGAACATTACATTACATGCATAGTGGTGGCTACATCATGTTATGGGCATGATTTGTAATAATTAAACACTGGGGAGTTTTTCAGGAAAATGTATAAGTGGTGCTAAGCACAGGCAAAGTCCTAGAGGAAAACCTGCTTTCCACCAGACACTGGGAGATGAATTCACCTTTCAGCAGGACAATAACCTAAAACTCAAGACCAAATATACACTAGAGTTGCTTACCAAGAAGACAGTGAATATTCCAGAGTGGCCGAGTTACAGTTTTGACTAAAATCTACTTGAAAATCTATGGAAAGACCTGAAAATGGTTGTCTAGCAATGACCAACAACCAATTTGACAGAATATTGTACAATCCAGGTTTGGAAAGCGCTTAGAGACTTAGAGACAGGTGCTTCTACAAAGTATTGACTCGGGTGTGAATACATTTTCAATGAATTTGAAAACATTTCTAAAAACATGTTTTCACTTTGTCATTATGTGGTATTGTGTGTAGATGAATTCAGACAGTAACACAACAACATGAGGAATAAGTCAAGGGCTGGGACTACATTCTGAAGGAACTGTAGGTGTTCCCATAATATTTTAATTAGATGTTATCATAATATTTATTTGAGCGGTCCGTTGTTGGCGTCCTTCCTAAAACAATGCCCCCATCCTGCTGATTTGAGCTGCTGAACCGTATTTGTAAATACATACACTGTATTTCTGATCAATTTGATGCAATTTTAATGGACAAAAAAATGCTTTTCTTTAAAAAACTATGACATTTCTAAGTGACCCCAAACTTTCCCCTCGGGGATCAATAAAGTACCTATCTGTCTATTGAACGGTAGTGTAAATGTACAAGAATGGATAAAGTCTCAGTGTTGTAGTTGACCAACGTTTATGCCTGTTCCCATTGCTTCTAAAAACAAACCTTTCAGCGCTTCACTCGCAGTGCACACAGCCCTCCAACCAGGCAGCGTTGCTTGGCTGTAATGTTAGGATTCCCATTTCTTTGTCCCAGATATGACGCAAAACGGCAGAAATACTTTGAAAACATCTACTGGAGCATTTATTCTGTATAAATCACTTCTCTCCCATACTGGACTTTTGACCGATGTGGCCTAAATCTATCCACATTTGGTGGGTGTTAATTTTAGTCCCTGCTTGCTACCCTTCATCGAATCTTGATTGCGTGACGTTCACGCCCACACCCACGCCCACACCCACACCCACACACCGTACAATGTTGTTTTGTCTTTACCTTTCATTCAAAACCTAGGTCCATATCGTCCAAGTCCTATAGATGGCGCCATTGTCAAATAAACAGGTTGGATTTGACCTTAGTTTGAGAGGACTAAGTGGATGTACCCGCTTTTCATCACAAGCACCAGCTGTGTGTGTTTGCCTATTCAGTGCACGTCTGTGTGTATGCAAGTATACTGTGTCGTAACACCCACTCTAGTAACCCTGGTACACCTCTCCCACCACGTTAGATCATCGACCCTCATATGCCCCGTGTGGGGTGCCAGCACAACGGAGTGTCTATCCCCACGCCCCCCCTCGACGTCCTCCGGGTCGGAGAACGGATGAAGTACAAGAACGTAGAAAAACTCTTCCTCGTCCTATTCTTCGACAACAAACGCAGCTGGTGAGACACGTCTTCTCTGTTCTAAATGCTATGAAAGAGACTGTTGTTGTTGCTGCTAGCAACATACATGAATACACCATTTTACCACATTTGCAATATTAACAGTCTTATTTCAATTCATGCTGTGAAGTTTCATACACAACCAACACAGAAAAAGTCAAATTTGTATTGGAAGAAATGTAACTGTGAATTTGATTTTATTCTCCTCAGGCAATGGCTTCCTAAGTCTAAGATGGTCCCTCTGGGGATCGACAAGACCATTGACAAGATCAAGATGATGGAGGGCAGAACGTCCAACATCCGTAAGGCTGTTCAGATGGCGTTCAAACGGGCCATGAACCACCTCAGCATCGTCCAGGACGAACCTGTCAGCAACATGAGCGACGTGGACTAACTCACTCACTCACTCTCCATTTTACACACTGATTTACTGCTCATGGCCTTGTCCCAGACCTGAGCCTGGCCTACACTCCTTCTCCTTTTTGCCAGTCTTTCCAGAGGTCTATGCTGACTGTTTACCAGGTACCTGGCTGCCCCCCTGGCTTGGTATGGTACCCCCCCATGAACCATTGACTGTGCTGCAAGACTGCTGCCATGATCTTCCTCCTCTATGACCATGCCACTACCAATATGGCTGCTTCTTCCTCACCTCACGCCATTTATTTCCACTCAAAACTACCTACTATGTATTTAAATTAACTTATTTTGTAGATTGAAAGAAAGAAAGATTTTGTTACTAGTATTTATACTTTTTGGTGATCACTTTATTTTTTACGATAGTTTTAGTATATTTTTGTACATATGTATATGATTGAATATATATATATATATATATATATATATATATATATATATCTGTATACTTCAGATGCTCACATGTTGGGAAGTATTTTGTTGTTATAGAAACTGAAAGTGCGTTCTCAAGAAACCAAAAAACTTGCTGCCCAGATTATTTTATACTTTGATTTGTTTGTTTCGTGTGAAAGTGTATAAACAGTGCCTGTTTATTGTAAAGTATTTTCATTACTTTATATTGGGAGAATCATGTAAGATGTTTTAGTGGTTAGTGGCTCATTTTGAGGTGAATCCTTGGGTTGGGTTTTTTCTTAGTTACTTCTGGGTAATTTTGACAGTTTAGCTGTAGACTTGTAGACTTGTATTTGGTCGTTTTGGATACTTTTTATACTTCTTATTTTTTAGGTTTTTAGGTCTATTGCTGGGACTGTTTCCTTCCTTTTTATCAAAACCCAGATAATAAAAAGACTGATATAAAATCAATATGAGCAATGTCATCTCTTATTTATGATACGATCTGTCTTTCAACAGTACTGTACGCACTACTGATGACATGCCTCTTTCATTTTACATCTGTCATCTTTACACTTTAGTCTCTTTTAGCCGTGTTGACGGCCAGAGATCACATATGGACCAGCTCAGGAGAGACACCAGACTGAATGTATCTGGGGACGGGCAGCTTTCCATCCTATCAACCCCAGATGACCAGACCATGCTTGCTTACCTGAGTATTATGTAAGGTTAGAATCAGACATTAATGCCTTGTTTGAATACTGTTAATTCCCTCCTTTCTGCCTTCTTTGAGGATATCACTGATCCAGCACTATCTAAGGTGGAGTAAAAAGAAGCATCGCCGCTCCCAGCGCTTTATTCCTGCCCCCAAATCAACATAGTTTCGACTTCACATAAGTCTTTGTCAGGTGAGTGCATGCAGGGGAGTACATATAGTAGGTGCAGGCAATGGGTATACACTATATTTCACAGGTCCAATTATTTTGAGATCAGTGATAACTTGAAGCGAGGCAGGATGCTCATTCAAACAGACGGTTCGTCCTAATAATATTTCCTTTCTCCTGAAGTGTGCACTTGTTCACTACTTCCCGCAAATCTAAAAGCATTGGATTTGTGGAGGCATGGGATATTGGGAATTTCTTAGGGTCTCACTTGATTTAATATTCGGGTGTCCTTCTAAGACTGTTCACATGGGGGCGCTGTGGCTCCATTAAAATGAGAAGGCTTGATCCCTGGCATAACATTTTACATTTTAGCAGACGCTCTTATCCGGAGCGACTTACAGTTAGTGCATACATGGTCATACTTTTCCCCCCGTACTGGTCCCCCATGGGAATCGAACCCACAACCCTGGAATTGCAAGCTCCATGCTCTACCATCTGAGCGAACACAGGACTACGTAAGACAGAGCCCTCATTCAGCCATGTTATGTGTGCTGTAGAATTGGCTTTTTTAACGTGCAGCTTGTACACGTACCAGACATCATGTCAACAGACTGTAAACCCACACAGATTTTTTATTATTATTAATGAACCCGATTTTTAATGAGTTTTTAGCTGTATTTTCTTTGGTGCAAATAATTAAATATATTAAAACACAACTATAACTGAGCTTTTAACACTCTATTCCTTACATCAAATCAACATGTATTTATCCGGTGTACAGGAGACAACAGGACGACATAGGGAGCCATTTAGAATGCAGACTGAGTCTACTCTCACATCTTACTACACAGATGAAGCCAGGTGTAATCACAGAGTATTATATAGAAACCATTATATAGCTTGATGATATGTATATTTTCATTAAGATACTGCAATAGCGTGCATTGATTTCACATCATATAATATATGCCATTTAGCAGACGCTTTTATCCAAAGCGACAAATGGTTATGTATGGATACCTTTCACTTAGCGGTGGTCCCGGGAATCGAACCCACTACCCTGGTGTTACAAGCGCCATACTCTACCAACTGAGGACCACATGTTCAGAATGAAAGTGCACAGTATTAACCTATAGTTTTATGGTATTCTCATGCAATATGAAAAATAAGTTGCCGGTGACATTGAGGCCAGAGGCGCATTCCTCCAACCTCGTAATCATCAGCTTAAACAGTGAGACGTCTTCACTCAGTCCCCAACCATCAACAGTCACATACTAATTGTGTAGGGAAGTAAACAACACACCCGCAAGCACTCAGGTGGAGAGAGAGAGGACAGAGGAGTCAAGCGTGAATATCAATCTCCCACATCAGTGTCATCAAATGACTTTGACAGAGTTAAGAGCTCTCGAATTAGCTTAGTGGCATGTGGCACCACACACACACACACACACTCTTTCTCTCTCTCTCTTTCTCTTTCTCACTCTCACTCTCACACTCACTCTCACTCACTCACTTTCTCAGTCACTTACACACACACACATCTTACCGCAGGCTGCCGAGCATGGCAGGGCCTGGGGCTCAGCGTGCGTGACATCACTCTGCCTGATACGTTGATAGGATGGCATGGAGGTAGGCAGCAGGTGAGACCGTAGTGACAACTAGAGGGGGAGGGGAGGGGAGGGGATGAGTGCATAATCTCACCAACATACAGATGTGTCACCAACCTGGGTTAGGCAGGAATAGGAATTGTCAGTGGTTTTATGCATTTCACATTGATGTGCGTGGGTGCCCGCACACACACACACTTTTTGGTTTATGTCTTAAATTCTGCAGCCAAACAACACTCTAATTGAAGAGAGGAATCTCTCTTCAGGAACATTTGTAACAAGAAGGAAATGGTATGAGGTGGGGCGGTATTGTAGCACATTTAAATTGCATAAACATTAACACACAAACAGTCCAACTTTCAACTGAGAAACATGCAAACCCCCGATAGTCCTGTTCTCCAGTGGCTATGGTGAAAACACTAGCTAGGCCGGATAGAGGCCCTAGGTAGATTAATATAAATATTAATATTTAAACAAACCACAGAGGGGAAAGTGGTGTGTTTCCAAACAAACAACTTCAAAAGAATAGAAATGCAAGTCTTGTGATTTCATTCGGTCATACATTTATTTGTGGCCATGCATGTTGGAACTGGCTGCTGCTAGTAGCTAGCAAATGAACATTTAATAGAATGATTGACAGTGGAGTAAATACATTCAAGCATGGTATAATGATGGTATAATGCCCACTCTGGATCCACATGCTTCAGTCAAACAACTCCATTTGAGTCAACTGTGATTATTTTACTAATGTCATGGGATGAAAGGATTCAATTGGCTTGAATAATAACAGACCATGGTGTTATGGTCTTTCCACAGATTTAATCAAGTGATCCAATGGGATCCAATCTTTTCTTCATATTGTAGCGGACCACAGTCTGTATCTGAACAGTAGATTCCTTGTTGAGAGGTTTGGACCTCTGGTGTAACGGCCTGGATGTTGCTCTGACAAACTGCATGGTTGTTAATGTTAAACATTAATGTCCTCTAGTCAGTTCATTTTGCAGCAGTCAAAGTAGTTCATACAGACAAGATCACATGTTAAAATGTAAAATACCACAACAACAGGAAAAATCAACAGGACAGTCGGCAGGATAGTGTAAGGGTCTGAGTAAGGCTGGGCCTGTATTTGCATGTTAAAGTGCTTAAGTATATTAGTCCAACATCTAGTACATATGAATTATTGCACTTGGAATAAAATAATGTCTGCTGCTGTTGATGTATACTTTTGGCTGCCTGTACCTGTGGCCGAAGAGGATGGATTTCCCAAGTGGATGGGAAGAGTCTGATGCAATTCTACTCACTTCCTGCCCAGATAGACACCAATACTGTAGGTCTATGGCACCTTTTATTAAGTAATATAATTGTTTTATTTTATTTATTTAACTAGGCAAGTCATTTAAGGACAAATTCTTATTTACAGTGTCGACCTACCTACAGGGTCAGCCATAGTAGTACGGCACCCCTGGAGAAAAACAGTGTTAAGTGCCTTGCTCAAAGACACAGCGACAGGTTTTATTATTATTATTATTATTAAAAAAAATTCACCTTGTGGGCTCGGGTATTCAAACCAGCGACCTTTTGCTTACTGGCCCAACGCTTTAACCGCTAGGCTGCCTGCCTCCCTGCCTGCCTGCCTGCCTGCCTGCCTGCCTGCCTGCCTGCCTGCCTGCCTGCCTCCCTGCCTGCCTGCCTGCCTGCCTGCCTGCCTCCCTGCCTGCCTGCCTGCCTGCCTGCCTCCCTCCCTGCCTCCCTGCCTGCCTCCCTGCCTGCCTGCCTGCCTGCCTGCCTGCCTGCCTGCCTGCCTGCCTGCCTGCCTGCCTGCCTGCCTGCCTGCCTGCCTGCCTGCCTGCCTGCCTGCCTGCCTCCCTCCCTGCCTCCCTGCCTGCCTCCCTGCCTCCCTGCCTGCCTGCCTGCCTGCCTGCCTGCCTCCCTGCCTCCCTGCCTGCCTCCCTGCCTGCCTGCCTGCCTCCCTGCCTCCCTCCCTGCATCCCTGCCTGACTGCCTGCCTCCCTGCCTCCCTCCC